>JAOTNS010000811.1:600000-862202 GCA_028476615.1 Culter alburnus
TTTTGGTGTTTATTTTATAACACACGTGTCTTTAGATTTCAATTACAATACAATGTTTTCTCAAAGTTTTTTCTCCTGCAGAGTCAAAAATCACCCCTTTTGCACATACATACGCCAAACATTTAATTTTTTATTCCAATCTATATTGTGAAAAAAAAAATACAGAGGGGTTTGTTAATATTTTATTATATATTATTCAATATATTATTTATTATTCTAGGAGTTAAAATGTTTATCCTATTCACCTGTAGGGCCTTGCCTTAATTTATATTAAAATAAATATTTATTAAAATAACATTTTTATCTGTCTGATTATATTATATTATACATTACATTACATTACATTACATTATATTATATTACCCATTCATATACACATTTACAGGCCTTTGGATCAAAGTTCACATACTCCTGAGCAAGACAGCCATAACTCCAGGGTACAGAATTACACAAAGTGTGTTAGCAGTGTGAGTGTGTTCAAAGAGTGTGAACGTGACCAGGGAAACTCCTTTAGTAGCTACACAGTCAATGCTCTTCTTTTCCAGCTAATTGTGAACAGCTGATGGTATTTACTTCTTTTTAATTCAATTTACCAGAACATTACAAAAGTCAAAGAGGGCTACATTATGTCGTAAAAACCAAACTAACATGCTTAAAAGGTCATCAAAAATGCATTACAACAATCTGTGTGTGTTATCTTAGGTCAGTTTGGTGTGGGTTGAAAGTTTTTCTGCCGTGTCTCTCCTTGGAAACCGAATGTCCTTACCGCGTTGCCATGATGTCAGCAATGTTGCCATGACAACGGCAATATGGGTTCAAATTTGTGAGATATAAGAAACTCCACAATGCAGAATTTATGAGAGTCATTTACAGGACAGCATGAATACAACAACATACTACCTTACAGCTTGCATCAAATGCTTGTTTCTGACAGTCTGTTTTAAGGAGCTTACTGGTCATTACTGGGATTCGGGAATATTTCAGTCCCCCAGACTTTTTAAAGTGGTGGTTCACCAAAATGAAATGTTAAAAGCTTTTCACAATACTTTGGTATGCCCATTATAATGAATAAAAAAAATATTATTGCATTTAAATAACTTTTATCATAAAATAATGTCTTATTTCTATTGTACACTAAGCATTTTGTTATGTCCCTGAAGCACTGAATTTGTACTCAGAAAATATTTAATATTTTTTTGGCAATGTTGTAAGTATTATGTGTCACTTTCTTATGAAAAAAAAAAAGTTTCTAAAAAAGTCAGTCTGAACTTAACCCCGTCACTCCAACCATTCTCCGCCTAAAAATAATTTAGACTCCACTCATATTTGACATCTTCAGTTCTCTTAAACAGTAATGCAGAAAATTGTAAGTAATATCATAGTTTTTATTCATATTTTTGAGGTGTATTATAGTCAGAGAGGGTAAATCACATAAAATTTAGATGGAAAATGATTATTTTTCAAAATTTTATTTGAACCCATAAGTATTTACAATGTACTTATTTCACTGGTGCCATATATGGCCTAATCTCCTACACTACACAAGGAGCAGTGGCCATTTTGTGCAATAAACCTCACCCGTCACACTCAACCCCATCACACATCTGTATATTTCTCATTGTTTTGGGGTTGAAAATTTGTGACAGGGTTGAACTTTTCACTTCATTTATGAATTTTAAATACATTTAATAATTTTAATGTACAATAGTCATGGTTTCAGTAAAGACATACCTACCAAAATCATGAAAACTCATAATTTTGTTATAAATAGAATATTTGATGTAATGTGTCCAATTAAACATTGATAAGCATACTATGTCAGAAATGGCACCCACATCAGCAGCAGAAAGACTGTTTTGCAAGTAGATATATTGACCCAGAAAGAAGGGCACAATATGAGATAGAGAGAGAAATATTATATATATACGGAAAGTATTCAGAACCCCTTAAATTTTTCACTCTTTGTTATATTGCAGCCATTTGCTAAAATCATTTAAGTTCATTTTTTTCCTCATTAATGTACACACAGCACCCCATATTGACAGAAAAACACAAAATTGTTGACATTTTTGCAGATTTATTAAAAAAGAAAAACTGAAATATCACATGGTCCTAAGTATTCAGACCCTTTACTCAGTATTTAGTAGAAGCACCCTTTTGATCTAATACAGCCATGAGTCTTTTTGGGAAAGATGCAACAAGTTTTTCACACCTGGATTTGGGAATCCTCTACCATTCCTCCTTGCAGATCCTCTCCAGTTCTGTCAGGTTGGATGGTAAACGTTGGTGGACAGCCATTTTTAGGTCTCTCCAGAGATGCTCAATTGGGTTTAAGTCAGGGCTCTGGCTGGGCCATTCAAGAACAGTCACGGAGTTGTTGTGAAGCCACTCCTTCGTTATTTTAGCTGTGTGCTTAGGGTCATTGTCTTGTTGGAAGGTAAACCTTCGGCCCAGCCCGAGGTCCTGAGCACTCTGGAGAAGGTTTTCGTCCAGGATATCCCTGTACTTGGCCGCATTCATCTTTCCCTCGATTGCAACCACTCGTCCTGTCCCTGCAGCTGAAAAACACCCTCACAGCATGATGCTGCCACAACCATGCTTTACTGTTGGGACTGTATTAGACAGGTGATGAGCAGTGCCTGGTTTTCTCCACACATACCGCTTAGAATTAAGGCCAAAAAGTTCTATCTTGGTCTCATCAGACCAGAGAATCTTATTTCTCACCATCTTGGCAAACTCCATGCGGGCTTTCATGTGTCTTGCACTGAGGAGAGGCTTCCGTCGGGCCACTCTGCCATAAAGCCCCGACTGGTGGAGGGCTGCAGTGATGATTGACTTTCTACAACTTTCTCCCATCTCCCGACTGCATCTCTGGAGCTCAGCCACAGTGATCTTTGGGTTCTTCTTTACCTCTCTCACCAAGGCTCTTCTCCCCCAATAGCTCAGTTTGGCCGGACGGCCAGCTCTAGGAAGTGTTCTGGTCGTCCCAAACGTCTTCCATTTAAGGATTATGGAGGCCACTGTGCTCTTAGGAACCTTAAGTGCAGCAGAATTTTTTTTGTAACCTTGGCCAGATCTGTGCCTTGCCACAATTCTGTATCTGAGCTCTTCAGGCAGTTCCTTTGACCTCATGATTCTCATTTGCTCTGACATGCACTGTGAGCTGTAAGGTCTTATACAGACAGGTGTGTGGCTTTCCTAATCAAGTCCAATCAGTATAATCAAACACAGCTGGACTCAAATGAAGGTGTAGAACCATCTCAAGGATGATCAGAAGAAATGGACAGCACCTGAGTTAAATATATGAGTGTCACAGCAAAGGGTCTGAATACTTAGGACCATGTAATATTTCAGTTTTTCTTTTTTAATAAATCTGCAAAAATGTCAACAATTCTGAGTTTTTCTGTCAATATGGGGTGCTGTGTGTACATTAATGAGGAAAAAAATGAACTTAAATGATTTTAGCAAATGGCTGCAATATAACAAAGAGTGAAAAATTTAAGGGGGTCTGAATACTTTCCGTACCCACTGTATATAAATTGAAGGCAATGTCTCCCTTCAAACCTGTTACAGTGTTCAACCCCATCTCACATTTTTAATTATTCTTTTACATACATACATACATACATACATACATAAAAAATAGAGAAGACAATTAAAAAATTAGGCATTTCTTGCAGATTACCACCTGATATGTTAAGGACTAACTCGATAAAATTGTGGTTCTAGTTAAACATCTAAATTGAAAACCATTTTTACAAAAAAAAAAAAAAAAACATTTTTCCTATAAAAAAAAATGTGAAAATCATCATACATTTTACTTTTGTAGTTATTAAATTGTTATGAGGGACACATGAGCAGTAGGTTTTGTGTAAAATCCTTTTTAAACCAATCTTAAAGAAGAAAAAAAAAAAACCCCTGAAACTAATACAAGGTCTTTAATGCCTGAGGTGGGAAAATATGATTTGTTGGAGGTTTGATAGGTGCTTAATGATGGGGGTATTTAGAAAATTATATATATGTAGTTTAAAAAATAATAAATAAAATCCAGGATGAAATATAACAGAATTCTAGGAATGACCCTTATATTGGCCACATTCACACTGATGCTAAATTCAGTTGTCAGTTCACATTTTAGTGTTTAATCCTGTTCTACACACACACACACACACACTGCAGTAATTTACAGAAGTAACAACCACATTCTACAACCAAATTAACTCCCGAAAAATGAAGATAGTGACTAAACACGACACCTCCATTGACTGTGCTTTAGTTAAAATTGCTAAACACAACGAGTCACTTTTGTCACTGTAATATTTCTTTGGTCAGAATAGTGGATTACCAAACACGTGAGACGCCAGAGCATTGCAATGGTTACCACAATGTTAATCATTGCAGTTTCGGTAGCGAGTCGTATTCCGTGCACATATGGAACGATAATTTAGGGGACTCATTCTCGCATTTAATCGCTGTTGTCACGCCTGAAACTTTACAGTGTGTACGTGGCCATTGAGGCTTATTATAAATGTAGACAGAGGCAGCGTGTGCTGTGACAGTCCTGTTTTGACAGCCTGTCATCACCTGCGCTGAATGGAGCATGTCATGCGGAATGAGTCAACGTGACTCTCCACATGTTAACAAAATAAAAGGCAAGAAACAGAAGTCACAATAAAAGGAACAAAGTGACAGGAGTGCAAGACAGAGCAAAAAGAAGAAACTAAAGAATAGATGATGTAATACTGTATTTGTCAGACAAATGATCCAGCACATGAAAATGAAAGTGTGTGCAAACCATTACAGCAACCATAAAAAAATGAAAAAAATCTCAGAGCATTTTCTTATTTAACACAAGTTTGCTCCTGTGAAACACCAGATTCACCTACACGTGTTAAAACATACTTACTGTTTTTTAACTATGAGATGCACTAAAGAGACCTTTGCAAAAATAAAAAAAAATATTTTGCGAGCGCACGAGAAATGTATTACGTGCGTACGCGTTACAATTTCCGGTTTGTGTATAATAAAACCTATTTCATTTGTGCGTCTATGAAGAAAGCGAGAGTATGAATGCACATGAATTAAGATCCATTTGCTCAAAATTATGAAGAAAACAGAGTATGGATGAGCAAGAATTAATAAAGATCTATTTGCTCAAAATTATGAAGAAAATGTGAGTATGGATGCACATGAATTAAAGATCTTGCTTAAAATTATGAAGAAAATGAGAGTATGGATGCACATTAATTAATAAAGATCTATTTGCTCAAAATGTGGCATTCGTGAGGGCAGTATATATCACAGCCTTGTGTCCGCTTTAAAGCACTCTCTGACAGCCGAGAAACCGCGTCGTGAATGGACTGATGGCGCAATACGGCTGTGTGCGTGGTCCTTTTTGTCAAATTAAAAAAAAAAAAAAAGACTGATCAGGCATCATATTTCAAGGCCTTATGTCCATTTTAACGAATTTAACTCTGTGGCGGCTAAGAAATCACACCATAAAATGGGCTCAGTGTGGATTGGCATTGGCCAATCTCACGTTTAATGGTTCATGAAAAAGCATTGGTACAGTAAAAAATTATCTTTTTTTTTTTACTTCGTTTGGAAAGTAGGCTATTTATATTGTCCCATATAAAAATATTGGAACTGTAAAATGTACTAAAATTTTTTAATTCACAAGATCTTCACAAAATTCCCTTTATTAAACCACTTTGTAGGATTTAAAGCATCCTTACAGGTGGCGGAGAAATGCTTATTTTCTTCATTCAATTTTAACAGTGCTTATTGCGAGCAGAGCCATAGACATAGACTTTAGATATAAAGGGAGGCACACATTTAAAAAAAAATGTCAAACAAATAAGTAGCTGGATTCATCCTTGTACTAGACAAACAGGTGTAACGAAAAAACAAATTTTGAGCAAATACAGTTTTATTAATTCATGTGCATCTACACTTTCACACGATACGTTTCTCATGCGCAAGCGATTTTTTTTTTTTTTTGCAAAGGTCCCTTTAGGGGTTCCATAAAGATGTACTTTCTTTCCAGCTTTTTTTTTTTTTTTTTTTTTTGAGTTTCTCTCATGTTAGATTCTGTGAGATCAAACATCTATTTAACAATTATTGTGAGAAAAGGTAAATGCATTCATGTCTATAAAATGTTGCAATAAGTTACTTAGGAATAATATAATAAAGTAACCACATTTAATAAAGGTATATCGCAGATTTTAAAAATAAATAAATATTGATATAGTTAAAATACTACACTGGTTGACACTCCAATACAATAGGTGGCGCCCGTGGTGGTATCGCACCTTAACGCTTGTTGCCGAAAAAAAAATTAGTTGGCACAGTAGCCAAGTTTACGTTCACCTAAATAATGTTTATAATTGGACTGATGGCTCAATCAGACATTTAATTCAAATTAAATTTAGATTGGACTGTGGTGGTGTAGACATGTATGTACATGTGCATGTATGTTTATTTATGCGTCACATCTTATGAACTGGTCAGTGAAGGACACTGCATATTTAAAAAAATTATTTGCAGGCAAATAATAATACACGTCAGCTTACTTTTTAGATGTCATCAATGCAAAAATGACAATTATACTCACAGTGACATTATTGCGCTGGCTTTCTCTAGTTCTGAAAATGATGACTGCGCACTGCGGAATACATGTAATGCACATTTAAGCTAAACAGTTTGGATTCATGCCAACAGATGGAAATTAGTGCATGTATACCTGTTGTGTAGCTACAACTGCCTCACAAAATCATGTCCAAGGAGATGGACGAAAGCAAAACACTCGACCCTCTACCGAAAAAAAAAAAAAAAAATAGTTCACCAGCGTGGGAGTTTATTGAATTCCGCAAAAAAAATATGGGGTGTTAGAAACTCCAGTCTGCAGGAAGTGTCGATCAACAGTATGTTCTTTTTGTATGCTTTTGTACAGTTACGGTTACAAACTCTAGAGGAAGCAAAACTTCACGTGGCCTTCAGCACATGCGTCATGCACAGCTTTGACCTCCACATGAAGTGTTAAAGATAGCATCACAAAAGACAATTTTACAAGGTTGCTAGGAAACAATAAGTAAACAAAGTAAAAGCTGTGAAAGCAAATGAAAATTGCCATGCCTTGGTCAAAAGAGATTTGGGAGCAGAAATATGAGGTGATTTTCATGTAAAATGCAAGACAAATTCTTAGGGGTTTCACAAACTTTCTAGCAGCATCGTAACTGCGATGTTTTCAGTACCTGAGTGTGAATGCCAGTCACCTTGCAGAAGGGCAGGGTAAGGTTGGGTGCACCAGTGCTCGGGACAGTCCTGACAAACTGAGCCTTGGTCCGACTGAGGGACTCGTAACTGCCTGGTCGTGAGCAGCACACGTCCATAATGTGAAAACAGGATTTGACACTGTAAAGAAATAATTCATAACATAAAACATGTTTGTCAAAAGTCTTTTCCTGAAAAAGCCAGAAGGAATGAATCACAAACAAGGTTGAAGAAGGAAAGCCGCTTACTGGTTGCTGTGGGGGAAGTCTAGCAGGTGCTGCATGGTAACAAAAGGATGGCTAAGGGCATCACTTGGGGCAATTCTTTCCTCTGCATCTATCAACAACATCTTCTTCAGCAAACCCACAAACTCTGCACGATCAACTTTCTCTGCCAACAAATCACAGCCTTCCAGATTCATCACTAAATTCACCTGAAAAAAAAAAAAAAAAAGGTGACAAAACAACAAATGCTTAGTTACCCACTTAGGTTACTAATATTGAGGCCTGCATAGTAATACACATTAAATTGAACAGTAAGTGACAGTAAAGATGTGTATAATGCTACAATTATTTCTACTGCAAATAAATGCCGTTCTTTTGATCTTTCTATTCATCAAAGAATCCTAACACATGTATCACACTTGATAATAATTAGAAATGTTTCTTAAGCGTCAGTCAGCATATTAGAATGATTTCTGAAGGATCATGTGAAACTGACGATTGGAGTATTGGCTATTAAAAATACAGCTTTGCTATCACAGGAATAAATTACATTATAAAATATATTAAAATATAAAACTTTTTTTATTGTAATAATATTTCACACAAACTCATTTACATTGTTTTTGATCAAATAAATGCAGCCTTGGTGAGCACAAGAGACTTCTTTCAAAAAAAAAAAAAAAAAAAAAAAATCTTATGGACCCCAAATAAATCTTACCAGTAGTATTTCATGACTTAAATATTCCATCCCCTCAATAAAAAATGAACTAGTTTAAAAAAAAAATTATTATTTTAGGAAAAATTTCACCTAAACCATTTCACAGATTTGGCTTGCATAAAGCTTGGAACAAATTCTGTTTGGTCCTACTGAATAAAATAGAGGATTGACACACATTTACTGTCATTAGTGAATTGAAATGTGCAGGTAAATAACATTTGCTGCCTGCTGGGAAATAGACATGATTTGTTCATGTTACACTTTTGCACAGCACAAAATGACTTTTCTATTTGCATTTGTAAAGTAACTGCAGTTCTCCTTGATGTCCAAAGATACGTACATGCGCTATGTCATCCAAACAGCTGAAGATGTACTTCCTTGCTTCCTTTGATTTCAGCCCCGTCTCTGTCTCGTGCTCTTCTGTGGACTGAAACAAATGTATATTAAAGAAACAAAATCAAATAGACCCTTTTTACTTTAATACATATCCCTGGTCTTAGAATGCATTATTCATTATTGTGCACAAACATATTTGTTTTCATAGTCTTTCTTTAAAATGTAATAATGGATGAATTTCAAGAAGAAATGTCCAGCTGATAACACACAATAAAATCCAAAGATACACATTTTTGAGGGAAAAACACAAAACAAAACAACAAAAAACAAACAAACAAAATGAAAAAATATATATATATAGATATATATATATATATATAATATATATATATATATATATATATATATATATATATATATATATATATATACACAGTTGTGGCCAGAATTATTAGACCCCTTCATAAATATGATCAAAGATGACTCTAAAAATAAATCTGCATGTTTATCCTTTTGATCTTTAATTTATAAAATTAGCAAAAATCTAACTTTCATTATAGGAAAAGAATTGAAAGTGGGGGGGAAATAACATTATGAAATAAATGTTTTTCTCCAAAAACACGTTGCCCACATTATTAGCACCTTTTATTCAATTCTTTTTGCAACCTCCTTTTGCCAAGATAACAGCTCTGTGTCTTCTTCTATAATGCCTGATGAGTTTGGAGAACACCTGAGAAGAGATCAGAGACAATTCCTCCATACAGAATCTCTCCAGATCCTTCAGATTCCCAGCTCCATGTTGGTGCTTATTCTCTTCAGTTCACTCCACTCATTTCTTAGGGTTCAGGTCAGGGAACTGGGAAGACCATGGCAGAAGCTTCATTTGTGCTCAGTGACCCATTTTTGTGCTGGTTTTGGTGTTTGTTTGGATCATTGTCCCGACGGATGATCCAACACAGCCCATTATAAGATTTCTAGCAGAAGTGGTCAGGTTTGATTTTTTATCTGTTGGTATTGATAGAATCCATGATACGATATATTGAACAAGTTGTCCAGGACCTCCAGCACAAAAATAGGCCCACAACATTAAAGATCCAGCAGTATATTTGGACGTGGGCATGGGGACTTTTTATCCGTGTGCACCAAAACATCTGGTGGGTTTGCTGCCAAGAAGCTCTGTTTTAGTTTCATCTGACCATAGAAGCTTGTCCGTTTGAAGTTCCAGTCTTGTCTGACAACTGAATATGCTGGAGATTGTTTCTGGATGAGAGCAGAGGATTTTTCTTGAAACCCTCCCGAACAACTTGTGGGGATGTAGGTGCTTTGATAATTTTTTTTTAGGCTTCTGAGATTCAAGACTCAACTAATCTGCAATTCTCCAGCTGTGATCCTTGGAGAGTCTTGGCCACTCAAACTTTCCTCCTCACCACACATTAGGATGATTTAGACACATGTCCTCTTTCAGTCAGATTTGTAACATCTTTAGTTGATTGGAACTTCTCAATTATTGCCCTGATAGTGGAAATGGGGATTTTCAATGCTTCAGCTATTTTCTTACAGCCACTTTCTATTTTGTGAAGCTCGACAATCATTTGCTACACATCAGAACTATATTCTTGTTTTTTCTCATTGTGATGAATGATTAGGTAATTTGGCCTTTGTGTTTCCTCATGTTTATACTCCTGTGGAACAGGAGTCATGGCTGGCCAATTCATGTTCATGATCACCCCGGTGAGCTAAAAAAATGTAAATATGAATGGGAATATACTTCAGAGATATTTTACTCATAAAAATTTTAGGGGTGTAATAATTGTGGGCAATGTTTGGAAAAAAACATTTATTTCTTAATGTTATTTCCCCCCCACTTTCAATTCTTTCCTTCAATGAAGGTTAGAGTTTTGTAATTTTATGAATTAAAGATCAAAAGGATAAACAATGCAGATTATTTTTAGAGTCATCTTGGATCATATTATGAAGGGGTCTAAATTCTGGCCACATTATATATATATATAATATCTATATATAATATATTATATATATATATATATATATATATATATCTATATATATTGTAATCTCTCCACTAATATTGGCACCCTTGGTAAATCTGAGCAAAGGTGGCTTTGAAAATAAATCTGCATTGTTATCCTTTGATCTTTCATTAAAAAAAATTCACAAAATTCTAACCTCTCATTTAAGTAAAACAATTGAAAATGGGGAAAAAGCTCATTATGAAATAAATGTTTTTTTTTTTTTTCCTCTAGTTCACGTTGGTCACAATTATTGGCACCCAATTATTGCCAAGATAACAGCTCTGAGTCTTCACCTATAATGCCTGATGAGTTTGGAGAACAATGACAAGAACAGAGGACCATTCCTCATACAGAATCTCTCCAGATCTTCAGATTCCAGCTCCTGTTGGTGCTTCTTCTCTTCAGGTCACTCCACTCATTTTCTTTAGGGTTCAGGTCAGGGGACTGGGATGGCATTGCAGGAAGCTTCATTTTGTGCTCAGTGACACATTTGTGTGTTGGTTTTAATGTTTGTTTTGGATCATTGTCCTGATGGAAGATCCAACCATGGCCCATTATAAGATTTCTAGCAGAAGCGGTCAGGTTTTGATTTTTTATCTGTTGGTATTTGATAGAATCCATGATACCATGTATCTGAACAAGATGTCCAGGACCTCCAGCAGAAAAATAGGCCCACAACATTAAAGATCCAGCAGTATATTTAACCATGGGCATGGGGTACTTTTTGTCCCTGTGTGCACCAAACCCATCTGGTGGTTTTGCTGCCAAAAAGCTCTTTTTTTTTTTGAGTTTCATTTGACCATAGAACCAGGTCCCTTTTGAAATTCCAGTTGTGTCTGACAACTGAATATGCTGGAGATTTTGTAAAGCTCAACAATCTTTTGCTGCACATCAGAACTGCATTATTTGGTTTTACCCATTTTGATGGATGATTAAGGGTATTTGGCCTTTGTGTTTCCTCATGTTTGTACTCCTGTGGAACAGGACGTTATGGCTGGACAATTTCATGTTCATGATCACCCTGGTGTGCTAAATAATGTAAATATGAATGGGAATACACTTCAGAGATATTTTACTCATAAGAATTTCTAGGGGTGCCAATAATTGTGGCCAACATGTATTAGAGAAAAACATTTATTTCATAATGTGAGTTTCCCCCCCACTTTCAATTGTTTTACTATGATGAAAGGTTAGAATTTTGTGAATTTTTTGAATAAAGATCAGAAGGATTAACAATGCAGATTTACTTTCACAGCCGCCTTTGCTCATATTTACTAAGGGTGCCAATATTTGTGGAGGGCACTGTACTTCCATGACATATACTTAAATTTGTAATATACCGTTACAATTTAAATTATACATCATAATACATAGCTTGATATATTTAAAGGATTAGTTGACTTCAGAAATCATATTCCCTGATAATTTACTCACCCCCATGTCATCCAAGATGTTTATGTCTTTCTTTCTTCAGTCAAAAAGAAATTAAGGTTTTTGAGGAAAACATTCCAGCACTTTAACAGCTACCAATGGGTTAAATGTCCAAATTGCAGTTTAAATGCAGCTTCAAAGGGTTCTACAAGATCCCAGCCAAGAAATAAGGGTCTTATCTAGCGATATAATCAGTTATTAATCTTAATACACCTTTCCAATGTATCACGTAGTGCGTGGCACATTGCAGAGCAGTGCAAAATAAGCATTTGTGGTTAAAAATTATATACATTTTTATTTTTAAAAAAAAATGACCAATTGTGTTACTAGATAAGATCCTTATTCCTCATCTGGGATCTTATAGAACCCATAGAAGCTGCACTGAAACTGCAATTTGGACCTTCAACCCATTGGTAGCCGTTGAAATCCACTATATGGAGAAGAATCCAGGAATGTTTTCCTCAAAAAACAATTTCTTTTTTGCTGAAGAAAGAAAGACAAACATCTTGGATGACATGGGGGTGAGTAAATTATCAGGAAATTTTAATTCTGAAGTGAACTAATACTTTACTAATAACTAAGTCAAAATACTTTCTGGTCATTGTCTCCGAAACAATTTTCCATATATGATGACATAATCAAGGCCATGTGGGTGGGTAAAAATAATAATAACCATTAAGGTAACAGCTAACTTTTCAGAATCCAATCAAATCCTGATAGATAAAATAAAGTGTAGCCTGAATATTAGGTCACATATTGGAACTGTTGAGAATCCTGTTTCATGTTATCTCTTCAGCATGCATATATCATTAGTGAACATGATAAAGATGTTCTGTGTGGGTAGTGTGTGTGCACGTGTCATAGTTCTTGATCTCACTTTAAGTCTCCAGCCTGCATACGGTGAGTCTGACTCCCGGCAAAAGAATCGAGACGTCTTCGTCCCCACATTTAACAGATGCTCTCCTGGCAGACCCTGCGTCTGAGAAATGTAGCGAATCTGAGGGGAGACAGATGGGAAAGAGTGAAACAGAGCTAGCTGAACTCAATCATTGTTAATGTTTTAACACAGTCCAGTGTAAATGGATATGTCAACAAAAGACCGTCAGATGCCTAGAAACAGCATGTGTTCTCAATAACACGTTCAGTATGCAGCACGTGTTTTGAAAAACAGAATTGGGCGATTTATGGAATCATGCTTGTGTGAAACCTATAGGAGGGGGTGTGTGGCCGTTTCGTGTGTGTTCTTACGTCAACAGCACTGTGGTGCGAAAGAAAGAACTATTAGATGTTCAGTGTCACATGGGGACTGCAGAGGTGCAAGTGCTGCGGTGGTACATCTTAAAATCAGATTACATGACCCTTTGACCTCTCAAACCAGACTGGGCCAGCATGCTTGAGATACCTTGGCAAGAAAAAAAAACCCAACAAATTTCTTTTGTTCTAAACAGCCCATCATGCAGGAAAACTTTAGAGAAGGGTGAACTGATCCAAAGAAATTCAACAATAAAAGTTGAGAACATTTGCACCAAATCAGCCTGGCATTTTTATGTTTTAAGGCTGTGACACACCAAGTCAGCCGTCGGTCAATGTCAGGCCATTGTTGAGCGTCTGTCAGCTCAGTTTTTGCACCGTTGGCACTTGTCAAACCCTGATGTAGGCTTTTTGTCCATTTGAGCTGTTTAGCAAACCAGTGCATAAGAAAAAAAGGTTAGTTTATTGACGTACTTACAATGAAATTACTCAAATAAGTACTGAGTAATATTAATTAACTACATGCATTTACTATGGAGTTACGGTTAGGGTTAGTTACTTGTAATTATGCATAATTTACTGTTATTACTATAGTAAGTACATGCAGTAATGTGTAACTACGTCATCTTAAAATGAAGTTACTGGGAAAAAAAAAAAAAAAAAAAAAAAAAAACACAAAGTGATGAAAAACAATAAAACAATCATGATTCATATTCAAAATGGTAAGCAAGCGCTGCTTTGTTTGTTTGTATTTCTGCAGTCGTAGTTCTGGTTTTACTTTTTTTGAATGACGAATATAAACTACTATCACCTGCTGATATAGCTAGTTATTTTCTCTCACTCAGGCACAGAACATATGTGCTAACTGGTTGTTGGCTGTAGTCTGTGTCGTGTGTTCAAGCACAATTTTCTGGCCCAGAGACAGACGACCTCACAACTTTTGTAGTTCTTTGATGCCGATTTGGTGCGTCACACCACTTAGACTGCAACTTCACACTTAAAAGTGTAGTTTAGCCAATAATGAAAATTCTGTAATCATTTACTAACGTCTTTCTTCAGTGAGGTATAAAATATCCCCACCCCCCTAGATATGGTATGCACCAAAATCTGAAATTCCCCTCTGTGGCAGATTATGAATGCAGAAGTGAAATTTATGTTTGCGAGTTATGGTGTTGTGGAAGATTTTCAGTTAATAACGACTTTAACTTCAATCTGTTCCTCACACACAAGTTATGTTTTGCTTCAGAAGACTTTAAATAGAGTCATGTGGATTCATTTTATGATACTTTATTCTTTTGGAGGTTGACCGCTCCTGGTCACTACATGCTTTCGTTGTAGGATAAATAACAGTATACACTTTCTGCTAAACTTTTTGTTTAAAGGTACAATATGAAAAATTTTTGCAGTAAAATATCCAAAAACCACTAGGCTAGTGTTATATATTTTGTCCAGCTGATTACTAACAATATCTCTAATGTTTTCAACTACTTGTAAATCATGAGAAAATTCCCATTCTAAACAGTGACACGGGGCAGTGCAGTCGCCTGTCAATGACGTCAGTTACCCTTTGTTACCGCCTTTACTGACGTAGAAACCACATGACAACAGTGCCGTGGACAAATGCGGAAGTAGTGTCTAGCGTCCAGCAAACCACTAGCTTGCTTCAAGCAGTTCCTTATTTACTTCTTGCACGTTTTATGGTGGATTGTGTTACTTATTTATGGAACATAATTACTGTTTACCATCTGCCGCTGGTTCTGTCGACAAGGACAGCTCCCGTAAACTCATGACCGGAAAAGCGGAAGCGGCGCCGGCGACTGTGTCATAATAAAAGTCCCGCTGCTCGTGAGGCGTGTGTTGATCAATCGTTCCAGCTCCTCGTTCAGCTCCACAACACTCGGTCCTGCTCTGCTTCATACTACAGTAACGTTAATAATCGCATCCACGAACATGAGTTCTTCCAGACTCCAATCCCTATTCTTTTGCACCGTCCGTTGAGATGGAGACCACATGTCCCAAGTTTCCGCTCTAAAACTTGGCGTCATCAAACTACACCTTTGTTTTGAATAGGCTTCTAGCGACCTCTAGCGGAAAAAAATATCACAGATTGTACCTTTAAGGTTTCACAAAAAGTCATATGAGTAAATTTTTTGGTGCACTGTACCTTTAAGAAAGTTAACAGTCGCTACTATTAGACACTCTTTGCACACACACATGAAGCAGCACACACATAGACATCATAATCCTGAGTTTAAGACTAAATAAACAGTCCATGCGGAAAACAGATGAAGAAAATTGTAAATTTCCCAGCTGCTGTTCAGACGTGAACTCATGAGAAAAAGGAAGAGAAATCTCTGGGTGATGAAATGAAGGGCTAGATATGGGAATAAATGAGGACATTTGGAGAGGAAGTCAACATAAGGACAACACAATGTTGATATGACTGGGGGAAAACAGGTCTTGGATCAGCACAGAGGACAGGAAGTAAGATAAATTGTTTAACACTGCTATGCAAGATCTGGTAAGACAGCTGACACATCTAATGACACATCTAAGACACCACACATAGCATATCAGCCCATAATGATGAATAAAGAAATTCCAGTTGTGGTAATATCTTTCAGTGGTTTGGGTTATAAGTAGTTTCCAGCTTCAGCACAGCTGACTTCCAGTATATGTAATCCATCTTTCCATCCATCCATTCTCCTGCCGCTTATCTGGGACCGGGTCGAGGTGGCAGCAGGCTAAATATACGTGCTCACATGTCCTTTTTACCGACAATTTCCTCCAGCTCCTACTGGGGGTTCTCAAGGCATTCCCAGACCAGCTGGGAGATATAGTCCCTCCAGCATGTACTGGGTCTCTTCCCAATTGGACATGTGAGGAACACCTCAAACGAAAGGCGTTTGAGAGCCACCCTGACCAGATGGCTGAGCTACCTCAACTAGATCTTTTTGATGCTATGGGTGATACAAGTAAAAGTATAAAGTATATAGAGGTATAAAATTATGTTTCCAAATTTTGGTGATACTTGTTACAAAAGCAAATTTATAATTTAAAGTGACTAAGGAATATTTAAGCTTCAGCACTATTTTTTAGGTCAGTCTAATTTGTGACATTGACCCTGTTGACAAATGAACATTGACAAAAGGTCAGATTTTGCTTCCATTGCCAAACCTCCATTGAAGCACGGGTTGCTCTTTGGAACATTCTCAAATAAACAAATAATGCTAAATAGCATGATCATCAGGTTTTGTCAATGCTGTCTGTCTGTCTGTGGCAAATCTCTAACACAGGAGTAACAGCAATGAAAGCTGTAACTTTTGGCTTCCTAGCTGAATTTCTCATGGTAACCTTTTTAATTACAGTAAAAGTTATTATAAGAAGACATACCCAACCCTCGGGTCAGATTATTATTGTTATTCTTTCATTGCCATTTAAATCATGCATAACATTTTAATTCATTTTAAAAAAAGATGTTATCAGCCAACTGGCTAGTAAGTCAGTTTTATTTTTACACACATTTGGCACTTGGTGAGTGCTAATTCTGCACCCTGTGTATGTGTTCTGGGTGTTTCAGCTTCTAAGAGTAACAGCTTTATTTTCAAACAGGGATGTATCACTTTGGTACTCTAAGAATATGCCTACATGTTCAAGCCTGCACCCAGGGCCGTAGTCTAACATACATTTTTTTTCTACATTTAAGAGGTCTAATAGCCACTTGCTATAACACAGCGGCAGTGTCAAACGAAAGGCTCCACATGCCTGTGAGATGAGGCCCTACGATTGGTGCCATAAGGGGGCGTTCATTTTTGCTATAATTATCTTTTGCTGTGTGAGATTAAATTGAACACCCTAGTGAAGGAGGCGCGTGGATTAGGAGTATGATACCACAAGCCATTTTAGTCCCTAGACTGGAATCATACCATAGGCAGTTAGGTGATACCCCACATGTATAATTGTTAGAGATGATGTGGCGAAAGTCTTGTTAAACATATTTCATGTGTTCTTGAATTGCTATCCTGTGGCAGTAACAAGCCCTCAGTACTCAATGGGGTGATAGTGTCAGTGTCAAATGTCAGGTATCTAGTTATAAACATAATTTATTTTTATTTTTTTTTACTTTCCAGCAAAAGTCACTTTCCAACTGTTGCTCTGTCATGACAGTAGTTTACCTGAAAGGGAAAACTGCCTATGAAAGATGATGGTTTATGTCAACACCAGCTACCAATGCTGAGAACACTTAATACTTTCATTTCATTATGAATCGCTGTCCAGCATATACGCTACACGCAAAATCTATGAATGCATTGATCCAAGAATTTAAAGTATTTTTATGAGAAAATGTTTGAGTAAAATCTTGAAAGATTTATGGCAGATGTTATTTATTGATAATTAAACTAAAATATTGACTAATCGTAAAAATAATAAATTTATCATCTAAAATATTAAACCTATCAAAATAATCGTTAGTTAATTTAAATTTCAGTCTGTTCCTCACACAAAGCTACTGTATTACATCAAAAGTCCAATTAATATAAATATAGTTCACTTTGATAGCTTGTCAGTATCTTGTTAGTATCTTGTTCAAAAAAAAAACAAACAAACAAAAAAAACAAAAAAAAAAAAACACAACAGCAAATGGGTTTTGATTTCTTTCTGTATAGAAAACACAGAAAAACCCTAAGAAACATAAGAGCTCCATCCTCCAGTTTGGAGATCAGGGGCTGTAGTCACATAACATTTTATCTTACCACTAAGAATTCTCCTAAATAGTGGTAAAAGTTCTTAGCTAAGCATTTTCTGTTAAAGTCTATTCACAAAGCTGCTGAGACAAACTTTTACTAAGGAATAGAGAAAAGTCTTAAGCTAAGAGAAAGGGTGGGGTTGACCTCGTTGCTATGGATGATGTCAACACGCTTACTAACTGTCCACAGTGATTGGCTGAAAGGGGAGGGTTCTCTGTTTGATTTATTCATAGAAATATTGTAGAACGAGGTATCACGTTGCCATATCCAAATAAAGATTTTAAAACAAAAATGTTGTCATATTCAAATAAAGATTTTAAAACGTTACTGTTTGTATGAATGTTCGTGCCACAATGCAGCTGCGCGAGCGTGGTAGCTCGATATAATAATACACATCCGATCGTCTAATCCCTTGAATGTCCAAACCATAAAACAAATACAACTGACAAAGTTTAGTGACGACGCAAGGCTCACTGCTCGCGCGCCATCACTATATGTTGAATTGGCGTTGAGTCATGTGCTTACACATGCGGTTAGTATGTTTTTAAGGGGGACGTATTAACAGAATTTAAAAAAAATAAAATAAAATAACCGACATGGGAAAATTACGTCAGTTAGAGGTTCTGAATTTCGGTTTGGATTACTTTTCGATTAATCATCCAGCCCTACGGAGAGGATAGGACATTATATTCAACTTGACCGCAATGTTTTACTCTCCATCATTCAATGCATATTGCCTGTACATAAATGAACCTTTATGTTATGTCATCACAGATTAAAACCTATAAATCCAAATGTTTATTGCATTTTTGAAGAAAAGGCTCAGTACTCAAGGCTCTATCGCCTATTTCCTCAATGATGTACGGTGTCTTTGGGTGGATTGCTAAGGCAGATTGCCAGCAACATTGTTTGTGATTTGGTTTTAGTAGCTTTTACTACAAACTTTTCACAGGATTAGGAGCTATTTTTTGTGCTGAAATGCTTTTGTGAAATAATCCTAGAGCAAAGTCCTAAATTTAGGACTGACACGCCCATTACTTCTAGGAGTTTCTATGAGTTTCTCCTAAATCAGCAAGTTAGGAGCTACTTTTAGCCTTGAAGGGATAGTTCACCCAAAAATGAGAATGATCCCATGATTTACTTACCCTCAAGCCATCCCAGATGACTATCTTCTTTCAGAAAAAAAAATGCATCTATCCACAAATAAAATGAATTCATACAACTCCAGGGGGTTAATAAAGGCCTTCTGAAGTGAATCAATGCATTTGTGTAAAACAAATATACTTATTTAAAACTTTCTAAATTCAAATAACTAGCTTCTGGCAGACGACCGTACGCATCCTGCGCACGTCAATTTGGGTGGAAGAGCAACCTCTGACCCCACGCAATGATGAACGCGGAGGCGCAGAGGAGAGAGTAAAACAAAACACCAGTCACAAATTAGAAGTCTAAAATAATAAATTTTAAAGAAAAATGTTGGAGGATTTCGATATAAGAGAAGAGGAGCTTGAGTTTGTTGCACAGCCCTATTTGTTTAAACTGCGAGAGGCGTCTAACCCGCGTCACGGGTTACTCAAGTCGACTTGCGCATTCTGTGTACGGTCGACCGCTGGAAGCTCGTTATTTTACTTTATAAAGTTTTAAATAAGGATTTAATTCATTTGATGCATTTTTTGTCTTCAAAATTTGACCAGCCATTCACAACCATTATAAACCTTGGAGGACTAAGGTTATTTTTAAATATATCTCCGATTGTGTTCGTCTGAAAGAAGATAGTCATATACACCTAGGATGGCTTGAGGGTGAGTAAATCATGGAATAATTTTCATTTTTGGGAGAACTATTCCCCAGAAAAATAATATGGCCCCAGAAAAATAAAGCAATCCAAGTGGAGCTAGAGACGTTGAGCAGTGGAATCTGACATCAGGAATGGGTACATTCTGATCCGCCATTCCAGAAAAAAAACGTTCTGACTTTTCTTCTCACATGTGTTATTGAGTTAATGCTAGAGTGTTGTGATAGTGGAGATGAATTATGCTCAGCAGACCAAATTCTCATGGGCTTAAAAGGTCTTCCTGGCATAATACAGGGTTATATATGGGGCATGTAGCTTTAAGACTGACTGAAGCTCATGGCACCCGCTGGCATCTTGAGATCCATAACCCAGCTGCATTAACAGCCTGGCCAAGAGGAGGAGGAAAACCCATCAAACCCCCAGCTTCTGCAGTCAACTGCTGTGTCAAGTCAGGAGCTGCTGGGGCTCTCCTTTCCAAACCCTCCCCAGAAACAGTGTTCTAATCTGGGCTTGTTCCGGCGTATCAATCACGTATGCAGACACACAGAGACTTGGTAATGCCCCTCCTCTCAGTTTCACCCCGGGGCATTCAGGGGCCCAGCAGCAGGAGGAGTAGGGCCCGAAAACTAGAAAACACTCAGATCATAAAACCATGCACACTCAGACAGAAGCAGCAGGAGCGCACACAAAAAACACCCACATGCTGACACTTGTACGCCAACACAGCCGCTAAGAAGCGGCCGTGAAAATTCTTCTGGAGATTGTTTGGGCATGACAGCACATACCACGGCTCTGTGCTAAATAGATTACGTCAAGAGAAGGAGAAATATGGAGAACTCCTGATCAAGAAGAGACATTCAGTGTATGTGTGAGTGAGTGAGTGAGTGAGTGAGTGAGTGAGTGAGTATCAAAGAGACTATAAAACAAGATTTGAAACCGAGAAAGAGACATATAGCCCAATCTCACGAAGCCATGTCTAGGTCACATTTCACCCAAAATTAAAAGAAGAACTTTGCAATCATAATATGCAAATAATATTTTGCACAAAGCACACAAAGGTTACAATTACAATTGTACCAATGGCTTAAAACAGTATGACGAATACATCAAATTTCATTTTGGGGTGAAATATGTGGCAGGTTCTGGTTCTGGGCAGGTTTCATGAGATTTGTTTAGACAGGAGAAGAGAGATACTGACAGAAAGGTAGATGGAAGAGGGAAGAGGTGTTTTAGAAAAATTACCTGGTCAAACTCGAGGGCTCCTGGGTAGAGGGGCCAGCCCAAGAAGAGCTCAGCAATCACACATCCCAGCGACCACATGTCTATGGCTTCACAAAAAGGCAGGCCAAGAATGATCTCCGGAGCCCTGAAGATGACAAACACCAATATGAGCAACATACACACACAGACACAATTCTACCTTCATCTTAAAATTGTTTATTGTTTATGCATCAGTAAATCAAACCAGTCACTAAATGGTCAACTTCACATTGTTTCTCTTAGTATGAAAACAATCGGTTATGTAAATTGTGATTAAATTATATAGAGAAAGCAAACCCTCCCTTTATAATCGCTGGAGCTATCAATCACACAGCGCAAGTTTGAGTTCTGAAATCTCGCCAAAACTCCCATTATAATCAATGATGCTGTCTACACTTTGCAATGCAACTTTTATTTACATCGTGTTAGCATTGTTATTTATGACGAAAGCATTTGTGAGAGTGCAGAAATCGAGCAGCAATGACGAGATCACTGCATTCATGCGCTCAACAGACATGTCTGTCATCGGCTACAATGCTCATCACTGCAACCTTTCATGCGACGGGAGTAGATCTAAATATAATGCTGTAATCAACACCTTTCATGATTTGTTAATCTCAACAGCTGTAATAGTACAAATGTAGTAAAATATTTAGAGAGTGTTCCACATGTAATACTTATTTCATATGCAAAGATGTTAGCAGTTGGCGTTTACACTGAAGTCTCACAGCAGACGCCCTTTCCAAAAGAGCGTTCAAATCAGAGGGCTAAAATCACAGTAGAACATGGCTTTTCGTGTCTAAATTATGACTTTTTTTGTAAAAATCATACTAACATTATAAGTGCACCTCAGGAAACATTATAAAATAATGCAATTCATGACCCATTTAAAATGTGATTGGACATACAGTTATGACATTTTGATTAAAAATGAGGAGGTACAAAATAAATTAATTGGTCACAATAAGATCTATAACATGCATTTGCAAAGTATATTACATTTTATATAACCAAACTGACTTGGTTAATTTTACAAATGTACTACAACACTGCAGAAAAAAAAAAAAAAAAAAAAACTTTATAGAACTGCCTGGAAAAGGTTACTCAAGGGCAGTCATGGAATTTAGAACACTTTCCCATTTGTATAGTGGCAAGCCCATTAAACTGATGCGATGTGTGACAGAGGTACATGAACCTATTCGCCACAGACTCATAAGCAGGATAGGAGCTCTCACTACAAATAATATTTTAGCGGAAATTGGCACATCAACTGTAAAAGGCATAATTTAAAATATCAAACGCAGATCAATATCAAATCATTCAAAACATAGTTTTCCTTTATATATTGTCCACCCCTTTTAGGGCTGGGTAAAAAATCTTTGAGTAAACAAAACATGACACATACAATACAAAACATACACCTATATATTTAAAAACATTTTGCTTTTGTAAAGGCACAGGCAATGTATGTTATTTTAGGGTAGGATTGGTCTCACATGGGTTACCAGGTCAGAGAGCTCTACTTTAAGTGTAGACATGGTGACGCAGGAAGCCCAGTGACTGCTTAGCAACGAATCACCACGGTGATCTCATTGAATGGCATTAAGGTCTCTCCGTGTGAGACTGTGATGCTGCTCCAGTCAGCACTCATCTCAGTAAGTCTATCTGACAGATTACTGTCACTCAGGCTACACAAGGACAAACAATTCTATTATTAAAATATAAGCTCTGTCTCAAAACATAGTGAACTGCCATCATAGGCAACATTTTTAGGCATCATAGGTTCATGTATCGTTTTTGCTTACTGGTAAAACCAAGACTTTAGCTTAGCAACATGCTAACATCAATAAATCTATTGGTTTAAAGGCAACGTGAACCGGATGTTGTGACAGACTTTACTGCAGTATCGTGACGTATTTTACGACTGAAACTGAATATTGGATGAGAAAAATAGAGGGTGTGGCTTGTTTTTCCTGCTGGGAATTGATTGGATCTAGAAAAGTGAGCATTCCATTCAGCTTGCCGTCAAAGCTTGCAGCAGACTGACGGTTGGAGAGGATGTTCTACCCAAGTCGTCAAACTGACGTCAAAGACAGAAGGCCATTCTAGAGGGGAGGTTCATTTTTGATTAAAGACAGAGGTGTAAAGTATTTGAGTAAATGTAATTAGTTACTGTACTTAAGTATCTTTTTGACTACTTTATAGTTGTACTGAGTATCAAAGATATTGGCAACTTTTACTCTCTACTTGACTACATTTTTGAACAAGAAAATGTACTTTACTCCACTACATTTGTGATGAGTAATGTAATAACACATTACATTTTTCATGACACCTAACTTTTTGTGCAACAGTTTGTTTCTGATATAAAGAAGCGATATCACCATCTAAGGTACTGAAGGTACTATAGGTACTGAGGCATTGAAGGTACTATATCTTGTGCGTTTTGCCTTTACTCACCCAAACTTGTCAACAATGCTACTATACGTGAATGTGAGTACATTAGAAGGTAATTGCTGATTGCAGGTGTTTGACTTTTGAGAGCTGGTGATGAGCCTCAAACCAGCATACAGTAGACTGACTATTTAATTTTACTTAACATTGTTTTTTTTTTTTTTGTTTGTTTTTTTTTATCCACTACATTGACAAAACCGTTTTGAAGGACATTGGTTTACTTATGGCCTTTTTGTGCACTTGAGCCTAACTGAGACCTGAGAGTTTGTAGACGTTTAAAAGGTTGCTGTTGACTTTGATTTATTGCAATATTGAGGTGTTCAGTTTTATTTTGATTATAGAAAATAAACTTGATTTCTCATCTTACAAATCAATTGTTTCTTATTTTCACTGGCATGTCTCTCAAGACTAGTGGATTTCTGAGCCTATATTCAGCATGAGTAAAATACTTGAGTAAAAGTCTTAAGTACTGTTAAAATCAGATACTTTAAGTCGCATTGGAATTTGTTACTTGTAACTTGTAACGGAGTCATTTTCGATGTTAGGCATCTGTACTTTTACTCAAGTATGGTTTTTAGGTACTCTTTCTTGATTAAAGATTACAAAAATACATTTATTTTTTTATTTGTGAAATCAACTTGCACAGATGAACTGTAATATGTACTAACAAAGTAAATAGGGTCAATTTTGTTTTTATGCCGACTTTTAGCCTGAAATATACATCAGTTTTGACGTGAATGCTTATTTTATGTACAGCCTATAAATATTTCAACTGTGCAGCACTCAATTATTTAATAAAATCATAGCTTTTTGAAGTTTAATAATCACATTAGGCTGTTTCATGATTCTTGTTTTCCATCCCCAAATTTAAGACCTTTTAAAATGATTAAAGACAATATACCATTTAAGATATAAACCCCCGGTTTCACAGACAAGGCTTAGGCTAGTCCTAGACTAAAATGCAAGCCTGAGCTGTTTTAACTGGAAAAAAACTTGTACTGACATATCTTAAAATATGTCAGAGCCATTGTTTTGTCTCAAGATGCACACCAGTAATGTTTTTTCTAGGGTATGTTTATAAAAGCTATAAATGCCCTGATTGAACTAAGGCCTAATCCTAGCTTAGTCTAAGCCCTGTCTGTGCAACCGGGCCGTAATACTTTTTATGAACTTAAATTTCTGAAAATTAATTATTTTAGACTTAAGGGCCTGCAGTGACATTTTTTTTTTTTATTTGCTCATGGTCTTAAATATATTTTACAGTATGCAAACACCTAAATGCTTGCATTATTGAGATATGCTTTTTGACCAACTAAACAATCTGACCACTCAGCACACAATTTTTTTTTTTTTTTTTTTGCACTATTAGAGACTATTTGGACTGTGCATGTACAGTGTACATACTGATGATAAAACTGATGTCACATGCACTGTATACGCATAACCCTTGCATTCACAAAAAAAAAAAAAAAAAAGTGTAATTTGGGCTTTTCTTTACTTGAATTGCTCTTTGTGTGGTGTGAATGAGGACATAGTTTCAGCATGATCATACATGAGGTTCAATTTCGGTTTGCATGCTGCCTAGGAATGTAGCTGCCTATGTAGCATGGCATCTAACTAAAGTTTGAATTAAAAAGCGAGAACACATTGTGAGATTCATCTCATCTTTACATTTACTGTATGTGGGGAACAAATGTGCATTAATGCGAGACATGCCTAACTCAAGTTCAAAAAACCCTGCATTAAGCCTCCTACTACAAGCTCCCTTACATCAAACAAAGAAATTCAGAGAGCTTCCTGATGTCTCCATGCATAAAGCAGTTCAATCTCCACCAGCCGCTGGATGATGATCCACTGCAGGTCTCATATATCGTCTCTCCCTCATAAACAGGTGAGAGCCAATCTATTAACGGCATCTCCATCCATATATCTGATCTGTGTCTGAGAGGCGGCACTAAATAATCACGGTAGTGAAAATATCTTCCCAGAGTGATTGCATACAGTAATGAAAACTGGGATGTTTTTGGAGGATGGGTTGCTCCTCCATGTAGACTCATGGTTCCCAACTTTTTGTTGTTAAAGCCCCTGAAAACCTGAAATGTTACTTTGTTTTTATTCAATAATATTTAAATATTGTATACTGAACTATTTTGTCTTAATAAATTACATTTCCTGGCTTTTAACTTTTGTGCTTTCCTAGCCAAAGCACAATACTTTTTTATGTTTTTTTTGTGATATCTGGCAACCTTTCACATTTAATGAAAAGAATATGTTTGTGTGAGGAAAGAGATCAGAAGAGAGTCGAAGGAGAGCCACACAATTATGCAGACTGAAGAGCAGTTATTTGTAATGTCGATGGGTTGGGAGTTATTTAATAAAGTGGTTTGAATTACACACCTTGTAACCGTGTTATTTTACTTTGGAAACAAAAGTTATTTTGCAGCCATATTTGACCTTAAATCAAGTTTCTGTACACCAGTTGCAAATTCTGACACCCCTAGACCCCAGGTTGGGAATTACTGGTGTAGACAACGGTCTTCTGGCTGATAAATATAAAAAATAAAAATAAAAAGTCTTGAAAGTTGCAGACTCAAATTACCAAGAACAGTAGTTTGAATCCTAGGACCAGCTAGACACTGGGTTCGCAAAAATGAAATTCAAGCACTTTCCCAGCACTTTCAAGCAGTGGCAGTCAGTGTTTTTTCAGGGTGAGGAAGCTGTTAATAATAAAATATATAATAATTATAATTTACTTAATGAAAATCCTTATTCGTTATTGGCCACATATTGCAGTTTAAATGAACACAATGTGTTCAAATACAGTGTCTAACTGCTGTCTCAACCAACCAATCAGACTCCAAGGTAACAGTCAATATAAACAATTACTAAATTAAACATGAAATGTTTTAAAATTTGAAAATGTGATGAAAAAAAAGCAGAAAGGGAAAAAAAGTGTAATCCTAAAAAGTGCCATTTTCAACTATGAGCAATACTTTGTTAACAGCAACTGCATATTTAAACCAGAAATAACATAGGATAAAAATAAGAACATTCATGTCATCATAAGAGAGAAAGCTTAAACCGAATGCTGATCTAAAATCAGCTCCATGTACTTACAGCTACAACATAGTATGGCCTATATGATGCCATCAGTGCCCAACTATTTTTGCACTGGCATTCAAAATATCCTTTTGCCTCACAGGCTTACCGTATTGCTTAGAATATAACACTTTTTTTTTTTCTTGGAAATACATCTGAAAACATGTAGTTGTCTTATATTCAGAATGTAGAATTTTACGTCAATAATACACAGACAATAGGGAGCGCAAAACACACGTAAAACGAGTGTGCCCTATAGCCTTATGCCACAGAACAAGTCTTGCCCAGCGCTTACCCTTCAACTTCAAGGAGAAACTGCTGTCTTTTCTTGTGATTGGCCTAAGGAAAAAAACATTCATATCCCTTGGTTCAGATGGGTAAAGCGGATCAAACGCCTGAAATCTACTGGAAATGAGAACTACAGGTTATTTTTATGGTATGCCATAAAGGGTTTATTTTTAAATGTGATTGTTGGTACATTTTACCATATGTTCAATATGAAAAATATGCAAAATGAAAATTATTTTCAAATAAAAGCAATTTCTTTATAAAAGATTTGGTCGTCAAAAAGGTACACCTTGAAAATGTGTGTGTGTGTGTGGGGGGGGGGGGTCTTATTATTGGAGTCATCATTTATTCTGAACAATACGGTAATTTTCATTAACCCAACAGTGGGACATGCAAAGAAGTATGCTTCTGCCCTATCATAGCTACACAGCACCTGTGGGCCTGTTCCTGGAATGTTTACTGAAGTCTGGTAATGAAAACCATAGTCAAAGTAATGAGTAATAAGACTCAAAGTCCATGGAGTCTGTTAAGCGGAAATATGAAAAACAACGAATTACTTCCCTCTTATTCTGATTAAACTCCACAATAAAGAGACTCAAAATGATTTTTTAGATGGTGGTATGCGTGTTTACTGAACATCCACACTTGCTGGTGGTGTAATTGTGGAAAAAAGTGGAATGCAGTGCAAGAGCTATATATTCACTGAACTTACACTTCAAAAGTGAACAGTAAGATGAATCCAATTTGACTACCTTTTCTTTTACGCAATCATTGGTTTGTAGAAGGAAACGCAGTTCACACTCCAACACTGTTTCTCGCATTAATGTGAAACCCAGTACTTTGGTTTCACAGATTGCATGTTAAGACCTCAAACGCCCATGCGTTATTTCAACGTGATCCCTGATAAGTAGCTAGGTGGCATGAACCTTGTGTGGGTGTGAAAACTTTAAGGAAATGTCCATGATCATTCTAATGGCAAGTTCTCTCTTGGTAAAGAGCCTTTAGTTGAATTCAAGCAAAAATAAATCTATCAATGTCACCAAGGCTGACAGTAACCAGCAACCACAGAAGCTCTGTCGAATGAAAGATCTTTAAATGACAACCACATAAACATCACAAAAGTAGGATTACCTTTCCACAAAGCTCACGCTTTTTAAAGCAATAAGCTTATGATACTATATTTAGAGGAGAAAACAAATGGCAAGCTAATGGAAAATCTCACATGGAGGTGTGTTACCTGAGCATATTAAACAACTTTTGAAACCAAATGCCCTGACTGTCATGTATAAAGCCCTAAAAAGATAAACCTTATAGCTGTTATCGAAGTCAGACAGACAAAACAAATTCTTAGGGAGTTGAAAATGTTTTGTTGCAGTTACACAAAAAATGCAATATGAAACCTATTGCTTGATAATACAGTCTCACAGACAGGTTGGAACTAGACGACAGCCCTGCCAGGAAAATATCCCGCAGAGCCCGAAGGAAATTCTCGGATACTCTGTCATGTATAGCCACTTTCAAGTCTTCCAGTGGAAGTGTACAGGACATCCTCCAGATTGTTTCTGTAAAGTTTCCAGAATGCAGGTAGATCTTTATACATCAAGATTAAGAACACCAAAGACTCAAACAGATCTAAAAACATCTGGAGATGAAGCATATCTTCAAACTCAAACCAAAGCCAAATCTACTGTGCCTGAGCAGATCCAAGACAAATGTACTTCATGTCTCCAGCATGGCTCAACATAACCATTGTTCAACATGGACACTATTAGCAAACAGACAACCTGCCCAGATCAAGCAAACAGACAGAAATCCCCTTCATCACAGGACAGTAATCTGAAGTCACGGTGCATCATTAAGATTTACCTTTAACATTTTGCAGTAATGTTGTCTATTTGTCTCAGAAAAAGAGTTTGGACTACAAAAGGCCTCAAATTTTATAAAAACCTAAATCCATTAATTCACATGTTCTTTATTTCCTTATTGAAGCTTACAGCTACAATGATGAAGGAAGATAAGTGGGATATTTCTGAGTCACATCCTAGTTCTCTTTTGAGATCACTTCTGGGAAGTGCAACTAAACAAAGACTAATAAAGAATCTGATCCCAGAGGGAAGGGGGAGAATTCTTAACTCTGTGGCTTGTGAGAGGGATTCCCATAAAATCCTAACATCTGTGGTTTACTTTCAGTATGCTGAATTAAAGGACACTCCAAGTTCTAAACAGTAATTCTAACAAAATGTTGCAAACTGTTCCCAGTTGAGTTGGAAGGGGTCAAACAAGTTTAGCTGAGTGAAGAGACAAGTAGTTCTAGAGAGAAGAAAATTATATGCTTCAAATGTACAATATTAAAACACCATTCTAAGCAAACCCAAATATTTATGGTTCTAAAAGTAAAAAAAAAAAAAAAAAAAAAAAAAAAAACAGGTTCAACATCTTAACAGACAAGTTTTCTCATTGAAACCCATTCCTGCAGGTAAACAAACAGAATTATACTGCTTATGTAGTTTAATATTTAATATGATTCAATGAATGACTGAAGCTTTTAACATATCAAATCCAATTCTGTAGTAGTTTCATAAAACAAAAATGACAAATGGTCAAATTCAAACATATCGGTTCAAACATATCAGGTCCATGGTACAGAGCTTTATATGCAGGGGTGGGCAATATACTGGTAGACGCGATAATCCGGTAGAAATTTGTCACCCAGTAGACATTTTGGACTACCGCCTCTATCGCGGTTAAGCTCACGTGACATTGCCGTACTGTGCCGTCATGAAAGTTCAATTGCGCGCATTTTTAAGCATTGCAATTTAAAAGCAAGTGATTTTAAAGGGTTAGTTACATTCGCAAGTGACTTTGGCGCTCCAAACCACTGATTTGAAACAAAAGATCCATAAAGCTTCGAAGCTTCATGAAGCAGTGTTTTGAAATCGGCCATCACTAGATATTGTTGAATAAAGTCCACTTTTTTGACGCACAAAAAGTATTCTCGAGGCTTTCTAATATTAAGGTTGAACCGCTGGACTCACATGAACTGTTTTAAATATGTTTGTAATGTCAGAATTTTCAATTTGGGGTGAACTAACCCTTTAAGCAAGTGACCCTTATTGGGCTTGAGCGGTCAAATACACACACTGCTCAAAATGCCCATTTTTGCTAGTACCCTCCCCCCTTCCATTTGTAAAGTACTTTGAGTACAGAGAAAAAGTGCTACATAAATGGAACAAATTATTAATTATTATTATGCTCTTAAACACAGTAAAAATGTCTTAAGTGAATGTAAACAGTTGAGAAAGTGTATGTGTATCAGTTTATTAGATTAGTGCATTAAGTCTTAAAGTGACAGTAGACTAACAAACCTGCTGCCATTTATATCAATGTTAATCAAACAACAAGAGAAAATCACTCACTGATCTTGACTGAATCTTTGCTTTAATAAGAATAAATGTATATTTAATTTACACAGTGAAGATTATGAAGTGTTTTTTGTACATTTAATTACTTGTACAATTAATGTAGTATTTCTTATTTCTAGTGCTTGAAGGTTTTCAGGAAGGTCTATTTCATTTGTCTGTTTTATTGTAGTTGTCCTATTGCTTGTAATTAGTTTTTATTTTTATTTTAAATCACAGACTGTTTACTTGTCATCTGTAAGCTTGAGGGTTTTTTTTTTTTAATTCGTAGTATTATTTTTTTGTGATATTGAAATGGATGACAAGAATTCTGAAATATCAATTGTATAAAAAATTATGATATCATTAAAACCTCAATTAAAGCAAAAATAATTTTATTGTGATATATCGTTATTGTGAAATAAAATTACTCATATCGTGATATAAGATTTTACTCATATCACCCACTCCTATTCATATGTTTTACGGAAGTATTGAAAACAGCTGTACAAGCTCATAGTAACAAAGCACAATTGTACGTAGATGCGTTAAAGGGGTCATTTGATGCTTTTTAATGTTTTCCTTTAGTGTGTAATGTATCTGTTTGTGCATGCATACAATCTGCAGAGTTACAAAGCTCAGTCTCCTATAAAGCAATTTATTCTAACAGAGAACACTGATCTAGACCTGCCTAAAATACCTCAATCAAAGCCCATATTAGGGCTGGGCGATATGGCTGAAAACTGTATCACGATATCAGTGTTTCATATCGGTCGATATCGATAATTATTGATATTTTTTATGACCCATTTAAAAAAAAGGACCAGGAGAAAAATATATTACATTTAAACATTTTTATTTTAAACTTAACCTTCCTCTGATCATAATCCCCTCAGTTATTAAGACAGAAATGTCAACAACCATGGAAAACTCAAATAACTAAAATGTAAACATAAGTCTAAAGTAGGGTGACCATCCGTCCCGCATTTTGCAGGACAGTCCCGAAATTAGGAGCTTTGTCCCGCAAGACTTAAGTAGTGTCCCGCATTTCATTTATGTCTAATTTTTTTCATCCCTGAAATTACAATACCACAGTAAGAAATATAATAAAAACTGAGCATTTAAAAATCTATTCGTGCAGCCGTCATATTCTAGCTGTGAAAATATCCAACCAGCGCAATCATAGAGAGGTTTTCCCGCTGATGACAACTGAGTGGACAGCGCAAAGAGCAGGCCTCATCAAAGTCGATAAACACAACTACACCAGCAAGGATTTCATCTTCCATACTGGATAAGAACCTCAAGAGCTGCTCAAAGCTGCCCAAATCGATGATGCTAAATATTTCCAACGAACGGCGGCGATCAAGCGCCACACACGGAAATGGTTGAGCACCTACAGAAAAACGAGATATTCTCCATTTGTTTTAACCAATACAAAATTGCGAAATTCAGACACGACTTTCTTCTCACGTTAATATTTCATTTAATGCGGGTTCTATGGCGTTATTATATTGAAAAATGTCGAGAGCGCATCAAATGCGCGAGCAATCTCTCCACTCACAGGGCGGATTCCCTTGCACAAAACTGGACGCGCGCGCACTCTCGCTCAGATATCACATCAGCGCGCTCAAACTTTTGTCCTCCTGCATGTGCAGCTGTGAATCTAGAATTGTCTTCTCTCCAGGATTTAATGTTGCCATAAGCGCAACATTATAGTGTGGGCACCCACCGGCAGAAACATTAACCGGCGCATATGCCAAGTTTGCCAACAAATGTAAATCAATATTTACATAGCGTAATAGTTGTAAATTTATCTGTCTAGCGTGTCACTCCCTACGTTGCTAGGTTACCAGAGAGCGAGTGCCTTTGTTAATGCAACCAAACTTGCTTCGCAACCTCTGTTTTCTTCCGACGAAGAATAAAAAATATCGAACGTTTTATCGAACACATTTTTTATTGATATCGATCACGTGTCTATCGCGATACATATCGTTATCGTTTTATCGCCCAGCCCTAGCCCATATATTACTTTCTTTAAACGTCCATGTAACAATGTGAAATATTAGCATAATGCTCGCCCAAAGGCATACGCAAAGAAAAAAGGCGAGGTTGTCATGACGCGAAGAAGTTGTGTGTTTGGATGTAAGAGCAAAACCACTTTTGCTTTCAGAGGTTAAGATTCATTTATACAGCGGTTCTTGACAAGTACAACAAAAATGTGCTTGTGCACAGCACATTTTACAAAGGACAGCCTCCTGAATCTGGAAGAGTACAATGCAGACTATATACAAATACTATTATTTATAGTATAATACTATACACTCAAACTGATAAGGTAAAACCTAGGGGTATGAATCGTCACTGGTCTCACGATTCAATTCGATTACGATTATATATCATGTCAACGATTCGATTTGATTCGATATCACAATACATCACGATGCGTTGCAATATTACTGCACCTGGCTACATTTTCGTCAATAAATTCAAGCAGTCAGATAAATGAACTCCCTTTTTATTTTATCTACTCCAAGAAGGTACAATTCCTGAATGTAGTCAAACAAAACTTAAGTCTGAAAAAAAAAAAATAAGATGGCAGGAGCATTTAGAACTAATAAACACTAGTAAATACTAAAAGCGCATGAAACTGTCAAGTGTTAATAACGCTCACACACACACACACGCTGTAAATGTTAAAATAGTGGGTGCATTTTTTATTACTTGATTTTGTGTTTCGCCTCCCTCCTCCATTTTACACAAGCAAGAAAGCGTGTATGTGGCGAATAACGCAGTAGGCCATAACGACTATAATTGATCAATGCAGAATCGTCCATGTCCCCATCGCGTTGCATCGCAGAAATGATTCATTTTCAACACCCCTATTAAAACCGATGACATTATTATTAACTGTGTGTTTACAAAGGCTTTAGAAGCCTTGGAAGCTGAAGCTCGTGATTATGGTAAGAGGCGTTGCATTTCCGACACAAGCTTGAGGTGTTTGGCTAAATCACAATGCACTTGGCCAGCTGGCAAATCAGAGCACTCTGAGCTTTTAAGAAGGAGGGGCTTTGTAGAAATCAGACAGAAATCAGACAGACTAGATAGAAGAGCTACAATAATGTAAAGTATGAGAAAAATAATGTGTTATTTGAAGATTAAAGCATGTTAGCTCTTCTATTAACCCAATAATCAAACTAATGAACTTTTAAAATAGCATCATATGACCCATTTTAAAGTAACAATGCTACCATTGCCTCCACTGTCCTTGATGAGTCCTGATCCTTGATAACAAATCTCAAGCAGGCCTTGACAACACTAAGAATCCTTGATATACTACATTGGGTTTGGCACGTTTGGAACATTTTTTTTTTTTTCTTTTGAATTGTAAACTTTCCCAATATGACTTGTTACAACACATAGGATTGGTTGTACTTGAGCAATCATTCATATGTTTATAAAAACCCATCCAACTTACTACTACTTCACCTTTAAACTAAGAGGGGAGCAGATGAGATGGAATATAAATGAAGTAACAATGAGGAGAAAAAAAAAAAAAAAAAAGTTTAAGACAATTTACTTTGTTCCTCTTACGGGACACAATTTGATTGCCCTTGTTTATACTGCCAACGCTAGCAGATAAATGATTGATGAGGTAAAGTTTCCAACTCAAACAGAACATGGTCAAAGACATACCAAGTCCATGGCCATTCATGCCAAACCATCATGGAAAAACCACCAACACGACAAGAACCTGTATCTAATAAACTGGCTCCAGAAATTGTTTGTCACTTAACACAACAGGATTGATGTCATATCCAAATTATACGTCAGATGGACTATATTTTAGTGCTTTTTTTTTTGTTTCCTTTTTGGAACTTATTTACACATACAACTTAATTTAATTGTTTGCTATTTTAACCAAAAGTGTGGAGCTCAATTTCTGGGATTGCTGGAACACGCCCCCTTTTTAAACTCCTGTCTATCTATATTCCCGCTTCTAAAAGCAACAAAACAGCTGACGCTGGAAGACAGTGACCTTGACTGAGCGCGAAAGTGATCTCTAGTATTTTGCTCTGCCTTATTTCACTTTGACTGCCAGCGTACTTCACCATCTATAGAAGTCAAACAGAGTTGGCCATCCTCCCATCAGCTAATTTTAGGCAGTAGTCTCCTGAGTGCAGCCCCCACAGTGAGTTTGAGAGAACTCTTCCTACAGCAGCAGAAACGGGGGTGAGATTAAATCACTTTCACGTGACTTGGGTAGGTTTGGGTTTAGAGGGTGGAGAAAATGTATTAAACAAGTGTTTTTGCAATTCTGGTCTATATTCATAATCATATTTCAAAACCAAGTGGTTCTCATTCTTGCTGGTTTCAATCAAGCAAATTTGCAAACAAAATGTATATATGCATACATATAATGCATTCCCAAGTATACATGAACTGCACAAAGATCGGTTTAATTAATCAGAAACCTTCAAACACCAGTCAATCACAAACTCGAATTTGTCAAATGGGAAAAATAGATAAAATTTTTCCAGCCAGGATCATGATCCACAATCAGACTATTTTGCAAGTCACTGAGCAGTACATCCAAACTTCCCTAACAAGTTCCCCATTTTAAAAATGTAACCTTACAAGGCAACAAAAGGAAAAGAATGACAGACCATTTAGGCCAAAGTAGGTGTGAGCGATACGACCAAAATCTTATTTCACCATTTTATTTCATTATTTTATCTTTGTTATTATTAATAAGAACAAAGATGCAAAAATAATAAGACAAATACAATAAGATACAAAAGAAATAAACAGTACTTTAATATTTTCAGCTACAGTAGGTGTATTTACTGTAACAGTATCTTTCAAGTAATAAACTGAATAAACAAATGTAATAAAACACTACATTGACATCAATATAGGAATTAAATAAACACTGATTCTCAAAGCTACTGAAGTTATTCAGTCAAGAGCAGTGAGTGTTTTTCTTTACCTATTTTGTTGTTTGATTAACATTAATGAAACAGACAGCAGAAGGTATATTAGGCTGCTGTCACTTTAAGACCTAATGAACGGATCTAATATACTACTGACACGCATTTGAACTGTTTGCATTAATTTAAGATATAAATGACCGTTATGTAAACCTTGTGTGTATTTGACAATTTAAGCGCAATAAGACTTGCGCTTTGTGACAGGCTTTGTGCGTGTGTACCTGAAAGTTTAACCAGCAAGACTTTAAAACGCATGCAAATAATAAAATTTTGTGACGGTGAAGAACTGCAATGTCGCGTGAGCTTAACCCTACCACTGTGTTGCTAAACATATTGTGAAGGTACGTCACGTTGTACAGTAGTTTGGGATGGTGGCGCCAGAACTGCAACTGATAGAACGTGCACATACTATGATGATTGTGAAGACATTTTAATTTTTCAGAATTTAAAATCCTATCACACACCCCTACTTTCAGAATCAATGAACACATTTTACAATGTCACAGATTTCCCCCACAAACCAAATCAATAAGTATGAACATTCTGTGTTGGCCTATCTATCAGTGGTTTTAGATTTAGGGTTCTCACACTTTTTGTACAATTAATCTCCATGGAAATGTCAGAATGTCAAAGACCAACGAACTGCATGAAAAACACCTACAAAAGTACACATGAAATATCACACAAACGTGTGAGAGTTTAATCAAATATCTGAGATGGACATGATTTCCAGAAGCATGGGCATGTTTACACTTACTTAGAGACATGGCTGAAATTAAGATTCCAAAGACGACAACCTATACCAAGATAACAGAATGTGATGCAATCGTACAGTTTTGCTTCATACTAGCACCTGTAAATGCTATAGCAGTTCGCGTCGATTTCCATTAGTCATGTTACCATTTAACCCAAAGTTAACAGTTATGAGCACTAAAAAGGAGGCAAAAGTGTAGGATTCACAAACTTGGGAGTCATAGCCAGCTGTAAAAGTGGGAGTGAAGTGAACTGCCTAAGACAGATTGTGACTTAAGATGTAATCCGGCGGGCAACAGCAGGGGCTTGAGTGGATTAGTTACCCACACCTATGTGATTACACTGCTCTTCATGCAGGACACAGGCCGAACCGATTTTCTCAATCATTAGCTTCAATGTACTGATTAAAATGAGACTGGCTCTTCAGTCACAAATTGTTTGTATGGGCCCGTTTACACCTCGTCACTTCATGCGTTTTTACTAATCAGATAGCTATCTGATTTATCAAAACGATTCCATTTAAACTTGGTGACATAAATGTGTCTCCGCAAAACAGTTCTTCAATTCCTGTGCTATATGCAGAATTAGTGGAGTTCACGTCACTGAAAGCAACAAGTATAAGCTGCATTTTATTGATCATCAGCTAATTTCAAAATCAAAGACCGCAATAGGAGAGAGAGCAGCACTGGTACGATCATTTAGTCTCATTTATTTTTAATGAAGATGATTGTGTTAAGCATCTGCGACTTACTTTCAGTTTCATTTGCTGCAGTTTGCACGTCTTCATGATAATAAATGCACACTACTTGCAGAATGTACTCATAGTAGAAGTAATACTTTAAAACTCTATATGAACATTCCAGCATTTGGAATGTATGAACATTCCAGCATTCCAGCATACATAAAATGTAGGATAGCCGAAGGAATGAGGTGAAGAAACAATCAGATCTAATGGAGGATGATAAATCCAAATTGATGGTGGTTTGTGACAGGACCTCAACAGGAGTTTAGCCATATTTATATCAGATTTGTTACCCAACACGCATGTTTTCACATATAAAACTGCACTTTTTTTTTTTTAGTTAGACAAAGTTAATTCTTAGTCTATGTTTTTAGTTTTGTAAGTCCATCACTATGACATTCAAGGCATTTCCTTTTGATGCATTCAGGAAACAAGATGGAGCAAGTTGATCTTGCAATAAAAATAAACAAATTTAGCCACCATTTCAACATCCAAACTGAGGTTGAAAATATTTACAAACGGTTCCCTTCAATCAAAAGATATTATTTGATTATATACGCAACAGGGCTCTAAACTCATCTATTACCAGTTGTTTTTACCCTATTGTACAAAATACTTTCAAAACATCACTTCCTTTCCCATGGCGAAGTGAGAATAATGGTTTAGCCCCTGCCTGTTGCATTGTGGGGTCAAATAGTTCTACAGGGTCAGCGCAGCTTTAGAACACAAGGGAAATTGTTTTACATCAGTGGCGTTTCCTGACTGGTAATTCCACAAGGACTTTAGTTGTATAACATACACAGAGAGCTAGAGATTTTTAAATGTTTTCAACAAACTATTGGTGAGAAGGAATTATGTGCTTCAGAATATTTTTTTTACAGATTAATGCCCAAAAAGAACAACTCTGCCAAACTCAAGTGAACACAGTCCAACTTCAACATTCAGTATAGTGACAAAAATATTAGTAAGAGCAATTAGTTGTCCACTGTGAGATAACCATTATAATGCTTTGGAACATCAAACTGATTTCAGCTGAGCACTAATTCAGTCTTTTGTTTGTACATACCTGTAGTACCGTGACTGGAGGTACGTTGAGCAGACTGCTTTGGAGACATGACTGGCTGAGCCAAAGTCTATGACTTTCACTCTGTAGGGCTGCCGTACAGGGTCCACCAGCATGATGTTCTCAGGTTTCAGGTCCGCGTGAATCAGTCCCATGGCCTTCAATTTTTTTAGTGCCATGGCCACCTGCTGAAGAATGGGACGGATCACCTTCAGAGGTAGCGGGCTGAATTTGTTTTGCTTGAGGAAGTCGTACAGGTTCTGCTCCAGCATCTCAAACACAAGGCAGGTGTGGCTGCGGTGCTGGAAACACTCGAAGGCTCGCACAAGATTATGCTCATCTGCATTCTCGCTGCTGAGGCGGGCCAGAATGCCCACCTCAATCTGGCCCTGTCGTGCATATGATGGATGATTCTTCAGGATCTTCACTGCCACAATCTCATTGGTGCCTCGTTTCCCAGCATTTCACAACCTGGCCGAAAGTACCACGGCCGAGGAAGTCTAATACCTCATAGGTGTTCTTCAACGAGCAAAGCAACTCATGCTGCACCAACTGGTAGTCTCCATCCCCATTTCTGGAATTTCCACTTTGCTTTGCAGGCCCTCCACCGGCCGCCGCTGGCACTGCAACCGGTGGGTTTCCCACATTTGATTGCAACATTGCAGGTAACATTGACAGGTCCTCTACAATCTGCATTGCGCTCCCCAAGTTCTCAAGCTCCCCACTCTTACGTTTCAGCCCGCATCTGTGGGAGCTGTCTTGCAAGTTAAAACCTCCACAGTCTTCCCGTTCACCCTCGTCCTCTCCTCCACCACCTTCACCGTCACCTCCACCCTGTCCTCCACCTCCTTCTTGACTGCTGCTTCCCTCTCCCCTACCCCTTCCAACTGCCCCTGTAGCTCCACTGCTGCAACCCCTTCCTTTGTCCTGGTGCTCTGGCCCTTTGTCCTGAGAGGAGATACCCCCTTTTTGCTGCTGTGCCGCTGTGGTGGTATGCTGACGTCGCACACCACGTACAGTAGCCGTCTGCAATGGAAAATCCTGCCCGCGGTGCCTGCCAATCACAGAATCTCGCGTCTTGAACGAAGCAGTGAGTTTTGTCGGGTAAGCAATGCCAAGGGTTCTACCATTCAAGTAAGTCTGTGGGTAGGCCCTCTCATGGTATACACAGTTCCTGGGCTCGACTTTGAGTTTCTTCACACTACAAAAGGCACTTGTCTGAGTTTGAAAAACATGTGGTGGGTAGACCAAGACTTGTGAGGCCATACCTGTGAACACAAGAAAAACAGATACAGATCATGCTCCACTTTAGGTAATGTTCATGGGGGGTGGGGGGGGGGGCACCCTTAGTAAATATGATCAAAGATGAATCTTTGTTTATCCTTTTTGTATCCGTTGTTTATCCTTTTTATCTTTAATTCATAAAATGATCAAAAATCTAACCTTTCGTTGAAGGAAAAGAATTGTAAGAGGGGGAAAAAAAAAAAAAAAAAATCAAATTATAATATGTTATATACAAAATATATATATTTTTTTTTTATGAGTAAAATATCTCTGAAGTATATTCCCATTCATATTTACATTTTTTTAGCACACCAGGGTGATCATGAACATGAAATTGCTCATGACTTCCTGTTCCACAGGAGTATAAACATGAGGAAAAATAAAGGCCAAATTGCCATAATCATTCATCACAATGAGTAAAACCAAAGAATACAGTACTGATGTGCAGCAAAAGATTGTTGAGCTTCACAAAATAGAAAGTGGCTGTAAGAAAATAGCTAAAGCATTAAAAATCCCCATTTCCACTATCAGGGCAATAATTAAGAAGTTCCAATTAAGATGTTACAAATCTGCCTGAAAGAGTTTTCAGACAAGACTGGAACTTCAAACGGGACCAGCTTCTATGTTCAGATGAAACACAAAAAAAAAAAAAAAAAAAAAAAAAAAAGGTGGGTTTGGTGCACACAGGGATAAAAAGTACCCAATGCCCACAGTTAAATATAACACTGGATCTTTAACTCTCTGGAGTCGGGTAACGCGCCGGTGCATTTTGCAGGATTTTTTTCACATTGCTGCAAAACAGACTTAAAATACTCCATTTTTTGTCATAGAGACATAAGTAATATATCAATTGAAACTATAGAATATCTTCTTTTATTTGTGTACACTCAGAGTAAAAACAGGTTTTAAATCGTGTAAGTCAAATCGAAAACAAATATTCTATGTTTATGTAATCTGTATGAAAAAAGACACGTCAGACCTCCGTGATTCAGCTCATTATCCACTAATGCGGCCACGCCCACGGAGCCAGCGCTATTCAGACGCAAATTCTGAGGCAATACATGTATACATCGTCTCAATCGTGTATTTATTGTCTTCAAAAGTGTTTTGAATAGCCATAGTTAGCGATCTCTGGAAGCCTGTTATTTCCTGGATTGTCACATGGCCTATTCTTCTTTAGATGAATTTGTGGACTAAATGTGCACAGAGCGCCCTCTGGCTGCAAGTATGAATTGAAAACACAGTATCCAGCGCTCACAGTGATGAAAATAAATATTGAATAAATATTACTCCTCTGTATAGAAAATTGTCATAAACATGAGAATCCATCAATATTTTTCCAAATGTGCATGCTTTTAAGCTAAAAGCCTATATGAATTGCCATAGAGGTAACATAATTATTCAGACACTTTGCATCACAGAAATACATTATATTTTAAAGTATATAATAGAATACCATTATTTTAAATTGTAATAATATTTCACAGTATTGCTGTTTTTTCTGTATGTTTGATATACACCATGATGAGCTTGAGACATGATCACAGAGGGTTTTTTTTCACAGCCTACCTGACTGAAAGGCCTCATTATTATGCAGCTCATTAGAGGTTCTTTATGTGATTCTTTTGTCTTCTCAGGTGTAAATCACCCATTATTCATGATGATTCATGCCTCCACGCATACTGTGTTTCTTGACAAAAAGTGTTTTACAAAACTAAATCAATATATTGTTATAAATGAACAAGTAGGCAGATAATTTTTACATAATTTTGAAGCAAAAACTCTAGTCTACAATCTCCAATACCCAGAAGTCTTGTGAACATATATATATATATTTTTTTTGGCCTTATTTCAGTGACTTAAGTTTTTTTTTTTTCAATAACCACGCATAAACGTTATTCCTTCAAAAACACAAACATGTACATACATGTTGCTCACATATTATGGTAGCCTAGTTTGTGCTGAATACAGTGTAATGACACTTTTTCCATTAATATGTTTATGAACAACTGAAAAAAGCACAAATGTCAGGGCATGTCAAAAGTTCTCCAGGCCCCAAATCAGCCTCAGACTCCAGAGGGTTAATGTTGTGGCCTATTTTTCTGCTGGAGGTCCTGGACATCCTTTCAGATACACAAAATGAAGCTTCTGCCATGGTCATCCCAGTCCCCTGAACTCTAAAGAAAATGAGTGAACTGAAGAGAAGAAGCACCAACATGGAGCTGGGAATCTGAAGGATCTGTAGAGATTCCGCATGAAGGAATGGTCTCTGATCTCTTGTCAGGTGTTCTCCAAACTCATCAGGCATTAAGGTGAAGACTCAGAGATGTTATCTTGGCAAGAGGTGGTTGCAAAAAGTATTGAATAAAAGGGTGCCAATAACTGTGGCCAACGTGTTTTGGAGAGAAACATTTATTTCATAATGTGATTTCCCCCACTTTCAATTATTTTCCTTCAATGAAAGTTTAGATTTTTGCTAATTTTATGAATGAAAAATCAAAAGGATAAACAATGTAATTTATTTTTAGTCATCTTTGTTACCAATTACCAAGGATGCCAATAATTCTGAGCCCAACTGCATTTTAAAATTCATGAAAATTGACACCCCTGATTTCTATTCAATTATCATTAATAAAATGACTAATGCCTGTAGAGGTGTTTTCCTGAATTTGTTGTGTGACATCACCGGTGTCCATGAACTGAGTGTAAACAACTTGTGACAGGTCATTGATCCTACTGAGTGCAGTGGCTTGCATCACCAAGCTGACATCATACTTGACCTTTGCCCCTATGCTACAGCAGCAAACAGCAGGCTGCCTTGAGCAGCCAATGACAGGCCAAGAAAACGACATATTGCAGCAGAAGGTTGAGTTCCTCCCTCCAACACCCACCAACCCTCCTTCCATCAATGCTGTATAGGGAAACAACTAACTGTTCACAGGTTCAAATGACCTTTTCATATCAGTTTCCATGAATTGAGGTCTCTAGGCAACGGCGGTTTCAAAATGAGCATTACTGTGTTGGGGGGGAAAAAAAGACACCAAAGGAACAGCATCATATGTGCTTGCATGTCTTCTCTATTCTCATTAAATGTCAAATTTAGGAAGCACTGTTTATATAAGAGGTAACAGTAATGCTTTCTTCAGCAAACAAACACCAATAATAAGTTAACCACATTGACTTGCAATGTCAATGCAAAAAAGCATTAAGTAAAGCGAACTGCTGTCTTTGAGTCACAAGTTGTGGCACTACTCTAACTCAATTATTTACACTGAATTTTTCTCTGAGGTGAAACCTACCTTTGATTTATGCACCAGAAATAAAATGTTAAGGAAAGGGAACAAGATATGGTTGTACTTTTTGCAGCAGGCCAACACATGATCACAATTTTGAAAAGACTGCCAATTTCACGTTCATCTGTCTGACATCCTGTGCAAACGTTGTGGCTTGTCCAATTCAAATTAAGAGCTGAAGCGCTCTTAAAAATCTCAAGAGCAAATTTTTCATAGAGTGCAAACAGCTAACAGGAGCGTAGCGAAGTTAGAAAGGGTATAATGTGAGAAATCACAACATATAAGAGAAGACAGGCCATTCAAAGCAGAGACATTTTTTAAAAAAAGAACAAATATTATCCAAAACAAATCTTGCTGCCAACACAAACACTATCATGCATGATCACTGGATGTTTTTAGTTTCAGCTGTCTAATTTACACTAATTCTACTATAATTTCTGACTATTTGTTATTTGAAGATCGTCATGTGGTTGACTCACTTTCACATTTACTCTACAAAAGTTCAAGGAATTTATGCTGGCTAACTTTATGCAACTATACTTGTAACTACAAAATTATGAAATGATCAGAAAGTTGGTTTAGATGTATCAAACAGACAAAGATATTTAAGGATATTTTGGATATTTTGAAGTGTCATAATATTGCAGGATCTGTTGGATTCATACCCCTAGTGAACATATCTGCTACAGGATGTGAATAAGCAAGTTACATACATACAAACAAACAGAACAGACCCAAATCCAAACATGTCTACACAGGAACAGTCTCTTATCTCAACTGATGGGCCTCAGATAACTTCTCTCTGTTGTCCTTATATAACATGAAAAGTTATATGTAGCTTAGTGTTCCTCATTTAAGAAAATAACCTGTCTTAGTCATCTATATCAAAATAAATTAACTTAAGTTTAACCCTCTATTAACCCTGCAACCTAAAGTAATTTATCAGTGTGTAACCTACCTCATGAAACATGTTTGAATCAACATGAAAAACAAACCAAAACATCATCTGTCACAGGCCAAAAGTTGTAAATTAGTGAATAAAAAGCAACACACCTCCAAGGAGCTGCGGAAGTGGAAAAGTAAATATCACAAGCAAACCAACTACTAAAAAATAGCTGCAGGTCTCCAGTGTTTCTAGTGTAAAGCTTTAAAACTGTAGTTTGCCAAAACTCTATTTAAAGTAGTTGAATTACAGTCAGGCACTTAATTTAACTAGCTTATGTCCATTTGCTTATGTCCATTCACTTTGTCAATACAAATGGCTGTCAGTGTGAAAAGTGTGACTTTCCCCCAAACCAGTTAAGTGCAAATCTGGCCCCCACAGTTGATTTTAAATATTTCACTGGTCATGTGGGCTAACTGCCTACACAACTTTCTTGTCAGGCAACTGCGTTGTTGAGTTGACCAATGAAATCAGTTTGTGATTAACTGGATTGGGGAATTAAATAATAATAATAATAATAATAATAATAATCATAATAATGATAAAGTATGTGATGTGGTGGCGACAGCAGTCAAGTGCATACTCAGTGATTTAGTAAGGACATGCATCTCAATTGCTGATGGCTTTTCAGCATTTGGGGAAAAATGTTTTGTCCTCCTTGAGAAAAAAAAAATGCAACAGAAAAGGGAAGAGGAAGTTATGTTCAACAAAGTCCCCTGTTTTTAAGGAAATCCAAAAATGCACAGTCACAAAATTCCACAATCCAAGTAAACAAATTATTTGAGAAAAATAAGTGAGGCAACAGGGCTAGGTGACACATACACACACACACACACACACACAGCTACAAGATGCAACGAAATCAATCAAAATCACAGACAATCTCTGCCAGGATGAGTACTAAATAGTCAAATAAAACAAAGTCATCTTCACTTGACACGGTTCGATTACGATTCAGAGGGTAACGATTCGATAATAAAGTGAATCTCGATGCATCATCTTTCCCCCCCCAATTCTTTTATCTGACCATATACTGATCTGCTATATAAACTTATTATTATTCTTCCGTCTTCTTCTGAGCCAAATTTTAGACTGCATCTCCTCCTAGAGCTTTAAAGCTACAACCACCAAACCCGGCCCAGACCTTCAGACTGTTCTGACCGGGTGTGCTATATCTTTTCAGACTGATCCGACTTACGGTTTTCCTAAAAATGCTGATCAAACTTGGAAAAACTCCCATTGAAAATCTGAACATTCCATCAACCTTCAACTGTTAAATTCAAATCAAAACAAACTGAAGCCCATTAAACTCAATGAAGCTTCCATTCTATGTACTATTACTGAGCCATTCAAACTCATTCAAACTCATAAACTAACTAACTAACTTTCTAACTAACTATATAACTATCTATCTAACTCAAATTCAAATCAAAACAAACTGAAGCCCATTAAACTCAATGAAGCTTCCATTCAATGTACTATTACTAAGCCATTCAAACTCATTCAAACTCATAAACTAACTAACTTCTAACTCTAACTATCTATCTAACTTACTAACCATCTATCTAACTAACTACCTGTCTAACTAACTAACTAACTATATCTATCTACACACACTCACTCACACTTAATTACTCACACATCATCTAGCTTTTAAACTACTAAACTAAAACTTAAACTATTTCAAACTAAAAAGCTTCAAACTTCAAGCTTTTAAAACTACTCCAAACCTTCTGGCTAGGCTTTTTCAAGCAACTTAAAGTTTGTCTACGAACTTTACTCATCTAGTTAATAATAATATTAATCATCACAATATAGTTATTTTAGAAACAAAATAAATTAACAGTGCTTTACTTTTTAGACCATGCGCCGGGCGCAACAACCATTTTTCCTCTTGTCAACCAGCAAAAGTGGATTCGGACACTCCCCAAGTGCACATGACCATGCACTTAGATTGTTAAAACAGGGCCCAATGCCTTTTTCGTGGCTTTATTGCACTTGCAACTCCCTGACATTTTTCTTAAGTTTTCTCCTCACCAAATCGCTAAAGTGTCAACACAACTCGCTGTGCGGTCTCTGCTCCGTATCTTCATCTGGACGGTGTGCGAAGAACGAGACGGCAGCGTAGGTAAACCGGCATTGCGATGTTCATCACGGTGCCAAATAATATCCAGTACATCCATAAAAATGTATTTTGAATTTGATGTGAGTAGATTAAAACAATGGCCAGTAACATGCATACTTTATGCCTATCTGAGTGTGGTATAACCATACTTATTAGCAAATAATGAAAATTACATGTAAACTGGAGTTCTGTAGTGTCATGTAAACATCTTACTGCGATTAAGACCTTACTCTGATTATGAGAAATAATCACATTATTGGTGCATATGAAAACAGTCAATGAACAAGAAACATGGAGCATGATAAATCTTGAACCTCCAGGGAAATCACCCATTTAAAAATTAAAAAATAAAAATACACCAAATAGAGGAAACAACAGTCACAGAGCTCATAATAAAACAAGAACCAACACTGCCTTGGCTTTTCGGAGATGGCGAGAAGTGAGGGATATGAAATGTTGAAGGATGAGAATGAGAAGTGAGGGACATGAAATGCGGAGATGGCATTTTTTATTACTCAACAAATGAGTAATGTATTTTATTGAACAGATTGCCATATGTAGCTCTCTAACAAAGTTCAGATAGATAGATAGATAGATAGATAGATAGATAGATTTTTTTATGAGAAAATGTTGTGAATAAACCATTGAAATAAAACATTCAAGGAATAATGGCAGATGTTACAGTTATTATTTATTGGCAAGTTAAAGGGTTATTTCATCCAAAAAATGAAAATTACCCAATTACCCATTTTGTTCCAAATTAACCCGTAAAGGCAGGAACACACCAAGCCGACATCGACGAACTAGTGGCGATGAAAGCAGACTGTGGGGTTGGCTGACATCGGCAGCATCTGGGTCTAAAGTTGCCCTGACACATCAAACCAACTCTCGACAACTGATAGCCAAGTATCACATCCGTTCTGCACCTGCATAAGATGAAATGCCTTTCCGTACCAGCAGGTGGTAGTAGGTGAACAGCCAATCAGAATGATCAGATGGCCCGACGGTCATCGAGCTCCGACGCCGATTCAACATGTCGAATCAGCCGAAAAAAGCAGACGAGGACCAACTTTAGCCGACGGTGTGAAACACACTGAGAAAACGTAGTCGGCTGACGAACAAAAACTGCCAGACGGCCGACCGTCAGCTTGGTGTGTTCCTGCCTTAAGACTTTTGTTCATCTTCAAAACACAAGTGAAGAACTTTTAGATGAAACCTGAGAGCTTCCTGTCCCTTCATAGACAGCTAAGCAACTGCCACTTTGATGCTTCAAAAAGTTCATAAAAATAATCCATATAAATTGAACAGGGTAATTTGAAGTTCTGTTTTTAATGTTAATCAAACTACATATGTAACTGTCCATAATTTATTTGCCAAACGATGGTAATTTTCTTTAAATCTTTCCAATACAGAGGCTTCCGGGTAAGCGGATCTACAACAGCTTTTGCGCCTTCTCTCTGTTATGTATCGTCATCATTATCCCACATTTTCTATGGTTTGCTGGCATATAGGGGATTTCATGGGCAGGAAAATTTGTGATCGGAACGCTTGCCCAAGATGAAAAATGTGCTGCTGCTGCTCCTGGTAGATCTCGTTGACCGAAAATCACAATGTATTTGAGACAAAACTAACTAGACTAAATCAAGAGAAAAAAAAAGTCATAACTGAAAATATTTTCATAGTATTTTATTTTCTCCAAAGACAGACCTACATAAAGTAGACCTACTGTAACTATCCAAGCCAAGCCTGTTAATCGACAGTCTAAGGCTATGCGTTTGTAAAGTCATCAATTTGCAATATTTCAACTTATTTTTTAAAGAATACATATTTTACATATCTTTATTATATATATACATATCTTTATTATACTTACATTTATTCTAAAAAAAAAAAAAAAACACTTCTAGCATACATTTAAATTGACACCCACCATAGTGTTTATTTGTTGTATCTGATTCAGATGTGTCTTATAGTTTCTGCGACATTAGTGCCACCCAGCGGAATTACAAAAATACAGCACATTTTGCAAATGGCCCTTTCGCGTGTCTCACCTGACTCAACTTAAATCCCACACAACAGCTTTTACGGGTGCTCGTGAAGGCATCAACAGGTAAATATAGCCTACTTTCAATAAAAAGTCAAACAAGGAATACTTTCAGCTGTGTTGCTATGCGTCATGAGAATAAGCAACTAAGCTGTAACACTGTCCATCAAATGTATCTGCAGCAGGTGCATTTTTGACATAACGCGCCACCCAGCATACCCGGTTAAAAAAAAAAGTCACAGCTCACCACTGGTGTATATGTATCTACAATCAGGGAATACACTTGTTTGTTTAAATAGAGTTCACAGTTTGAATCCTCTCATTTCTTTTATTTTCAAGATTTATCCATTGTTGCTCTGACACATTATGGCTATTAAAATCATGCACGTTGATACGATGTTATCATTGATCAAAAATAAACCCTTTTAACAATATACAAAGCAATAATCAGTACCTGAGATTATCAGTGACATTGGACACATGGTTTGTAAGTTCTTGAATAGAAATCATTCTAAAAATAGAATCCCGTCGCACATCACTTATCGCTGCCATGGCTGTTTAGGACAAAAACTCTGATTAGCATGGGAAAAACATCTTTCATCTTGTCACAGTGCGCCTAGGACAATGTTTAACCAATCACTAGTTCTTCATTTGACAATAATTTACAGTTCCAACCTGTACAGTACTTCAAGAGACCCGTTTCAAACACTTGCAAAACAATAAACAACTAAATGGTTACAATTTAACTTGACACGTGATTAACTCCATTAAAGCATGAGGATTTTTTTTTTTTTTTTAAATGAGAGTTCGGAGAATAGTGAAGAACCACAATTGAGGAGGCCTTGCTTTAAAATGAATACTTGATATAAATGTTAAGGAACGTTTTTGTACTCAACATCATGATTTCAGATTTGCATGTGCAAAAAATTTATATCTCAAGAAATGTAACTTGACAATTTCAATAGATCACCCAAAAAAATGAACATTCTGACATCATTTTCCTATACTCATGGGCCCGGTTTCAAAGATGGGGCTTAGCCTTAGTTCAATTAGGATATTTAAGTATCTTTTATAAATGTACTCTAGAAAAAAACATTACTGGTGTGCATCTTGGGACAAAACAATGACAATGACATATTTTAAGATATATGTCAGTACAAGTTGCTTTCAGTTAAAACAGCTCAAACATGCATTTTAGTCTAGGACTAGCTTAAGCCTTGTCTGTGAAACCGGGGGATGATGTTCCAAACCTGTATGACTTACTTTCTTCTGTGGAATATAAAAATATATTTTGAGAAATGTCCCAGACAGCGTTTTTTTTTTTTTTTTTTTTTTTTTTGTCCTTTTCAAGTGAACTTCCCTTTTAAGTTATCTTTCTTAAATCACCTTTTTTGCATTCACTATTTCATTTTAAAGGTGCCGAAGAACATGTTTTTAAAAGATGTAATATAAGTCTAAGGTGTCCCCTGAATGTGTCTGTGAAGTTTCAGCTCAAAATACCCCATAGTTTTTTTTTGTTATTAATTTTTTTTAACTGCCTATTTTGGGGCATCATTATAAATGCGCCGATTCAGGGTGTGCGGCCCCATTTAATTCTCGTGCTCCACGCCCCAAGAGCCCACGCTTGCCTTAACAACATAAAAAAAGTTCACACAGCTAATATAACCCTTAAAATGGATCTTTACAAAGTGTTTGTCATGCAACGTCTAATCGCGCAAGTATAGTATTTATTTAGATGTTTACATTTGATTAATTTGATTCATTACATTTGAAAACATTGATACATTTGATTGAATGAGTTTGATAGTGCTCCGTGGCTAAAGCTAACATTACACACTGTTGGAGAGATTTATAAAGAATGAAGATGTGTTTGTGAATTATACAGACTGCAAGTGTTTAAAAAATGAAAATAACGACAGTCTTGTCTCTGTGAATACAGTAAGAAACGATGGTAACTTTAACCACATTTAACAGTACATTAGCAACATGCTAACAAAACATTTAGAAAGACAATTTACAAACACCACTAAAAATATCATGTTATCATGGATCATGTCAGTTATTATTGCTCCATCTGCCATTTTTCGCTATTGTTCTTGCTTGCTTACCTAGTCTGATGATTCAGCTGTGCACATCCAGACGTTAATACTGGCTGCCCTTGTGTAATGCCTCGATCATGGGCTGGCATATGCAAATGTTGGGGGCGTACATATTAATGATCCCGACTGTTACGTAACAGTCGGTGTTATGTTGAGATTCGCCTGTTCTTTGAGGTCTTTTAAACAAATGAGATTTATATAAGAACGAGGAAACAATGGAGTTTGAGACTCACTGTATGTCATTTCCATGTACTGAACTGTTGTTATTCAACTATGCTGAGGTAAATTCAATTTTTGAATCTAGGGCACCTTTAAATGGTCCTGCAGTGGGAAAAAATAATTTTTAAAATGTGTAAATATTTGTTTTATTGCCCGTCAGGAAAATAATGTACATCTATTGGTTAGAAAAAAAAATAACATGTCTCTCCTCAACAAGCTTCATGATTTTTTTCTCTCTCTCTCTCTCTATATATATTATATTATATTATATTATATTATATTATATTATATATATTATATATAATCACTGATGTCCATTGCAAAACTTGTTTACCTATAAGTTTAATATTTGGGTTCAGGGCTTTCTTCAAATTCCTAAGCCCAAGAATTAGCAATGGTAACAGTGACACTTAATAAAGCAACTCAAGAAACTGTCTGAAAGTTTTCAGAGCTATGACTTCAAGGGAGTCATTATGAATATGAAAAATGTTTAAGTGCTTCTTTTTTTTCTATACCATTAAAGTCAGGGGTCCAATCATGTTGCACCCCACTGAAATCAGTGTATGGGCAAAAAAAAAAAAAAAAAAAAAAACATTCTTCAAAATACCTTTGTGTGTGTGTGTGTGTGTGTGTGTGTGTGTGTGTGTGTGTGTGTGTGTGTGTGTGTGTTTCCACAGGAAAAAAGAAAGTAATGCAGGTTTGGATCAACATGAGGGTTTGTACATGATGAAAGAATTGTAACTGTTGTGTGAACTATTCCTTTAATATCTGACAAGACTTGTGTTACTTTACAGTGGGGAGGGGCTGAATCTCAAGGGTCAAAAAGTAAGGTAATCAGTGATCTGAACTGAATGCACGTACAAGAATGCAAGGCCATAAAGCAAGAGAAATATAAAAAACAAGTTTAGATTTTGCATCTTTCACAGACAAACAACAAAGGAGGACATTTCTGAGCCATCCCTTAAAATGTAAATTCCATGGAGTCATAGCATGTACTGTAGTCAGGTCTATTTTGGTCGCAAGCCTCACCACAGTGAGTAACACAGGCCGGAGTGGGCTGTTGGTGTGGACATGTCTCTGCACTCAGCAGAACTCAAATGGCAGCCAGGCTATCGTGTGACTCCTCTATTGAACTTCCCCCGCCACTAAAAGGACTCATTCTTCAGAAAAAGCAAAGCCCTGCTGATGTAAACTGGCTTAGCCACCATACAACAAGGAACATGCAACACTTCCTACAGGGTTGCCTTAAAACAAAAACTAGCTGATTACAAAAACTCACAGACATAGTTCACCCTAAAACAACATTTATTCATCGTCATGTCATTTCAAACAGATATTACTTTCATTTTTCTGTGGAAAACGTAGAGTTTGTGAAGAATATCCTGGTCAAGCACCATGTATTGATTATTATTTACTTATTAAATGGGCTGTTAAACAGATAGTTCACACAAAAATGAAAATTCTATCATTTACGCACCCTCATGTCGTTCCAAACCAGTATGAGTTTTTCTTTCTTTTGTGGGACAACTGTTTGGTCAACTGTTTAGTTGCCAGTAATCTTCAAAATATCTCCTTTTGTGTTACACAGAAGAAACTTGTGAACAGTTTGATTCGTAAAACCAATCAATCACACGGCGTACCGGATCCACAGGTTCATTGAAAAGATCTTACTTATAATCCTGATGTCGTGACTTTTCTAATGGACCCAGCTGACTTACATAATAGGGAAAAAATAACAATGGATGTCAATAGGACCCATCAACTGTTTGGTTACCAACATTCTTCAAAATATCTTCTTTTGTGTTCGGCAGAAGAACAAAATTCATACAGGTTTGGAATAGGGCTGCACAACGATTAATCGCGATTAATCGTTTGCAAAATAAAAGTCTGTGTTTATGTAATATATGTGTTTGTTCTGTGTATAATAATTTTGTATATATAAATACACACATATATACATTTAAGAAATATATGCATGTATAAATAAATATATATATATATATATATATTATATTATATTTAAATATAAATATTTTATATATAACATTTTTCTTAAATATATACATACGTGTGTGTATTTACATATACATAATTATTATACACAGAACAAACACATATATTACATAAACACAGACTTTTATTTTGCAAACGATTAATCGCGATTAATCGTTGTTCAGCCCTAGTTTGGAACAACTTGAGGGTGAGTAAATGACAGAATTTTCATTTTGGGGTGAACGATCCATTTAACTTCCCCAGCTCTTACTTTCAAATAGGCCTATTTAACGTTTGTGTTAGAGGAGTGTCATCTGGTTATGCTATGATATGAATTACATAAGATTTTCCTATTAGGGTGAACTATTGCTTTAATTTCTACAGCCAAAATAATCAACATCATAGCGTTTCATTTTATTTTGACAAGACAAACAGCCCTCAGATCTTAAAAGTATCTGGCAAAGCACTGTGGGTAATGTTAACACCCCACATGAGTTTTTCTCATGCATAGTAAATGAGTCTATTTTTATTTAACATTTGACCTATTCCACTGCAGATGCATGCTGCCTCAAAACAACCTTAATTAGCACTTTTAAAAAAGTATCCTAATGCCTTCTGTTGTTGGTTTTATCTCAGGAACTCAATTATCTTCTTTACTTATTTAGTTTTATTTATTCTACTAACATATTTCCCATATTATGTACAATTTATATATTAAGTAAATCAACACTGACTATTTGACTTTCTCTGAACTCGGTGCAGACTTGTTTGGATAGTTTTGGTCAACAACGTGTGTTGTTAAAGACTAGAGGTTTCTTTAAAACTGCTGCTGGAACAGTTCAGCTCTCAACTGGAACTTTCATAACATAGCAATGTTTACTTAAAGATATAATTGTTTAACATCTGTAAATGCACAATTTAAACAGTTTCAAAATGACAAGCAAGGGATTTATACATCCACATTTAACTACCGATCATCTCTCTCTCTCTCAAACGTACACAAATCCATATCTCTTCCTAAAAGTTTATCGAACTTATTAACTTAATTAGAGGTTTTACTTATTCAATGACGTAAAGGACCAGATCATTCTATTTACCATCAATAATTAAAGCAAGAGATAACCGAGTTTGGATTAACTTCCTATTTTACTGGTTACATACAAGAGTTAGAGCGAACCTCGAATGACTCTGTGTTAAATCCTAGTGAGCTGTCTACCTAGATACCCATAATTCAAACCGAATTAAAAAACGTTGGTATTATAATTGAGAATTCGCAAAGCGCCTATGATGCCCAAAATGTTGTCTATGTAGGCAACTCACTAGGATTTGACACGCAACGATGAGATCATCCGTTTTTGTTTGACTGTGTTCCATAAACAACCCGAGTTAGTTTACTATCAACAGTAAGAAAAGAAAAAAACACTCCGATTATAAAGACTCACCTTTCACACGAAGTAACAGTAGATATAATCCAGGTCTTCTCCGATCATTTTACACACTTCAACTGAACTCACAACATGTAGATGTGTGTGTCTCATACTGCTGCCATCTTGTCCACAGCACCATCACCCACATTTTACACCTCAAAAATCTCAAAAATACACGCGATCCACGACACTGAACCGAGTCCGGGGCATTGCAGTGATGCTTGAGCTCTGGTTTTGGTGGTATGGGCGGTGGAGCCCATGTTGTGTGCGGGGAAGAGCAGCACTGACAGCCGATATCATGTCCCTCCACACTCACTCACTCTCAGCTGCGCGAGGAATGTTTGCTGCTTATGACACTGCGTCAGACCGAACTAATCGAGTGGGGAAAGAAATAAAACACTCGATGCAGACATGACGGCAACACTGTTTAAACAAAATTAAGGAAAAAATACCACTGTAACCTTAATTACAGCCATTCACAATACAGATAGCTTTGTGTTGCTAATGTAAAAATATAATACATGAGCTCTCCTTAAAACACTATATTTATGATGAATGTTTAACGTCATTTTTGTGTACTTAGTGTACTTCAAATCTTAAAAGTAGGCCTATAATTAAAAAAATACTTGCAGATAATATAATAGCCTAATACTGAAATTAATAGAGTACCTCAGAGAGTATGTGTTTTTGTAGGCCAACCGGGAAGTTGGTGCACGGGTTCCCTCAATCTATTTTTCTATTTTTCCATAGAAAAATATTTTTCCAGTAGATTTTTGGAAAATTGCAAAAAAAAAAAAAAAAAAAAAAAGCTCTAGTGTTTAACAAAGGGTTATGACACTTACACGTTTTGTCTATCATGATAATCTTTACAAGTTAACACAACATTTATACATTTTGAAGCCTAAATAAAGTCATGAGATATAAAAAGCTAACAGTAGGCTATAAACGGACTACAGCACACCATGGTCGCGGATCAACGTCACCACCACCAAGCTTCCTCAAACTTTATTTAAAAAACAACTTTATTTAAAAACATGCTCATTACGGTCTGCGCTGTGTATGAATACTTACCCACTTGTTCATGAGAAATGCTGTTCAAATGTCCTGTTTGTCATGATTACGTGTAAAGTCCCCGCCAAAGGTAGGCTAGTCTCTTTTAGCAACTTGTTAGCAACCGCCGTTTTTAAGACACAATAAAGGTTTAAAAAAATCACAAGCGGGTTATAACTGGTGTGTTTTATGTCATAGATCAAAACTTGAAAATATTTAGAGGCTTTGTTAACCACTTTCAGGCGATTTATCAAAAACCCATAGACTTCAGGGCGATGGAACCAGAAGTTCTAAAATGCTAACTTTGCAGTGCTAACTTTGCAATGCTAACTTTAAGTTTGACTAATTGAATTTAATATAAATGTTTACTATACATTTTTATTTGTAAATAACATGCAGTTAAAGGTGCTAAAGAGGATGTTTTGTTTTATACATTTTTGCAATATTACTTGAAAGTGTCTTTACTAACTGATAAAAGACTATTTATTAGGTGCACTGAAATGAATAATATTAATATACATCATCTGTGCACGAGGTAGGGCCTTAAAAACATCAGCCAATCGTTTACGCGATCATCGCGTAAACGATTGGCCCTCTGGCTTGTCAATCACTGCCGTGACGTTCCTTGTGAGAGACGTGTGTGGATTGGCCCTCTGCCTTGTCAATCACTGCCATGACGTTCCTTGTGAGAGACGAGCGCGGCTGCGCACTCCAGTAACTTTCCACACTCCACAGGCGCTGCATGTGATGTTTTTGTCCGGAGACAGGAGTAACAACTGCAGATTATGAGTTACCTGCGGTGAGTCCGACATAATGAATCCACTAACACAACACAGCGAATGCCGGTGGTAAACACTCGTGTTCCAATACGAGTGTTTACGAGTTTTGGGAGGCGTTCCTTCGAAGGAGGGGGGTTGTTCTTACCCATGCGCGCATTTCAAAAACTCAGTAACAGTCTTTGGTTTCTCAGTTGACGAAAAGATCCTCTTTAGCACCTTTAAGTGTCTGAAAACATTACATTCAGTTTGCACTGAAAGTATCATTATTTGTGCAATAATTACTCTTGTAAAGTTTTTGTCTAATATTTATAAATGTGTAGATTTATTTATTTATATTTTGTGATAGTAAAATACAGCTGCAGTTCAGATTTCAATAAAATGCCTTTTTGAAGCATGTTGAACACAGATAATAAATTAATACTTTAAATTATACTATCCTGAGCTGTGACATAAAAGGCAGCAGGAAATTCATGTTGAATTCTGCAGTCTATGGGAGATTTTAAAATTAGTATCTTTAAAAAGGAAAACACTGTAACCTATGTTAAGTGGTTCATGCTGAATTAACCTCATGCCTTCCAGCTGTCTGCCTGAATGCTTGTGTTTGTTGTCTCAAAATGTCAACTGTCCAATGTTGTTTGTATGATGGTTAATGTTCTAAAATGATTAACTAAACTGGATTACACTGGATAGTGTTATAATGCTTTCACTACTAATTGGTTTAAACCTGTTGCTGACACAGTATTTGTATGTTTAAAGCAGCTGAAAAGAAACAGAGCAGCTGCAACCTCTTACTGTAGCTGTTCCAGTGAGGTAGGCTACTTCAATTTGCTTTTAGTATCAGTGAGATGACATAAGCAACTTTGTGTGTGTGTGTGTGTGTGGTGTGTGTGTGTGTGTGTGTGTGTGTGTGTGTGTGTGTGTGTGTGTAAGAATACATCTCAAGCCATTTGGTCAGTCATGTTTGATCAGCTGGCTACGGGGTAATCTTTCCCTCCTATAGTGCTAGCTTGTTTCTGCTAACAGGATGTAACTGGGGGATGGAGGTGTTTCTAAATCACTCAGTGGAAATTGTGCAACACTGTCATATTCATTGAACGAACTGTTTATATTATCATTATAATTAACAGTCATAATGTTTTGCTTTCCAAAAAAAATTACACTTTTAAAAATAGTACTTATTATGGAAAAATATACTTAAAGGTGCAATATGTAATATAATCTGTCCATTAGAGATCGCAAAGGCGTACCTTGATGACGCCAAGTTTGAGCACAGAATCTTGGGACATGTGGTCTTCACATCACAGCCAGTAGAAATAATCGGGATAGGACTCGGCAAGAAATCATGTTTATGGATGCGATTATTAATGATACTTTAGTATGAAGCAGAGCAGGACCGAGTGTTGTGGGAGCTGAACGAGGCTGCGGGAGCGAATGCGCAACACGCCTTACGAGCAGCGGAACTTTTATTATGCCGCAGTCGCCGGCCCCGCTTCCACTTTTCCATTCATGAGTATGAGGTAACGCAGCTCTGTTTATCATATTAGATACATTTGAGTGTGTTGAAAATTATGTTATAATGTTACTCTGCGCGTTCGCTCAGTGAGACACTTGTTGCAGATCGATTTTAGAATATCATATTAAATGCTTGTGTTCATAATGGCATGCAATTAATTTTAAAACGTATTGGATGATGGAGAAAATTCTGTATTACTGTTACTAAAAATAAAGCTGCATCTGATTATGCTATGTTAGCTATTTGACAAAATAGTGTTTTTCTCTGAGGCATGGTAAAGCATGGTACTCGCAAAAAATCAAGAAAATTAGAAAACAACTAAACGTGTTGAGCTATATAACAATAATTAGTTTTCTGTCCATAAATGTAACCAAACAGTTGTTCCCTTGTCTATTAAAACATGTAATATATTAAAGCGTCTTTGGTGTTTCCATGGTTTCTACAAAATAAAATCGGAAACCGAGGGTTAACGTGGGTATGACGCAACTGACAGGTGACTCCTCACACGTCCCGGAGCCTTGGTTAAAATTGAAATTTTCTCACAATTTACAAATAGTTGGAAACATTTGGGATATTGTAAGTACTCAAGTGAACAAAATATATAAAACTGGCCTAGTGGTTTTTGGATATTTTTACTGCAAAATTCTTACATATTGCACCTTTAACTTTGAATTGAATATAATGTTTTTGTACACTTACAAATAAATTAATGATATTATAATTTCATAATTTCTTCTGTTGTCTTTGAAATATGGACAAATACAGACAAGCTAAAATGTACTATTGAAACTTGTATGTCATGTATTTAAATACATTTGTAATGATAAAATTGCAATTTGGTACATCTAAAATACTGTATATTAACTTAAATGTAGATTAAGTCAAATGACGCACTGTAGTTAAAATTATAAGTACTTGCATGTGCTTTACTTTAACATATACTTTAACATTTTTGACATTATTAGAAAGTGCACTTTTTAAAAGTGAACTTAAGTGTTTTAATAAAAAGTAATGAAAGTACACTTAATTGTTTTTATTTTATTACCTTAAAGTACAGTTTGTTTATATATATATATATATATATATATATAATGTGTCATACTTTTAAAATTTGAAGTACACTACAAGGCCAAATTTTATACAGTTAAGCACATTTCTTTTTCACAAGGGTTAAAAAAACGTGTATAGTTAAATATTTATTGTTTATTCTTTAAAAACATTGACACTGTCATTTCTCAGCTTGTTACATTTTTGTCACACGAACAAAACTAATAGTTACGGCCATAGTCCCGTAAGTTACGGGACTCTCATAGTTCACCATTTAGCCTCATGCTGTTAACCTGGTTTCCTAGTTAATAACAGGCATCTGTTTGCCCTGAATGTGGCGAGAAAAGGGATATAGCTGCTTTCGACAGCTGTGGGTATAAACCTTCACCATATAAATATCCTGCTGGTTTGTTAGTCGTTCTGGCAGCTTTGCAAATGGTAAAGACATTTGTGAGAGGCATTTGCAATTGAAGAGACACAATAACATGAGTAAGAGTGCTGTTCAATATCAGCACAGCTGTGATTCAGCCGTGGCCTGTAAGTAAGGTCTAGCTTGTCAGGGAATGTGAACACAATGATAAAACACATGTAATCAAATTAGATGACATTTTTAAGAATTAGAAAAAAAGTAATCCATTCAACATGTTTTAGAGAGCTCCGCTTGCTTTACAGTACACGTGTTTTCATCCATTTAATTGGTGTGCAGTATTCAACCCAGCCACACATGCTCATCTTTTGAGGAACTCTGGGTTCTATTAGTACAGTCTGACATGCGCGGCCCTTTATTGCGCGATCTGCTGCCCTCTGCTGTTCGAAACAGCAACAGTCATGAAAGCCACTGTTCTGAGAATGTCAAAGCTATTTGCAATACAGTCCCCCTTTTTGTTTGGGTTAAGGTAAATGAGGTTTAGATGATCTTAGTATTGAATGTTTATACAACATTTGTAATGGAGAGTGGAGAAATGATGGAAATGAGAATGAGAAAATTAAATAAATGAAAGAAAGATAAAAGGGGGAAAAAATAGAATACTAAAGTTTTAAAGGTTGTACAGTGGTCTTTACATGAAATCATACAATAACAAGAAAAACAAAAAAAGACAACAACAACAACAACAACAACACAACAGGCCAATGATATTACATAGACATTTAAAAAGAAAGATAGCATGATATAATATAATTCGGCTATATACAATTAACATAATTTACATATAATGCAATTTTTAATATGTTAAATGGCTTTAGTACTGATTACATATAATGTAAATGTTAATTAATAAAAAACGTAATGTTATCAATGACGTAATGTTATGACGTTACCTGGGAGAGAAACATTGGCTTACGTGAGTTCAGTTTTTACACTGCTATATAGTAGTACAAATATGCTGTGCATTAACGCAACAATTAATTAAATCCGGTGTAAAAAAAAAAAAAAAAAAAAAGAGAAGAGAGAGATCTGAGCGGATCTGTGTACAAGACGTGCTGTTATGACAACGGACGCCGTTGCTATGGCAGCACCTGTAAAGGCTTTTCTTCATGGTCGAGTTGCCTGTTTGTTTAGGATGATAGAAAGGAACCCATTGGATCCAAAGTTACTTGTTATTTTCTATACTTTCCCATATGTTTAATCATAATAAGCAGTATGATGTCTGTGGATGTGCTCATAGCGTGTGCTGTGCTGCAGGACCACGCTGATCAGCTGTCAGTGTTAGGAAACATCATACGCCCGGGAGCGGAGACTGTGAGTAACATCATCACACTTACATCAATCTCAGAAATGTTTTCTGTTGACAGAACAGCAATTTGTGATGCAACTACTGTGGACACAGCGGTCCAGAAGGTTCTGTTATGTTTACCTGCACTCTCAGGAAAGAAAAAAAAAAAAAGAAAAGAAAAAATGCAGCTTGTAGCCTATAACGTATTTAGTGATACAACAGCTCGTCGCTGGGGCGGTGCCCTTAAAGGGTTAGTTCATCCAAAAATGCAAAAAAACAAAACAAAAAAAAAACAGCATATGCTGGTAAGGTAGGTTTTGAAGCTGGAATGCTGGTTTGAGCTGTTTTATGCTGGTCAAGTGCTGGTCCAGCTCAAACTAGCATCCCAGCTTCAAAACCTACACTGCCCTCCAAAAGTTTGGAAACGCCCTAGAAAAGTGGGGTTTTGGACAATATTGGCATGAATCCTTTTTAATTTGTGATAATTTTGCACTGATAAGGGACAACACAAACTATGAAAACATATTTTATTATATAAACAGTTTATACATAGAAAAAAACTTAAATTTTTGATTCATCAAAATATCCACCATTAGCAGCTATCTGACCTAAATGGGTTCTAATTGGTTCATTCTAAACTTAATTGGCAATCAATTGTTGAGGTGTGCTGACCCAAAAATCTTTTACAAACCTGGGCCAAGTTTAAACCAGTAACCAGGCATCACAGCTGGCAAAGGGGCATGTCTGACTTTTGACATGTATATATTGCCATTATTATGTAATCAAAATGAAAATTATTATTGCTGGTCTTCAATGATAATATCAAGTTACTGTAATGTATTTGCAGCAAAAAATGATAAGGATTTATGCTGATATCGTCCAAAACCACACTTTGCCAGGGGTGTTTCCAAACTTTTGGAGGGCAGTGTACCTTACCAGCATTGCTGGTTTTTTAAACAGTGAAGTACTCACCCTCATGTCGTCCCAAACCCTTAAGATCTTCATTCATCTTCGGAACACCAAATTTATATCAATATTTTTGATGAAATCTGAGGGTTTCTGAACCAAACGTAGGCAGCAACGTCATTGCACCTTTTGAGGTCCAGAAATGTAGCAAAGACATCGTTTAAATAGTCAACGTGATTACAATGGTTCAACCTTAAAGGAACACTCCACTTTTTTTTGAAAATAGGCTCATTTTCCAACTCCCCTAAACAGTTGAGTTTTACCATTTTCGAATCGATTCAGCCAATCTCCGGATCTGGCGGTACCACTTTTATCATAGCTTAGCATAGTTCATTGAATCTGATGAGACCAATAGCATCTCGCTCAAAAAAATGACCAAAGAGTTTTGATATTTTTCCTATTTAAAACTTGACTCTTCTACATCGTGTACTAACATAGATATATACACTAGATGTCGCCTTGGCTACTGCAGTTCATTGGAACTAATGTGTCAATAGAGCCGCCATCTTGGAACAGGGGAGCCCCTCCTCTTTAATGCATCAGCGTCAATGTAGGCAAAGGTCTAACGGAAATAAAATCACCATAAATCGTCATGAATGCGATTTTCTAGTTTTTTTTTTTTGTTTTTTTTTTGGTTCGTTCCAGCGGTCAGACATGTATTTATCATTGAGTCCAGAGAAAATTTAAGGTTTTGATATTAAGATAATCTACTTTTTAAAAATATAATGCATAGTGCTAGTAGGCCTAAGTTTATTAGTCACATTCTTCCACTTGAGTACACTTCGAATAAACTATTGCTACTTACATATAATTATTAAAGAATAAAACAGAAAAACAACATGAAAATCACCACAGTGGTACTTGGGGAGATCTAGAACAAGAATCCGGTGGAGTTTGTAGAAAACAATTTGATTTCATATTTTTATGAATTTTTAAAATATGTCTGTATAGCGAGGTAGTCTATGACTTTGACATATAATTATTAAAGAATAAAACAGTAAAACAACATGATAGTCACCACAGTGGTACTTAATTGGGAACATGTATAACAAGAATCAGGTGAGGGTCGTGAAGTTTGCAGTAAACAGTTTCATTTTATTTATTTTTTATGAATTTTAAAAATATTTCTACCGACACTTAACACCTACCACGCAACCTCATGTAGACGCGCAATACATTTTAAGCATAGATGGCGTGACCGCATACAGGTCGCGGAGCAGGCGGGTATAGCCGTGGCAGGTCAACTGACAGGCACGTATATCTGTGGGTGCTTCTCAATTCTTATTTTGTGCATCCTCATTTCCTTTCCTTGCTTCCTTTCCTCGCGTCTTAGCTCCACCCCTTCAGGATGCGAGGGAAGGACGCAAGGAAAAGATGCGAGGACAGAGGAATTGAATCAAGTGAAATGATATATCCTCGCTCCTTTTAGCGTCACTTCAAAGCGTCATCAGCTGCACTCCAGGGATCTATCCATATGTTATTAAAGTTTGGTTATTTAAAAAAAATTATAATAAATATTAATAAAGCAAGATGCCCCGTTGAAATATATGAGGTATAAAGTTTATTTATATTTAAATTATTGTGACAGATATAAAGGGGGAGGAGAATTTATGCGTGCGTCACTTTTCTTGATGAGAAAGACTTCCGCAAAGGATGTACCTGTGTATCCTCGCTCATAACTCCTCAGGAAGTCTCCTCACTCCTCGTTCCTCACCTCCTCGCGGTGCAATTAGAGAATTGAGATGTCCTTCAAGATGGCTGGGCTCGATCGTTTTCCGGGTCATAGGATGGAGGACGGAGGAGCGAGGAGACGAGGAGGGATATTGAGAAGCACCCTGTGACAGGTCAAGTGGCAGCGGTGACAGTTCGCGGGGCAGGCGCATATAGCGGTGACAGGTCGAGTGGCGGCTGCCACTAGCGGTGACGGGTTGAGTGACAGGTCTCAGTGGCAGCTGCCCCTGCCACGCAAAGATTTTGCCCCTACTGCGGTTTTCCTTACTGTCAAAAACTAATGGGTAACTAGCATGGATTAGCTGCGGTCGTTAACCAAGGACTGAAACAAACCAACGTAACCAGAAATATAATTTCGTAACATTCAATATCATAAAACACATTCTCACTTGTGAAATGTAATCCCTTGCTGTCTGGTTTTTAGATTTCTTTCATTTGAACATCCATACACAGCACAAAAGTCCGGCATCGTCCATGAATTCAAAGTACAGGCGGAGATAGCAGCGTTATCTAGCTACTTCCTATGACAAGACCCCTGTTCCAAGATGGCGCTGGTTTTGACGCATGCTTAGAACCCCAAGGCGACATCTAGTGTATATATAGTGTACTGAGACCGATGGAAAATGAAAAATTGCGATTTTCTAGGCCGATATGGCTAGGAACTATACTCTCATTCCGGCGTAATAATCAAGGAACTTTGCTGCCGTACCATGGGTGCAACAGGCGCAATGATATTACGCAGCGCCTCTCACAAATGTCTCCATGGTTGCAAGGCACGCTCCCTGTGCAAGCAGGGTGTCACAGGCGGTGCGTAATATCATTGCTACACTGTGGTCATTTATTTGAGCGAGAGTCTATTGGTCTCATCAGATTCAATGAACTATGCTGAGCTATGCTAAAAGTGGTACCGCCAGACCTGGAGATTGGCTGAATGGATTCGAAAACAGTAAAACTCAACTGTTTAACTCTAGGGGAGTTGGAAAATGAGCCTATTTTCAAAAAAAAGTGGAGTATTCCTTTAATGTCACGAAGTGACGAGAATACTTTTTGTGCGCAAAAACAAAATGAAAATAAAGACTTTATTTAACAATTTGAACTGTTGTCATACGCAGTTGACGTAGTGAACGCAGTTCAGTGCTTGATGCTGATGCAGGAGCTGGCCAATAATGAGTCACCGTTCTGCCATAGAAAACAGAGGCGCAGAACTGCATTCACTACGTCAGCTGCGTATGACAACGGTTCAAATTGTTAAATAAAGTATTTATTTTTGTTTTGTTTTTGCACACCAAAAGTATTCATAACATTAAAGGGTTAGTTCACCCAAAAATGAACAAAATGTAATTTATTACTCACCCTCATGCCGTTCCACACCCGTAAGACCTTCGTTCATCTTCGGAACACAAATTTAGATATTTTTGTTGAAATCCGATGGCTCAGTGAGGCCTGCATAGCCAGCAATGACATTTCCTCTCTCAAGATCCATTAATGTACTAAAAACATATTTAAATCAGTTTGTGTGAATACAGTGGTTCAATATTAATATTATAAAGTGACAAGACTATTTTTGGTGCGCCAAAAAAACAAAATAACGACTTATATAGTGATGGCCGATTTCAAAACACTGCTTCATTAAAGCTGCAGTCCGCAACTTTTTTTTGGTTAAAAATTATCAAGTCAACTTTTAAGTCAACTTTTGAACAAGTACATAACCAGCCAGTGTTCAAAACTATCTAATTATCTTGTCTCGATTCACAACAGTAAGCTTGTAATAATGTTTTATAATAAGAGTGACATGGCGGATTTCCGCGGGAAATTCAAGCATGCAGGAGTTCCTCTGTGCGTCATTACGTCACGTCCGTAAACAAAGGAAGGAGTCCCGTCGAGTCAGTTATATCGTGAGGAAGCTGCCGGTAGCGGCACATTTATAGCCTTTTCTCACAGCAGCTGAAATAATTAAACTTATCATTTTGATGGCGGATTGTAATCCAGAAAGGTCCAAATGACAATCATCAGTGACAACTGGAGATTCAGCTGTAGACAAAAAGCAAAAGACTTGTACTGTGGAGTGGCTACAGAAAATTGAAATCTACAGGTAACGCTAATACACACTAAATACACAGTCACGCAATGCTGATGTTGTTAACATTAACAATTTGAGAACAATATAACAGTAATAATAATTTGCACGGTTTGGTGTGATCAGAGCTAAGTGATCGTTAGATTTAATCATCATTGGCAGCGCAATTTATTGTAGGCCTAATGCTTTTTTCCTCAGTTGGTCAAAACAAAAGTGGCAGACATGTTACTTACTTGTTCAGATGATATTTTCCAGTGAAAATTCTTATATTGGTCATACTTTCAAGACGTAGAATCTGTGATTCTGAAGTTCAGTATCCACACCGGTGCGGTGACTGACAGCAAACATTAGATTCATCCGCGCTGACGAGCTGTGCCGATGCACAATGCACGTACTGATAACTGTTCCGCATATGACTGCAATCGCATGTTTCAAACAGAGATGGCGGCAAAGAGGAAAAACTGCGGACAGCAGCTTTAAATTTTGGAGCGTTATTATATTTTATGTGTCAAATCATGATTCGGATCGCGTGTCAAACCGCCAAACTGCTGAAATCACGTGACTTTGGCGCTCCGAACTGCTGATTCGACACAAAAGATTCATAACGCTCCAAAGCTTCCTGAAGCAGTGTTTTGAAATCGGCCATTCACTCATCTTAGTTCATCGCGATAATGCAATCTCACCAAATTATAATCAATGAAGCTCTCTACACTGCACAGTGAATCTCTCTTTTACATTATGTCTATGATTTGTTTGTTATGAGAGGAATTGTGACCATACATAACTCAGCACTTAACAAAAACTCTGCCATTTTGAGCGGTGAGTGGATTCTAAACTTAAACACCTCTGATTGGCTGTTGCGTTCAAGAGAAGCATTGATATGTTTGTGATTGGCTACATTGCTCAATGCTGCAAAAACACATTGTAAATAGAAACCTTTGAAGTTCTCCAGAGCACAAATATGCACAGGATCATTGGCCAAACCGCCAGCAGTTATGGGCAGCATTTCCTTCTAAAAGCAATCCGAAACAGCAGCAGACTGTGGTTTGACTGAGACAATTGCCCACTTGTCTCAAAAGTTTGGTGCAACAGAATTGTTAGATTTCAACTTAATCATTTTTGATGCAACATTTGTTGTTCCCTTGTTGTATTTGATTAACTTGTCATTTGATTATCTTCAGTCTAACTGGATCAATTTTACAAGAATATGTCCAGGTCACATTTTACCCCATAAATAAAATAATTTATGTAATATATCACAATTACAGCAAACAATGCTGCAAGGATTGATGGTAAAATATGCTAAATTGTCATGAAAATTATTTCGTATGATTTTGACCTAGACACGTTCTTGAGATGTTTCATGAGATTTACCCAATTTATTTCACACTTATTAGACAGTCCTCCTGGTGTAATTTGAGGTAAAGTGTCTTTATCAAGGAGAAAATGTGGAGTTCCTTGTATGGTTTTAATGCCAGCTCACTGCACCACACAATAGCAATACTGTAGCTGTGTTTTATCTCCCAGTCATGTTTTTCTTTGTACCACATTCTGTATCACTGTCTGTATTTAGCAGCAAAGGACCGAACTGCATCTGAAAACAGCTCAACTGATGGCTAGGAGCAGTTTGTCTGATTTCACAGGAGAATTACACAAATCCCAAAAGCAAATAAGTATTCAGGAGAGTCTACTTACTCCTGACAACCTAGCCAAAGTGCAGAGAGACAGGTATGAGTGCACACGTCTCTATACTATAATGTTACTACATTATATATAATTAACAGTTGTAGCTATTGTTTTTAATTTAAAATTGAAAACTGGAATTTATGTCATTTGTATTTTTTTATTAATTTGAACATGTCATAATGTTTCATAAACCATTTCAACATCATCTATGATCCCATAGGCAGTTTGTGTCAGATGTGATAAATGGGCTAATGGTTGAGCTCCAGGAGGAAAACACTTTTCAAAGTCTCTTTTCAGCAGTAGGAGAGGACCGGAAGAAGAAAGTTCAACTTCTGGACATAATAAACAGGTCTTAACATAAACCGACAAATTATTTACCCCAAAATATCATGTACTATACTATGTAGCCTCAAATAGTGACCATACACCATGTTGTACGTGAACTATAGGGAGGAAGAAGGTTGTCTCAGGATTAAAGCACTGCAAAAACAATTACTTGACATTCGCAAGCAAAAAACAGAGGAGTGTGAGGTAATCATCTGTCAATTAATATTTAATTTGACTCGAACACTTTACATAATGTTCTTGATTTTACTGTGCATAATTCACTGGTGTTTGGAAAGCATGAAGTGTTGCTTAACTGTCATGACAACAAAGAATCTTGATTCTTGCAAAAGAATCTTGCAAAGAATCTTAATTGTTAACAAAAGCTGATACACAAAAGTACTGCATCATCTTTACTTTTGAACTTTGGTCTAAATTTTGGATTTTCTAGCTGAAAAGACTGTTTTCTTCCCAGAGGCTTGAGGAGTTGGGGGCCTACCTTAGGGAGCAGGTACAGAACATGAGGGTGAGGACAAACCGACAAGAGAAATTTGTGAAGAGCTGTGCCGAACAGCTAGTCTGCCAAGGACTGAAACTCAGCAGTCACAAAGAGAATGAACTGGAAGATGAAGCTGGGGTGTGTGTTGATAACTTATCAAAGTCTTAGTGACCACACAGAATATTTATCCACAATTTAAAGTTGTAACACAAAAGAAGAATGTTGGTGTCCAGACAATATCTGACCCCACCAACTTTGTTGTTGTTGTTGTTGTTTTTATGGACAAAAAACGTCTCGGTTACGTATGTAACCCTCGTTCCCTGAAGGAGGGAATGGAGACGTACGTCAGTAGTGACCGACGAATTGAAATATCGCTAGAGAGCCCTATCAGCTTCGAGTAAACTAAAACAGGCCAGTGGAATTGGCGTGCGATATTTGCATAATGCGCACCGCCTCCGACAGGTGTATATAATTAGGAAGCAGATGTAATCACACCCCTTCCAGTGCCCAGCGCAAGCTCTAGCCACCCGGCGCACCAATGGGACGGGGAAGGGGGCGAGCTTACTCCGAGAGTGTCTACTGCTGTTCCGAAATACCCACTAAGTACACTAGACTACACTGGGGAAGCGAACCCATAGGGGACGCTGCGGAGACCACTACCTACCCTGGGGGGGAGGAGTTTACACATATGGACTGGCCGTGGGGCAGTACGCATATGGAGTCCCTGGGATGGCTCCACCTGGGTAGGGGGAGGCTCATCTGACAGGTGGCAGCAGAGCTGGCTCTGCTAAGGGAAAGACACAGGCTCACCGTAGGGAGTTGACCGTGGACAAATACACATATGGGACCGCTCACGTGGAGGGGTCACGACATATGGAACCCAGCCAACATCAACATTGGTGACGGACGTTGGCCTGGCATCAGACACTCCGCAATGTCCGAGCCGAAAGGGGAGGCGGAGGATCTCGACAGGGTTCGCCAAGTGGGGAACTCGACTGGAGTAAAGGATGCGCGTATCCGGCCCAAGGGGCAGGAGTGGCATTGCAAGCCGACACTTAGAACAGCTGGTGGAAGCGAGTACACGAGAAGATACCAGTTCTACACGAAGGCAATAGAATCTAGCGAACGTGTTAGGTGTCGCCCAGCCCGCAGCTCTACAGATATCTGTCAGCAAGGCGTCGTGTGCCATCACCCAGGAAGAGGCCACTCCTCTGGTGGAGTGGGCTCTCAACCCGAGCGGGCAAGGCACGCCCTGGGATTCGTATGCCAGGGCGATGGCATCCACTATCCAGTGGGCCATCCTCTGCTTGGAGACAGCCTTTCCCTTCTGCTGGCCTCCATAACAGACAAAGAGCTGATCTGAGGTCCTGAAGCTTTGCGTTCTGTCCACGTACAGGCACAGAGCGCGGACGGGACAGAGCAAAGCTAGGGCTGGCTCTGCCTCCTCCGAAGGCAGCGCTTGCAGGTTCACTACCTGATTTCTGATCTCTTGGGCACATATCCGGGCTGGGGTCTCAGAATAACGTGAGAGTCACGGGGCCCGAATTCCAAGCATGATTTGTCGAATGAAAATGCTTGCAGGTGCCCTACCCTCTTCACTGAGGCCAATGCAACCAGGAGGACGGTCTTAAGGGACGGTACTTTTAACTCAGCTGATTGCAAAGGCTCGAAGGGATGACCCCGGAGAGATGTAAGTACCAGGGTGAGATCCCAAGAGGGTATAGAGGGAGGGCGAGGCGGATTTGTCTCCTCGCCCCCCTCAGGAACCTGACGATCAGATCGCGCTTCCCCAAGGACTTGCCATCAACTGCATAGTGATGTGCGGCGATAGCGGCAACATACACTTTGAGGGTGGAGGTAGACAGCCTTCGCTCCAAACCCTCTTGCAGGAAGAAGAGCACAGATCGACCAGCATGATCTGGGGCCTCTCGGTGAGAGGAGCACCATTCAACGAACAGGTTCCACTTCAACGCATAGAGGTTCCTAGTCGAAGGAGCTCTAGCGGAAGTGATGGTGTCTACGACCGCTTGCGGGAGATCATTCAGAACCTCCGCATCCTGTCCAGGGACCACACGTGGAGGTTCCACAGGTCGGGACACGGGTGCCACAGGGTGCCCCGTCTCTGAGTCAGGAGGTCCTTCCTCAGAGGAATGGGCCAGGGAGGGGCTGTCGCGAGGAGCGTCAGATCCGAAAACCAGGTTCGAGTGGGCCTGCACAGGAGTTGTGCGAGAAGGCTCACTGGGGGAAATGCGTATTTGCGTAGTTAGCTGTGTGCCAGGGCATCCGTGCCGAGCGTGCCGCCGGTCAGGGAATAGAACCACTGGCAGTGGGCAGTCTCCGGGGAGGCGAACAGATGTATCTGAGCCTCGCCAAAGTGCTGCCAGATCAGCTGGACTGCCTGGGGATGGAGTCTCCATTTGCCCGCTAGCGGAGGCTGCCATGAGAGCTCGTCGGCTGCACAGTTGAGCACGCCTGGGACATGAATGGCATGCAGGAACGAAGGGTCTGACCACTGGGTGAGAGTGCAACGGCAGCTCGGTGTCACTGGGACACGGAACCTACTGCGCTGCCACGCCAATCTCGGGACCCGGCCGTGGAGCCAGTGTTGAAGCGGCCTCATATGAAGCAATCCGAGCGGCGTGACTGCGGCTGCGGATGCCATATGCCCCAAGAGCCTCTGAAAGAGTTTCAGTGGGGCCGCTGTCCTGTGCTTGAGCGTACTCAGGGCAGTTCAACACCGACTGGATGCACTCCTTGGTGAGACGCACTGTCCGGGTAACCGAGTCCAGTTTAGTTTAGAGTTTATTGCCATTTGCACAGGTACGTTTCAGTACAGGTACATTGGAATTCTTATGCGTTTCTCAAGAGTCAAGTACCAAGTTAAAAATAATACATAAACATAGAAATAGTACATACATACATACACACACCACATACACATTCTGCATAAAACAAAGGAACAGCTAGTCAATTTTAAAAGAATTACAAAAGGAAGAAATACAGAAGAAGATAAGAGATCCTCTGCCCGGGGGTGAGTTTGCTCTTGTCCCAGTTGATCCGAAGACCCAACCGGCTGAGGTGAGCTAACACCATGTCCCTGTGTTCGCACAACTGCTCTCACGAGCTGGCCAGGATGAGCCAGTCGTCGAGGTAGTTGAGGATGCAAACGCCCTGTTCCTTGAGCGGATCAGTGGCCGCCTCCGCAACCTTCATAAAGACGCGGGGCGATAGGGCCAGCGCGAAGAGCAGGACTTTGTACTGATATGCTCGACCCTCGAACGCAAACCGTAGAAAGGGTCTGTGGCAAGGCAGAATCGAGACATGAAAGTACGTGTCCTTCAGGTCGATCGCTGCAAACCAATCCTGGGGACGGATGCATTCGAAAATGCGCTTCTGCGTCAGCATCTTGAATGGCATCCTGTGAAGGGGACCGATTCAGGACATGCAGATCCAGGATTGGCCGTAGCCCACCGCCCTTCTTGGGTACAATCAAGTAGGGGCTGTAGAACCCTGACTTCGTATCGGCTGGAGGGACCGGCTCGATTGCGTCCTTCGCCAGGAGGACATCAATCTCCGCCCGGAGAACAGGTGCGTTGTCCAGTGACACCTGAGTGTAGTCGACCCCTGAAGACCGGGGGACGCCGTGCAAACTGAATCGCATAGCGGAGTCTGATAGTACGAATGAGCCAGCGGGACGGGCTGGGAAGCGCTATCCAGGCTTCCAGACACCGAGCCAGCGGGACCAAAGGCACCACAGACGTACCGGGGGTGGGGCAGCGAAGCGGAGTGCTGAGACCCGACTCAGACGGCATAGCGGCCCGAAGTGGGGTCAGACTCCACGAGGTGGCAGTGTGCATGGGAGATGGCACATGGGAGGCGGCCTCGACCATCACACTGGAACCTGCTGGCGATGTAAGAGGGGGCTGCGAGTGGCAAGGCGGGGCCTCGCACACTGACAGCCGTGCCCTCTTGTGACCTGGAGGATTGGGAAACTGCTCTTTTTGTGTAGAAGTTGGTACCGCTGGACACCGGAGAGCCAGCGGCGGGACAGACAGAAACACAAATCCCCCCCGGCCCTTCTCCAGGGATGGGAGAGATGCTGGAATCTTCTCCCGAAGAGCAGAATCCTTTCCCTCCAGGTCGCGCATCTCAGGACCGTGACTTCCTCGATCACTTGCCACCTGGCTTGGCTTGAGCGGGCTGGCGCCGCGTCCGCGACCGGCTCCCTGCTGTTTGGCGGGTGTAGGCTGCTGCTTCTCCGACTTAGCAGGGGCGGAGCACGACGCAGGCGGGCGCCCTCGGCGACGAGCGGGCTGAGGCTGAGCCGCCGGCGGGGTGGAGGCAGCAGCGGACCGCCGGGGCAAGACGTGCTTTATGGCCCCCGGAGGGCGAGGTCAATGGCGGCACGCAGCTCCCCAAACAACTGTTGGTCAAGACCTCCCTGGGGCATCTCCATTAACGCTTTTGCCTGATAGACTTGCAAAAGGGCCATGGCATGCAGGGCAGAGGCAGCTTGTCCACAGGCTCTGTAAGCTTTCTCCATCAGTCCTGACGAGAATTTACAGGCCCGGGATGGGAGACGCGGTTCACCACGCCAGCCGGTGGCCATTGGACACAGCTGCATCGCAACAGACCGCTCGACTGGGGAAATCGGTGGAGGATTCCAGACGAGCCCCCAACCTTCTTGGCCGCCCGGGAAAGCACAGCCGTCACCTCAGGATCGGGCTCGGGCAATGCTACAGTCCCAGAGGGAGGCAGTGCAGCCGAGTCTTCATCTCCCGAGGACTCATGCTCACCTTCTGATGCTGTGATCGACATCTGATCCTCAGCATGCACGCCGAAGGAAACGGTTGGTCGTTCTGTAGAGGGACCAGTGCGATCCAATGGCAGCACCACGGGCTGCAATGCTGGAGAGGGGACAGGGGCCTGCGGAGCGGCGCTCGGTGGGGAAGCCCTGACCGTAATCCTCAGATCACCCTGCCTACACGCCGACGAACCACCATCCCGGCCGGAGCCAGAGAAAACAGCCGCACGGGGCGAAGGGGAGGGGACCCCCGCTCCCTGAGAACCAAGGAACGAGAGTCTAGATCTCAGCACTGCGATAGTCATGTTCCCACAATGAGTACATAAACTATCTACAAACGCCGCTTCAGAGTGCTGAACGCCCAAGCACGTGATGCAGCGATTGTGCCCATCAGCGGGGACCAGGGAACGACCGCACCCAGTAACGCTCAGACAAAATGACATCTTGATAAAGACGCAGGGTTCGTCTGTGAAGCTCTTTTAGAAGGGAAAGAATCAGCTGTCTCGTGCCGAAGCACACAGGGACTGTCACGATGTGTTCGGGTACATCACTCCCCGAACACAACGGAGGAACTGGCCCAAATCGCAACAGATAACATTGGGACAAAGTTGCTGTAACAACAGCAGTTGAGAGCTTTAAATACTCAGGCTCCTCGGGAAGCTCGCGACCTCGCTGCTGTGCCATAACACCAACACAAGGTTGGAATCTCTTCAAAGGCTTGTAATAGAACACTATGAAGTCGGAATAGCTGGAGAACACCGAATGGTTGGCTCCGACGCGAAAGACAGAGTGTGATTGCATCTGCTTCATATTTATATGCACCTGTCGGAGGCGGTGCACATTATGCAAAATATCGCACGCCAATTCCATTGGCCTGTTTTAGTTCACTCGAAGCTGATAGGGCTCTCTAGCGATATCCCAATTTGTCGGTCACTACTGACGTACGTCGAACGTGAACGACTGAAAGGGAACACTGAGGCATTTATCAGAATATCTTCATTTTTAATTAAGCTATACTTTTAGAATATAAAATGTAACTTTTTAAACTTTCAGACCAATATTTCAGTTAAGCCAACATTTTAATTTGTATGCAGGGTTGTGTGAAGCTGTGTACGTGTACCTCAGTTGGTAGTGCATTTGAGCTACACCTCCTTATGTTCTTGCTAAATACTGAAGAACAAATAAAGTCCATCAAGGATCAATGGCATATTGGGTAGATGTTGCTACCCAACTACTTTAACTGCCACTGCCATTTTGGTCATTTTTACATCAATATGGTCAAGTGACAGACATGTGACAGACAAGTGACAGTTTTCAAATAACAAGTTTAGTTTGTAATTACAGTAATTCCAATAATTTTGGCATATCCACACATACTGTAAAAAACACATACTGTACCATCATATTTTGATTTACAACTTCCACTTTTGGTTGCACACTCAGATGCTGCAAGAGAGAATTGAGGAGGAAAAGAATGTTCACATGGAGACAGAGATCTTCCTAAAAAGACAACATGCAGTGAGTGAAGCACAACTTTATTTTATGTAACATAATTCATAAAGCTTTGTAAAACAAACTAGATTTGTGCTTGCAGGGATTTGCATCTCTAATAACTGATTGTACCCCAATTGGTATAGGGTAGGGGTGCCCAGTCCTGCTCCTGTAGGGCTACTGTCCTGCAGAGTTTAGCTCCAAACCTGAACAAGCTAATCAAGGTCTTCAGAATTACTGGGTTCTTCTCAATTAGAAGGCTGCATCCTAGCAAAGCTGTTTCATGAAATAGTAGTGTCTAATTGGCCGCATTTACATTACATGGTTACATGGATTCTGATATTCCCAGATCGGTTTCAGGCCTCATTCACATGTAGAAATAAATCTAATAACAAACTGGATAGGTGCATTTGCGTCTGCCATGTGAGTCGTACGGCAATGAAAAATCAGCGGTGGCAAATGACATCAACTTACGTGGACATCGTCTGCAATCACATGACTCTTTTCAATGGCACAATGGAGGACAAAGGGTCAACTTAACGTTTTGCTGACCTTAAAAGATGGTGTGGAAAGCAAAAGCTTTCCTCTGCGTTCATTGCAAATCACACTGTTTTTACTGTGCTTCCTTTTTGGCCTAAGCTTTTTTTGGGTCAGTACGTCTACTTTGGGTTTTTTCACCAAGTGTATAGTGTAAATGCAAGTATCGGATATGGGTCACTTTTAAAAGAAGATGTAAGCTGGTCATCAAAAAAATTGGATATAGTCAACAAATCACAATTGGCAATCAAGACCTGCAGTGTAAATGTGGCCTTAGTAATAGTGTCGTTTGAGCCATGTTGGTTCAACATTATAGGACTGTTGTTAATGACGTCATGCACAGGTGATGGAATAATAACTTCTGCTAGTTAATTCAATATTGCAATTAATGTCCTTTTCTGTTCCCTTTCCCCTCTCTGATAAGGCCCCTGAAATCATTCTAACCTTCCCCTTGTTATTGTGCTCCTGCTAATCAGTAACTATCAAAGTCCCTTTAAAACAAGTAATTTCACTTGGCGGCCATCTTTGAAACGCCTCTCGGGCATCCAAGTGCAGCTCCTATCTCTTTGAATGAGGAAACATCAAATTCTCTAAAGCTGTTTTCCAAGCTTTCGATTAAATTTCATATTTGAAATCACCAATGAAATCTAACAACAACTGTCTCAAAAATATTGTTTCTAAACGCTCGAATCCTGACAAAAAACGGTATTTTTCAGGCTGGATCAACCTAATGCGCATGCGCAGTCTTAATGCGTGTCTCTTGTGCCTCATTTCGGAGGCGCGTATCTGACTGTTTCTATAGAAACCGGAGCTTCTAACAGCCGCTGCAGTGATGCGATGACTTTACCATTCGGCGATTGGCTCTTATTTAGAAGGCGGGACTTATTCCGCCATATTGCGTGTTGCACTTTCTCCCATTCATAATAATACGAGTGACGCGTCTTTTGTTATTCTATAGTCTTTGGTAACTATGCTTCTAACCACAGGTCGAGAGTTGTTGTTCCACACAACTTTGCAATGCTGTTTGCAAATGTTTTTTTGGAACTATCCCTGCGTCATGTAACATGTATACTTCCCTACTTTATAGTAGGCGAAAAACAGTATGTGAGATGACAAGTACGTTCGAATTCATAATATTCATAAAACAGTGGTTAAAGTACCCAGATGACCTATGACTTGACTTCCGATGAGATTCTGAAATGCACATTTGGTGAACACTGTACTATGCCATGAAGCCACGCAACTGATGCTGTTAGTTAAAGGATTAATTCGCTTCAGAATTCAAATTTCTTGATAATTTACTCACCCCCATGTCATCCAAGATTTTTATGTCTTTCTTCAATCGAAAAGAAATTAACGTTTTTGAGGAAAATGTTCCAGGATTTTTCTCCATATAGTGGACTAAAACAGCTATCAACAAGTTGAAGGTCCAAATTGCAGTTTAAATGCAGCTTCAAAGCGCTCTACACGATCCCAGCTGAGGAATAAGGGTCTTATCTAGTGAAACAATTGGTCATTTTCTAAAAAAAAAAAAAAAAAAATTATATATATTTTAACCACAAATGCTTGTCTTGCACTAGCTATGCAGTGTGCCACGGATTACGTAATCACATTGGAAAGGTCACGTGATGTAGGTGGGAGTATCAAACAAGTGTTTAGAAAGCGAACATGCAAAGACTAAGTCAAATAATAATATTGTGAAATATTATTACAATTTAAAATAACTGTGTACTATTTAAATATATTTGACAAAGTAATTTATTCCTGTGATGCAAAGCTGAATTTTCAGCATCGTTACTCCAGTCTTCAGTGTCACATGATCCTTCAGAAATCATTCTAATATGCTGATTTGCTGCTCAATAAACATTTATGATTATTTTCAATGTTGAAAACAGTTGTGTACTTTTTTTTCAGGATTCCTTGATGAATAGAAAGTTCAAAAGAACAGCATTTATCTGAAATACAAAGCTTCTGTAGCATTATACACTACCGTTCAAAAGTTTGGGGTCAGTAAGAATTTTTTTTTTTTTTTTTTTTTTTTGAAAATAAATTAAAGAAATGAATACTTTTATTCAGCAAGGATGCATTAAATCAATCAAAAGTGGCAGTAAAGACATTTATAATGTTACAAAAGATTAGATTTCAGATAAACACTGTTCTTTTGAACTTTCTATTCATCAAATAATCCTGAAAAAAAATATTGTACACAATATTTTGTACAATTGTACACATTAAATGTAATGCGTATAAAGATGAGCATATGTGGTTAAAAAAGCATATTATTATTATTTTTTTTTTTTTTTGAAAATGATTGTTTCGCTAGATAAGACCCTTATTCCTCGTCTGGGATCATGTAGAACCCTTTGAAGCTGCACTGAAACTGCAATTTGGACCTTTAACCCATTGGTAGCCGTTGAAGTCCACTATATGGAGAAAAATCCTGGAATGTTTTCCTCAAAAACCTTAATTTATTTTTAGCTGAAGAAAGAAAGATATGAACATCTGGGATGACATAGGGGTGAGTAAATTATCAGGAAATTTTAATTCTGAAGGGAACTAATCCTTTAATGTGACAGTAAAAACACGGTGGATGTACAGTAGCAAGTCCGAATTTCATTCATACTAGCCATATTCATACTACATAGAATGTATTTTATTAATGGTCATAAAGTAAGTTTCAAAACAAATATACCTAATAGACAGTATGCAATTTTGAACACAGCTTATGGTAAACGGTAAATCGTTGAAACACGTTGCTAACGATGGAACTTGCGACCATTGTTGGCTAATAATGCTTTTGGGAAATGCACCACAGGATGTTGCAGTCTCAACATAGTCAGAATTGCCATGCTGCTCACCACAGAAACTTTGGTAATGAAGCTGACTGACTAAAGTGTCTTGTTGGTTATGCTTAGAGTTCTGTTTGTAAGCCCTTTAATTGTGCCTGATGCAAATCCATCAGGATTAACTACTGTCACTGAACTGTTTGTGCCTAAAAGAACCTAAGGGAAAAGCTCCAGTTTTGGATCCAGCGGTATGAGAAAGACATGGAGGAGAAGGAGCAAGAGATCTCTGCTCTAAAGAATAAGAGAAACAACAGCCATGCACGAATTCAAGAGCTGTCCAAAAAGGTTTTTATATGAAACGCATCTGTTTACTCTCACCTGATTTTCATTCCTTTCAAAATTCCTTTTGAGAGAGTCAGTATCAATAAGTGGCAAAATGTAAAATAACTTTCTATACCTCAGTGCAGAGACATGCAAGAGGTTATCATTGAGGACAGGATGGAAAAGGAACATTTGCGTGCACAGCTGGAGAAGGAACAGAAGGAGAGAGGTGCAGCAACTAAGGTAACATTATAGCTTTCTTCTAGGAAAAGTGGGTGAATGGATAATGGCTATGAGAAGATATATCATTTTATTACTTCATTACATATGAAATAGATGATATCAATTTTGGTATTTTATGGGCTTTATGGAACTGATACCTGTATGCAGAAGCATTGCAGTAATACTCAATTTGTTACCAATACTCAGTTTGTGTTTGGTGTTTTTTTCAGCAACTTTAAATTGTGGAGAACAGAGCCAATTTGTAATTGGTCAATTTTGCATGAGTATCATTCAGAATTTAACTGAGAATTCCAATTTAATCACTAAATTTGAATTTAATTTGAATTGAGGTAGTAAATAGTAATTGCAGGTACAGGCATATAAGAAAGAACAAACACAATTGAACGAAATTCAAAAAATAAATATACAGTATTGGTCAAAAGGTTTTTTTTTTTTAACTATTTTTTTATAAACTATTTTTAATGTTTTTGAAAGAAGTCTCTTATGCTCATCAAGCCTGCATTTATGTGATAAAAAAATAGAGAGAGAGAGAGAGAGAGAGAGAGAGAGAGAGAAACAGTAATATTGTGAAATATTACAATTTAAAATAATGGTTTTCTATTTTAATATACTTTAAAATGTAATTTATTTCTGTGATGCAAAGCTGAATTTTCATCAACCATTACTTCAGTCTTCAGTGTCACATGATCCTTCAGAAATCATTCTAATATGCTGATTTATTATCAATGTTGGAAACAGCTGTGCTGCTTAATATTTTTTTTTATAACCTTTGATACTTAAGCATATTAAGCAGCACAACTGTTTCCAAAATTGATAATGACTGAGTATCAAATCAGCATATGAGAATGATTTCTGAAGGATCATGCAACACTAAAGTGAGTGACTGAGTGAGTGAGAGAGTGACTGAGTGAGAGAGAGAGAGAGAGAGAGAGAGAGAGAGAGAGGAGAGGAGAGGAGAGAGTGTATAGAAACTAATTTCTACTGGTGGAATTTCCAAAGTTCAATATTTTTATGTAAATATATTATTTTCCAGAATGCACTAATTTATCTGAAAATTATCTGGAAAAGAATGTGGTAGATATTTTGTGGTGCTTTATGTCAAAATTAAAATTTGTTTTGATAGCTGTGCATTTTAACAGCATTGAAAACAGAAAGAAAAATGCATTTCATATTGATTAATAAATAGGAATAAATGAAGAGTTTGGTTCCAAAACACGATAAACGCCATTTTCAAAAAATTGAGTTTCCGCCAAAATCAGTATTGTATCTGGTCGGTATTGAGAAGTCATTTATTATTTTTGCTCAAAATGCGATATCCGTCGTGTTATTCTGTCATGTTTCCTCCCTTTCTTTCCAAAACGCTACAAACGGCAGTCTCCTTTTTCTGCAGAACGCGATATATCCGCTCAACCAATCACAGTGCACCATTTCATGCACTAAACAGTAATAGCTGCGCTCTGAATACACCTGGCATCCTAGTTTTCCTTATCTGCTTTGTACTTTGTGATCAACAAAAACAGGAAAATGAATACTTTTGACGGCATTGATGAACCTGTGGTGGTTTCTGCAGTGGGGAAGAAACACAAGTCATCGAAATGTAATCATTTACGTGAGGAGATTAAGAAGATGAGGCACACGGTTGAGCTGTTGCTTGCTACATGACAGCATCAAACTTCTGTCGCTTTCCACAAAAGCAGTTTTTAATACCAATGTACTCGGCAAATGTGTTTAGTTTAACCGTGCTGTGGCGCCAGATACTCTTTAATCGGTAATGACAAATACATGGATTTATTGCATTTTGGGGAAAAAAGAATCCATTTTTATAATAAACCTTTTAAATTCAAAATGTAGATTTGAATTTTTAATGTTTTTATAACCAAAAGATGCGATGTGAAAGTTTGAAACAGAAAATAGTGGTTTTCATCTTGCCACTTTCTTGGTAAAGAAAACACATTTTTTACTCAAATTAATCAAATTAATTCCGTTTTGGAACCATACTCTTCAAATAGGCATTAATAGTCTAAATTAATTATGTTATTACGTGTCTTGTCTCAAACTTGTGTTAAGGCCTGTTCACACAAAGAACATGTTTGTCTACGCATGGATAATGATGATAACCAACAGGGAACTGAACAAAACAGGCAGTATATATACATGGTTAACATAAGACACATGATAATCATTATGTTACAATGGTAACAAACATGAACATGAGTAACCAAGTTTTTTTGAGTAACCAAGGAAACAGCAAGAATGAGCGGGGAAGCAGGAACAAAAGGAAACACAACAGAATTTCAAAATAAAAGACAACATAACAGGACCTATTCGTAACAGTACTCCACCCTTCCCGGAAGGGGTTTTGGAGGTGAGTGTGGAACTGTGATGGACAGGACCCTGGAGGAGATGACAGAGAGTGATTCCATGGCAGAGCTGATGGAGGGAGGGGCCAAGATGGAGCACTGATGGACGGCCTGGGCAGAACCTGGTAACCGACTGACAGAGAATGAGCTGGAAGAGATGGAGACCCATGCGGAGCTGAGAAGACGATGTACCAGGGTGACATTGATGGCCCGGAAGTCCAAGGTGGAGCCCCAAGCCTGCAGGACTGAGGTGGAGCTGGGGGCTTGGCAGACTGAGGCAGCGCCTGAGGGAACGAGGTCAAAGGCAGATCCAGAGGGAAGGAAGAGCCTGGTTGAGTTGAAGGTGTGGAAGGCTTAGGTGCAGCCAGAGGCCCTGAAATCCACAATGAAACCATAGTGGACCCTAGGGAGCACAGAGTGCAGATTCATAGGCCTGGAGGCCCGAGGTGAAGCCAATGAATCTGCATCACCATGCCGAGCTGATTGGGAAGCTTGAGGTGGTGACGGAGAGCTAGACAGCTTGTGGGGAGGGCAGAGCCGAGTAGCTGGATGACACCAGTGGAGACGGCAGATCCAGGAGATTGGAAGGTGCCAGCGGAGGTGTCGAGACCAGGGAGACTGACTGGGACACAGGTGCTAGGAGATTGGATGGGGACATCAGAGGAGGAAGGACTCCGGATTAAACCAGAAGATCTAAACAGCCGGACGGGACCAGCAGGGTTTGAGAATGAAGATTAGAGTGGGACCTTGATCTTTGAATCATCCAGAATTTTAAAATAAAAGACAACATAACAGAACCTAACTTTAACACAAAATTTCAGAATACACTTTAAAGGAGGAAGGATTTTGATTGGCTTTTAATATTTTCATCATTCATCAGCTGGAAAAAAAACTTTTATTCTCTTAGAGTAAGAATGATTTTTAAAACTTTATGGTTATAATTATCATTACAGCTATTGTTCTTGGTGTAAACAGGCCTTTAGACTAATTAAATTATTTTTGTTTTATTGTGTTGAAATTCTTTACTTCAGTAAATAATTTTTCTTGTAATTCCATTCCAGCTCATTGTAAGCCTTTATTATTATCATTATTAAGTTGGCTTGAAAAAGCCAACTTACTGATCTGCTATATAAACATATTATTATTATTCTTCTGACCGAAAATTTGAACACTATCTCCTCCTAGAGCTTTAAAGCTACAACCACCAAACTCGGCCCAGACCTTCAGACTGTTCTGACTCGGGTTGCTATATTTTTTTTCAGACTGATCCGACTTACGGTTTTCCTAAAAATGCTGATCAAACTTGGAAAAACTCCCATAGACTTACATTGAAAATCTGAACATTCCATCAACCTTCAACTGTCAAATTCAAATCAAAACAAACTGAAGCCCATTAAACTCAATGAAGCTTCCATTCTATATACTATTACCAAAGTCCCTTTAAGACAAGTCATTTCACTCGACAGCCATCTTTGAAACGCCTCTCGGGCATCCTGGGCATCATGCAATCTCTTTGAATGGGGAAACATCAAATTCTCCAAAACTGTTCACCAACCTTACGATTAAATTTCATATTTGAAATCACCAATGAAATCTAATAACAACCAGCTCATAAATTTAGTTTCTAAACGCTCGAATCATGACAAAAAAACTGTATTTTTCAGGCTGGATCAAGCTAATGCGCATGCGCAGACCTAAATGCGCGTCTCTTCGGAGGCGCGCGTCTGACTGTTTCTATAGAAACCGGTGATTCTAACGGCCGCTGAAGTGACGCGATGACTTTACCAGTCGGCGATTGGCTCTTATTTAGAAGGCGGGACTTATTCCGCCATATTGCGTGTTACACTTTCTCCCATTCAAAACAATACGAGTGACACGTCTTGTGTTATTCTATAGTCTTTGCTATTACTGAGCCATTCAAACTCATTCAAACTCATAAACTATCTAACTAACCTTCTAACTAACTATATAACTATCTATCTAACTTACTAACCATCTATCTATCTATCTATCCAACTTACTAAACATCTAACTAACTTTCTATCTAACTTACTATCTAACTAACTTACTATCTATCTATCTATCTATCTATCTATCTAATTATCTAGGCTAACTAACTATATAACTATCTAACTCAAATTCAAATCAAAACAAACTGAAGCCCATTAAACTCAATGAAGCTTCCATTCTATATACTATTACTGAGCCATTCAAACTCATAAACTATCTAACTAACTTTACTAACCATCTAACTATCTAACTAACTTACTAACCATCTAACTAACTAACTAACTAACTAACTTACTAACCATCTAACTAACTAACTAACTAACTAAAACTCTCACTAACTTACTAACCATCTAACTAACTATCTATCTAACTCTATCTAACTTACTATCTATCTAACTAACTAACTAACTTACTATTTATCTATCTATCTATCTATCTATCTATCTATATCTATCTATCTATCTAACTTACTAACTATCTAACTTATTATCTAGCTTACTATCTTACTATCAATCTATCTTACTAACTGTCTATCTATCTATCTATCTATCGATCTATCTACAGTACACTCACTCACACTTACTTACTCACACACACATTATTTAGCTTTTAAACTACTAAACTAAAACTTAAACTATTTCAAACTGAAAAGCTTCAAACTTCAAGCTTTTAAACTACTCCAAACCTTCTGGCTAGGCTTTTTCAAGCCAACTTAAAGTTTGTCTACGAACTTTACTCATCTAGTTGTTATTATTATTATTATTATTATTATTATTATTATTATTATTATTATTATTATTCCTGAATTTTGCCCAATCCTGTTGTGGCAAGTATAGACAGCATATTTAATGACAGTACATTTGTCATGCACACAGAAGAGGACATAGGGGTGGGTATCGTTAAGCTTTTAACGGTATTACTACTCTTTACCTTTGTGTTGTGTTTTTAATGAAAACAAGAAACAAATTGAAAACAGAATTAACATTGCTTTATTTTTTTTGAAATGTAAAATAAATAAAATAATTATTTGTAGTTAAAGAAACAGTCATGTTTGAAAAAATAACTCTTATACACAAAACAAATGAACATAAAACAAATTAAATGAACAATATTTTCATGTAAAAGAACATACAGTGGCATAGAGCAACATGGGTGGGGCATGCAGGAAGGCTGCAAAAGGACAAACAGTTTTTAACCATTCTTCTGGAGAAAGATTAACATATTTGCCTTTTCTGGCAGAAGACAGGACCTCTCCTGGCTTAATGTGTTTTCAGCAGTTGAAAACACCCTCTCACTAGGGGTGGAAGAGGCCTGAGCACAGAGGTAGCTTGTTACAATTTTTGTGAGAAGGGGCAGAATATTTCTCTTCTTCCACCACCACATCACAGGATCTTCAGCCATAGGAATGGGAGGCAGGCTTTTGTAGAGCTCAACCTCCAGGTCAACATGCTCGCTGAGGGTGAGGACCAAGGTATCCTGTTGGATTGTCAACCTTAATTCACTGTCCTCCTCTGAGAACAGCTCCTCCAAGGCACTCCTAGTTTTGTACAATGGAGGAACTGTCTCCTCCATTTCCTCACCTTCTCCTTCAGATTCCTCCTCCTTTTGCTGATGTTCTATGTCTGTCTGTTCCATGCCTGTTGTTGGTCCTGTCACATTGTCAACAACTTTCTTCCTCAATCTGTCCCAAGTTGCATCAGTGACTGACCTCCCTTTAAATCTGGGGTCCAGTGCTGTGGCTTCATGCAGGAAGGCCTGAATGTCATCATTCTGATATCGCTGGGAGAGGTTCTCCCAGACCTTCTCTTTTATAGATGCTACAAAAATTGTATCCTCATCCTTCACAGTAAAATGGTCTTCCAGTTTTTGAAGAATGGGTAAGATCTGTCCACAGGTGGCATTCTTCTCACATGACACACACAGTGTGGATGTATAGAGGATTCTCATGAGCTGGACAGACTCCTCAGCCTTATGGAAGTCCTCATCTTTCAGTCGGTCAAGGTTGTCTTTGGACAATGCTTTTCACAGTCGTGGGTCCAAGGCTGCAGCTTGGATCGCTGGATACTGCTCCATGAATCTCTCTATCATTAGATAGAGAGAGTTCCACCTGGTCTTGACATCCAGGATGAGTGAGTGCTGTGGAAGGCCTGAAACAACAACAACAAAACAACACACATTTAATTCACACTTGAATATGGAATTAAATTGTTAGATATGTGAATTTCAAAATAACACTTATAATAATAGTTTGAATGACTTACCAAGGAGCTGCTGCTGCTTTTCTTTCAACACTGTTTTGGACATAGAGGATCTCTTGAACCACACGACCACTGCTCTGATCCGGGATGCCCATTTATCAATGGATGCAATTTTGTAAATTTTCTGTGCTGCCAGATTCAATGTATGAGCAAAACATCATATTTTTAGGATCTGAAGCTTCTTGATGGCAATATCCATATTGCCAGTATTATCAACAACAGTCCCAGCTACAATCTTGCTCAACTCAATCTCAAACTCTTCCAGAATATCAGAGATCTCTTCTGCTACTACTTCACCAGTTTGTGATTTGTACACTGCCCTGGTGTGGAGGACCTTCTGTTTGACACTGCCCTGGATTGTGTAGTGCACTGTAATAGTGAGATAGTGATCCTGGCGGAGTCTGGTCCACCCGTTTGTTGTAATGGCCAGCTTTGGTACATCCTTCAGCTCACTGATCACATTGGCCTTTTCAACACCATACCAAGAAGGAACTAATGTGTCACTGAGATAACTTCTAGAGGGAGGGGTATATTTTGGGTTGAGTGCCTTGCACATATCCCTATGGTAAAAAACAATGATAGATTTAATTTGTTATATTATCATTATTAAATTGTGTTGCTGTTTATTGTATTGTGGAGTGATGGGACTAATAGACAAACCTTTTATAATACTACTATATCCTAAAAATCCTTCACTGATGCAAAGGGGTGTAGGCCTTTCACAATGAACTTGGTCAAGGCTAAGTGGCATTCATTCACCCTCTCCTCAGGCATTCTCCCACTAGCTGCCAGTGTGAAGGGGGTTTGGGCTGGTTTTTGACTTGGACCAGGGGTTTTAGGAAGAGTGAGTTGGTTCAATGAAGCTGCAGCTTTAAAAAAAAATGCAAAATGCAGCTAACAATCAGCTGTGGCTAATGTTTACATTTGATAATGGACCCATGTTCACTTGATTTATGTAATTATGTGTGGTTAGAGCTGCACGATAAATTGATAATCCCCCATATCTCCCATGATTCTGAAAAAAATTAAACAACTAAAAAAAACACTAAATTTACTAGAGGTTCTAGCAAATGCTTCAATCTATCTAAAAATACATTAATTTGAAATAAATTATTTAAAAAAAATGAATGGTCAATGTCTCATTCATAAAGATTTGTTTCATTATTGGATGAATCAACATTTGTGGATGAATCTTTTGAATAAATGATTCAATGAAAAACACTTTATTAAACAGTCTCTTGTCGCCACCTACTGGGCTAACAAGATAAGTGATACAATACAAATGTCATAATAACACTTTCAAAAATATGATTTGCTCTATTTTTATCGCTACTGTAGATATCAATGTATCAATGTTCATACCCAAACTATAAACTTTTATCCCAGTATACATTTGTCCCCTGTTATTTAAATGTGTGTAATAACTGTAATACAAATAAAGATAATATGAAGTTGAAAAGACTGTTTGTGAAGCTGCTGTACATTTACATGGCAGTGGAAGCGTGAACACAGATTTGAATGTTGCAGTGCGATGATCATTCTTTAGGTTAACCAAAGTGCCTCTTTGGTTTAAAGCTTCTTTCGTTCTCATTGACGGTGACGAGACCAGACAAAGACCAGATAAAGGGTGAGTAACCGAGGAAGTGCAGGTGCAGGGAATCAGTGTTCAGGTAATGGCTGACTGAGTGCAGGTGTGAATCAGGAGGAATGCTCGGAAATGTAGTGCGGAGAGAGACTGAGCTGGTGACTGTGTGACTGACAGTACTCCCCCCTCCCGGTAGGTGCGTCCTTGCACCGTAGATAGTTCAACTGGGGAGGGAGGGAGGGCGTCCTGGAGTCATGACAGGTAACCAGGGCGATGGGGGCAGGTTCAGGGGACCAGGGTGGCGCCGGTATTTCAGGGAGCCAGGGCGGGGCTGGCAGTTCAGGGAGCCAGGGTGGGGCTGGCAGTTTAGGGAGCCAGGGTGGAGCCGGCAGCTCAGGGGGCTAGGGTGGATCTGGCAGTTCAGGGGACCAGGGCGGAGCTGGCAGTTCGGGAGGCCATGGTGGTGCTGGCAGCTCAGGAAGCCAGGGCAGTGCTGGCAGTTCAGGAAGCCATGGCGGTGCTGGCAGCTCAGACCCCCAGGGCGGTGCAGGCGGCTCAGGGGCCCATGGCGGTACAGGCGGCTCGGGATACTGAGGGGCATGGTAGCCCCCCTCCCCCAAAATTTTCTTAGGGATTTCTTGGTTCATAGTAGGCATTTTGGTGAGCTCTGGAGCTGAAGCTGGTTCATGGGCTAAAGAGGACTCTGAAGCAGTTGAAGAGAATTCTGAAGCGTTCTCATGGACTGAAGAGAACTCTGAAACGGGCTCATGGGTTGGAGAGGACTCAGGGACAATTTCTAGAACTGAAACGGCCCTGGGCTAGGCTCTGGGGCTGATTCAAGGGCTGGAGAGGTCTCTGAAGAAGTATTATGGGCTGAAGAGAATTCTGAAATGGGCCTAAGAGGCCTCGGTTTCATAGACTGGAGCCACGGTGTGTGTAGCCCAGACACACACACAAATGCTAGTGCCAAAATGGTCACTGGAATGTTCTATGGGATGGGAGCGAGTACTGGGCTGAGTCCTGGGACTGGCACGAGCACAGAGACTAGAGCAGGCTCAGTGACTGAAGCAGGCTCAGGGACGGACTCAGGGACTGGAGCGGACTCAGGGACTTGGAGCTATCATTAGATTCTGGTCAGGGGCTGGAGTCTGTGCTGGCCTCGGGACAGAGACTGGAGTCATTTCGGGATGAGGAAGGGTGTCATTTTTGGATCCTGGATGAGAAAGGGAGTTAGAGTCATAGGCGCGGTGTCGGCCATTTTAGCTGAGGGCTCAGATTTGGCGGCCATCTTGGCTGAGGGCTCAGGTGTGGCGGCCATTTTGGCTGAGGGCTCAGATTTGGCGGCCATCTTGGCTGAGGGCTCAGGTGTGGCGGCCATTTTGGCTGAGGGCTCAGGTGCGGCGGGTAACTTGGCTGCAGGGTCAGATTCGGCAGCCATGGTGGGACGAGACTCTGAAGGGCGGCCATGATGGGATGAGACTCTGGAAGGGCAGCCATGACTGGACGAGACTCTGGAATGTCGGCCATGATGGGACGAGACTCTGGAATGGCAGCCACCTTAGGATGAGACTCTGGAATGGACAAGGGTGACTGTGGCTGAGTGGTGTTGATGTCTCCATCAACCTCACCGACTGTGAGGGAAGAACCACTCAACCATAACACATAATCAATAAAATGAGCTGGGGAATAGGTGGTAGATGCCGCTGTTGATAGAGTTGATCATCCAAACCACAACAAAAGATAGTCTTAAGGGTATCATCATCCCAGGTTACCATATGGGAAAGCTCGAGGAACTCCTCCACATAGTCCTTGATTGAGTGGCCATCTTGGAAAAAAGTGATCAGCTGGTCAGCGGGTTTGATAGGGGGTGTGGAGAATGCCCATCTTAATTTTCGTGGTCTGGTCTTCTGTCATGCACACAGAGGAGGACAGACGAGGTAAGTACAAACAATGAGTCTTTATTGAATGGATATGGGAGAACAGAGTGGGAATGCAGCAGTTGAGGATATAAACAGTTGATAGTTGCTTGAAGACTTAGCTGATTGTGACACAGTGTTTCTGGTGCAGGTGACGAGGTGATGAAGACTGATGAACAGAGGATCCAGAAAGATGACAATGGGGAACAGAAGACGGAAGACAGAAGACCAAACAGGAACAACAGGTGGGTAACTCAGGTGAGTAGACAGATAGCACTCATGTGAGTCAAAGGATAGGGTCTGTGGTACTTCTCATTGATGTTGACGAGACCAGACAAGGATGTGATGGGATCGCTGGCAAATAAAGGGTGAGTAGTTTAGTTTAGTTTATTAATTTATAAAGCACATTTCAAAACAAAAGATGTTGCAACCAAAGTGCTGTGCAGAAAAACAAAAATTAAAACAAAATTAAAGCACACAAAACAAAAAGAATTAACACACTGGATCAAAACCTTGAGGACAATCAAAAAATTTACACCCTCAATTAAAACATAAAGAATACAAATAAGTTTTTAAAGAGGATTAAAAGTATAAACAGAGGGGGAAGATCTAATATTGAGAGGGAGACTATTCCAGAGTCGAGGAGCAGCCACAGAGAAAGGCCGACCACCTTTAGTTTTTGTAACGAGAAAGTGCAGGTGCAGGGAATCAGTATTCAGGTAATGGCTGACTGAGTGCACGTGTGGATCAGGAGGGATGCTGGGAAATGTAGTGCGGAGAGAGTGACTGAGCTGGTGACTGAGTGTGACTGTGACTAAGAAAAAAAAACAGAATAATCCACACATTTGCAATATGGGAAAGAAAATTAAAAACCATAGGTATGTCTAATCCCTGATATACTTAATCTCTTTTGTTTCATGTATCTCTTTTCAGATACAGGCCTGGTGGCGGGGGACTCTCGTACGCAGAGGACTGCTTTCTCCTAAGAAAGCAGACAAATCCAAGTCTAAAGCTGGCAAAAAAGGCAAAAAGAAGAAGAAATGATGACTGTCACAATAGACTTCTTTAGTGGCTGCAAAAAAAAAAAATTAAAGGGAAGCAAGTCATTGCCAGAGCATCAGCAGAGTGACAGTTTTGTGACAGGAGTGACAAGGATTTACTCAAGTAGTACTTCATATTTTAAAGGATAGAAATTACTACACCTTTTGTAATTTTACGCTGGGAAATATCAGATTATAGGTGAAAATTAACACTAAAAGGTCACACATTAGTTCAACCACTAAGAGAGATGTGGGTTTAGATTAAAAAAAAAAAAAAAACTTTCTTTATTAAAAAGACAAACACAATGAAAATAAAACTGATGAAATAATCTTGAACTGGTAAAATTGTGTGAGATGGCCTTCTTTCTAGAAAACAAAAAGAGGATCAAATCAGGATTACCATGATAATGGCAGATTAGTTAAGGACACAAAGCATGCAGAATGATGTCCATGATAGTACTTGATTCAAGGCCAGCCTTATCATGAGCTTGGCCCACCCTAGAAAACAAACCCTGCATCACATCACCCTAACAGTCCTATGGCCAACCTTTTGTTTTCATGTAGGCTACAGTATGCTTAGTTTTATCACCTACTGATACATCTCACACATGGTGTAAGTAAGATACTCTTAAAAGTATTGTAAATATTGTGCATGCGCACTGACCTGATACCTGTAAATCCACTCTATATTTTTTGTTTTGTTTTTAGTGTTTGGGGGATTGCTGAATGCCGACATCTGGTGGTCAGAATATGTCATGCGTCAACAACCTTTGACTCTGGTGCTTTTTAGGCAGCTGCCACAATGAAATACAGCAAGATATTTGCAGAAAACTTAAAAAAAGAAAAGTATGGACTATTGAGTTTTCATATTTTATGAAAATTTTTATTTTTATCAATCTTTTTATTAATATAAAAATACTTGAGATTTGGACATTAAGTATTTATACTGAAGTATTTATATTTAGACAGGCTATTTATATGACAGAAAACATTAGGCTAACCCCCTTAATGAATTAGAGATAGAGCACTAAACTCACAGTTTATAAACACTCCAGTTTGGTCATGGTTTATTATTTATTTCATTATATTGAATGTTTGGATCAAGAAAACAACACAAGGATTCTTCAAATCTGTCAGTTTATTATGTCAGTGAATAATAATACCCTTTGTAAACATTGATTAATTAATATGGTGTAAAAAGGTTTATAGTAGGTGTAAACAGTGATTAACAAGCATTAATCAGAAAGGCAGCTTTTGTCAGTCACTAGCTGTGTCCCAATAAGATAAGTCAATATTTGAACAGCTTTAAAGTTTTTATTATTATTATAATTATTATTATTTATCTATTTATTTATTTATTTATTTTACATTTGTATCATTAGATATTTGAGTAAGCTGAAACCCAATACGTATGTTTAAAAGTGTAATTCGGCAATTTCTCTCATAAGAATTGTGCCTTCAGCGGTGTGCAATGAATTCTGGGGTACGGAAGAGGACGCATTTGGAAGCAAAATTTCAAGGAGTCTTCAAAATTGGGACAGCCTTTGTCACTGAAACGTAACATGTTAATGCTTGTGAAGAACATGCTGCTACTCAGATCCGCAGCATTAGCTGATATTAGCATCAGTTACATATTGAAACAGAAAAAAAAAATAATAATTGATGATTTAAGCAAAAAGTTCCATTTCGATGGTGATGAGCTTGTGCCGACTAAGCGTCAACATTCCTCTCACCCAACCTTTCAGGACATCAGCCCGGCTCCTCATGCTCTCCTGCCGTTCATCGCATTCTGTGATAAGCACTGGCTGTGCTGCTGCTTTTGTGAGGAAGTGTATGGCTTACGCTACTGCTACTTACACTGGTGCTGCGCGATTCTTTGCCTTCTATGTTAAACACCAGCTGGCGTTGTTTTTCATAAATTATGTTTTATTAACAAAGTTTGGGAGGAACTCATTCAAATGATCTAACTAATCATCACATCACTCCAACCAGCAGTCATCAATCAGCAATCAACATGTCTACCCAATCAGCATGAGTGGAGACTTCGAGCCTTCTCCTCGGACAGCACGCCAAAATGCATACCATTACTATCCGATAAGCATACTATTAGCTATCTGATTATTTGTAAGTGTGAACTCATGAAAGGGGTGTAGTGTCGCTTACACTAGTCACTACACTCTGTTGCTGAAGCCAGCTATAGCCCTCATATGATGATGCACTGGCTATACCACTGTTTTCAATGCTACGTCTCTCTGCACTCGCTCTATGTGACTGTTATATAGCCCCGTGTAGAGAGTGCATTATCAGAACGCTCCCCCGGACTGATCGCACTGAAACAGATCCTCTCGTAGGGTGGCCAGGGGACTGTTATTTCAGTGCATCTGGAGAATGCCTGCCTCTATGTTCAGAGCATCACGAGTGTTTCTAAGGGGGCTTCATAGAGTCATCTGCCCGATAGAGATTCGTCTCTGCTACATGAGGAGTCTGGCGTCATCTAGCTTTCGCTAGGTTTTATATCCTGAAAATTCCCTTTTTTGCACTGCATGTTCTGTCTGTGCAGGGGAAGATGGCTGAGCAGCCATTGGATGACTGAGTGATTTCGTGGCCATGCCCCTCTCTGGTGCCATGCTCGCACTAATAGCTACTGCATGTGCAAAACCGATGCATTCATGACACAGCCTTCTGTGTTCTATTGTTTTAGTAGTATTTAGGCACTACAGCTGTAGCTATCTGCCCTGTTTTTGTGCTTATGAACCTGGTTCTTCCCACAGATTTATGCTGGATGCTATGAATATATGTCACTCGTAAGAGCTGGTTTAATGTTGTATGCACCAATGCGCTTGTTGCTTATTATTACCACGGTCTGCATTTCATCAGTCCGGTGCTTGACTGTATGTAGGACAGTGTTGAAGATGCCGTCTCAGCCCTCTACCAACTACATGTCTGGGTGTTTCAACTAGGTCGGGTACCCAACCGAAGTGAGGCGGCACTACAGGCCCTTCAGTGAACAAACTGTGTACATTCATGAAATGAGTGGAGCTCGCGTGCTGAATCAATCTGGATGTTGACTGATCATAGTCCATTCAGAGAGTGTGTTAAAACATCACAGACTTCTGCTTCTCAACCACCCAGAGTGAACTGGGCTTTGTTGTGATGCGAGCTCACATTTCACTGGGGCGCTCACAGTTTGTAACTTATACCTTCGTTCATTCGAGCCAAGAAGTTTCTGCCTTTAACTCTTAAACAGGCAAGACTGGAAAATGATCAGGAAAAAATAATTTCATCTCACTTTTTATATCATCTGGACTTAAGTAAAACATATCCAAAGGAATTTTTGAAATATTTGATGTAGCTTGGATTTTATGAGTTGTTTCTCCCAGGAAATGTAGCCCTGTTAAGGTATAAAAAAAGGATTATCCACAGTATTGACAATGAATGGTGTATTTTGAGTTAAAAAAAAATTGCAAATGTTAATATTCACTTGTAAAACTGATATTATTATGTTTAGTTTACTACATCTTTGCATTTTTAACATATTTGAGTTTCAAACAGCTTATTTTATGGTAGAACAGGGGTGTCCACCCTAGGTTTTATAGATCCCCAAAGCGACATCTATCGATGACGCAGTGTCGAGGGGACTGACTCGAAAGGGAACATCTCCGGTTACCTAGCATAACCTCGATTCCCTGAGAGGCGGAAACGAGACACTGCGTACGCTGCCATGTTACATAGCTCAGTCTTTGACAGCTGCGCTTTGCTTCAGTCCATGATTCTGAGGCAATGAAGTCCAGCGCCGCCTTATAGTGCGGGGAAGCCCGCCTCTATTTCACGCCTTTAACGCCATTGGCAGGGGAATTCTTGCCCACAAGATTTCATAAGGCTTCAGTAGTTTCAAGGAAGGAGGGGATAACCCCAAAGCGAAATCTATCGATCACGCAGTGTACATATGTACATATGTACGATATGTACATATGACATGACAATTTATTTTATTCAATATCAAGAATCTAAAAGGTGTGCATCATACCTGAAATCTACATGAACACATTACAGTTGGTTTTATGACTGCAAGTATGACGCAGTGTCTCGTTCCCTCCTCTCAGGGAACCGAGGTTACGCTAGGTAACCAGAAATGTTTTGTAGAGTTTTGTGTTAACACCTGAGAGCATTACTTCAAAGTACAATTTTATGAGTATTTGTATAAGTCTTGGTGGTAGCACTTTAGAATACTGTTTCGACATTAATGAATAACAACTAAGGAACAAATGTGTAACACAATATTAAAATTCTAGTTACTACTAATAACTTAACAAGAAACTCTGATTAACTAATATGGAAGTAAAATAATGCCATATGTTTTTGAAACAAAAAGCATCTTGAATTGCACTACTTGAAAAAAAAAATGCATTGCATTAACCGTGCTTGTATTTTAATGCATTGTATTTTTAGGGCTTGCATTTTTATGGGCTGAAATTCAACATGGTTGTATATTTAAGCTGTGAATATTTCAATTAAAAACATTCCACACACATTTTCATTGTTAAAAATGCAATAATCCATATTCACCTTTCAGATTTCACTTCCAAAATATTCATTCTGTTTAAAAATACAACCTATAATATTCAGAAGGCAATTTTCGGTCCATTTAATTTCGCATCATTATTGTCCTATTTTCCAACAGTTTCACAACATTCTATATGCTCAATATTTAATGTTTGTATACCTCAACAAAAATGCAAGCAACCATCACTGTCACAATAACTGTGATACCTAAGTGTCTGCTGGGTTTGCACTTGTGTCACTAGGTGGCACACAAACACCATTCTACATCACAGATTTCAAACCTTGATTTATCTCCACACTGCTGTTGTAAAATACAATAGACTCTAAAGCAAGACGTAGAGTGTTAATCAGACAGAACAAATTGCAATATTATTATGTGCAGTAAATAGTATATTATTCAATATGGAAGAGGGAGTGAGACAAAAGAGGAAATTGAGAAATATGTGAGACATCCAAACTCTGTATTCTGCCTGAAACAATTGAACCTACTCAGGCTCTGAGCGGGACTCAAAACCACCATGTTCACAGCAGTAATGACTGACAATGTATGATTTATAGTCACATCATAAGCCAGTGTCGAGTTTCTTCTCATATAGTATACTTTTTTTTTTTTTTTCTCGGCTGACTCTTCACGTGACATTTTAAATGTTTAATTGTGGCCTGTATCAGATACAGGTCTGGACAGGTGATGCTTTGTGATTTTTGCTGTTCAAAACGGATCTGCATCATGTGAGGGGGAATTGTTTTTATTCTTTTTCACAACGGCATTACAATAACTCAGACTGTTGTTGCCGTTTAGTCTACCTCACCAAAGCCAAACTGTTAATTAGTTCCATTATGTCAGGCGTGTGCCAGAGTGCTGTAATGGGAACATGTGACCTGTGTTCTGTTGTGTGATTCAGTGTTCCCTGACCGCAGGAAGCAAAACCATCTGTTCTCCTTCTCTTTTATTTCTCCACATGCTCACCACCACCCCATCTGCAAGTAAACACACATATCTCTGAATAAATTTGACACGATGTTAGCTTTCTTATTTAAAGGAATTTTGTTAGCTAATTGGCAACCATGTTGATTACAGAACATAATTTGTCCCTTAGTTTTTTTTTTTTTGTTTTGTTTTGTGTGTGTATGTGTGTGTTCTTTTTCTAGTACTTGAATTATTCAGAAAAAAAAAATAATAAAGTTGTCTAAATACTCGATGCAGTGGGGCTACTTTCTAGGCAAATGAACTGGTTATAAGTTGTGATACAAAAGAATGACTTACTGCTACTCAGACATAGCTTGTTTGAAGCTTATTATTCTGTATCAGCACAATGAGCAACCAGTTTACTGTTCTGGAGATCCTTGAACATTCATTTGAGTCACCAAGTGCTTAGGTGCATGGTGCATAAAAGTTTGGTGGTGCATAAACATTAATGCTCTGCTGATTCTAATTGCTGAAGAGTTCCAAACTTCCACTGGCAGTAATATCAGCACAAAAACAGTAAGGCAGGTAAGCTTCATGGAATGGGTTTCCATGGCCGAGCAGATGCATATCACCAAGCCTCACATCAACAAGTACAATGCCAAATGTTGGATGGTGTGGTGTAAAGCACATCACAACTGGACTCTGGAGCAGTGGAAATGTGTTCTGTGTTGGCACCTCAGTTGTGGGAAATGAGAATGGGTAATGTTCATTCACTCCCTCTACCTACATTTTCTGCCAGTGAGACTCGAACCCGCAACCTTCAGCTTACAAGGCAATATTCAGATAATGTGCCCCATTCAGATTCGGTGCCCCAGTGCACAAAGCAAGGTCTTTAAAAACATGTTTGGATGAGTTTGGTGAGGAGCTCTGACCTCAACCCCATAAAACACTTTGGGATGAACTGAAACAAAGATTGTGAACCAGGCATCCTCATCCAACATCAGTGCCTCAGCTCACAAATGCTCTACTTCAGGGGTGCAAAACTCAGTTACTGGAGGGCCACATCCATGCAGAGTTTAGCTTCAACCCTAATTAAATGCACCTGATCCAGCTAACAAAGTCCTTCAGGCTTATTTGAAAACTACAGGTATGTGTGTTAGAGCATGGTTGAAACCAAACTCTGCAGGGCTGTGGCCCTCCAGGAACCGAGGTTCCCACCCCTGCTCTTTTGGATGAAAGGGCAAAAATTCCCACAGAAACACTCCAAAAACTTTTGGAAAGCCTTCCCAGAAGAATGGATGGGGGACCAATTCCATATTAATGTCTTTGTTTTTAGAATGCAATGTCATTGCAGTCTCTGTTGATGCAATAGGGTGTCCCAATACTTGTGTCCATATAGTGTATGTTTTGCATTCACATTTGCTACAGTAGCAAAAGAAAAAAAAAATACATGATAGCATTTCTGTGACTTTCTAAAAGAGGAAAAAAATATTGAGAGATTGATTACATTTGGTCAGAAGAAAGAAATATGCCAAACTTTCTCAGCTGTCAATGTTAGAAACACCCACAAAGCAGCGTTAACTAGTTTTCTGAAATTTCAAAGGTAGTATACCACAAAGTACAGAGTTGTAAATTCACATTATTTTTTTAAAAAGCGAAAATATAATAAACAGCTAGATTTAACTGTGGAAACATGTCATCACAGTCTGTGAAAAGGGTCCATATCATGCCATTCATTCAAAAGGAATTCCATTCCAAGTTGTGTTCACAAGGATCTTTTGAGCAGAATCTCAGTGCCATGCACTAATCAATAAAAGTGTCAGACCCAAACACAAACACAAGGTCAGTGAGAACCTAAACAAGGCCTTCAGCACAATATATCTGCACCTCTTGCCATCCGTCCCTCTTGGTGACAGATTCTCGGGTCACGCTGTCCTGGTCTGGACTCCTAATTTACGAGCCGCTGTCACCAGGTCTCCTTCTCGCTGTTCCGTTCATTTATTTTTGATGAAACTGACCCCAGACGGTGAACATGTGCATGTGATCTTCACTCATTCAATGCACTTATAAAATGTAAAGAACATGGACTAAACTAGACATTGGAAGTGAGATGATTGTGCTCAATCTATCATGTAAATGAAACTGGTAATTCAATAAATAAAAATGAATCTGAAAATTATGTTTATTTATTTTAGGCCTTTTTTTATTGACAGTAGATAATGGACAGAAAATGATATGAAGAAGAATGACATAAGTTGTAATCTAACCTACAATAGCTCCATTCACACCACTATTGGAAAAGCATCTTCATTCTACTACAGACTCAGTGTGTCAATGCAACGCTGAAGTACTGCTGATCATTTACTGTCCCTATTAAGGTGCCACTAAGCTGTAATGATAAGGCCACTATGAGCTTGTTGACATAGTGCTCATGCTTCATGCCTGTTATCTCAAGGCTTGGTGAACATAACCTGGAAATGTTAATATGATAAGCACTAAATGTAGCAAGCCTATTAAGCGTGAAGGAGCCCCTGAGAGCCCCTAATGGTTAATATATATGTTTGTATTGTTTAAGGATCATTTGCTAAATAACACAGTACTGACTTGTTTGCAGAGATTTCATATCAGTCCCATACTGAGCACACCAGCTGTTGTACAGTGTGTGTGTGTGTGTGTGTGTGTGTGTGTGTGTGTGCTTAGCTCCAAAGTGGCGTGCCTTAAGGTGTGTGCCAGTATAAACTCTCGCTATTGTGGGCTCCAGTTATAACATGAATGTTTTAGTGTATTCCTTACAGATTACACAACAACTTTTAAAACCCATGTGACAAACATTACTATTGTGGTACATTTATGTTATATATATTCCATAGTTAATGTAGGTTTCAGAATATGAAAATGACCAAGTTTAGAATTACAAATATTAAAAAAAGAGAGAGAAAAAGAAATGTCCTCTCACATTCAACTGCTTTTCCCCCAGCAAATTTCATAATGTGTAAACATTTGTATGAACATAAGAAGATTCAACTGCTGAGACATGAACTGAACAAATTTCACAGACATTTGATGAAATGGAATAATGAGTCCCTTGCTGTGAGATGTTACTCCCCCTATTGAAAAAAAAAAAAAAAAAAAAAAAAAACAGCATATGCTATGTTTTAAAGCATGGCAGCTGGTTTGAGCTGGTTTATGCTGGTCCTTAGTTGGTCATGAGCTGGATTAAGGTGGCCCTGAGCTGGTTATAAGCTGGTCTTGAGCTGGAGCTAGTTGCTTAAGACCAGCTACTTGACTAGCTTAAACCAGCTCAAACTAGCTGTCATGCTTCAAAACATACCTAACCAGCTGTTTTTTTCAACTGGGCCACTCTTTTGAAAAAAAAAACAAAAAAACAGCATATGCTGGTAAGGTAGGTTTTGAAGCTGGGATGCTGGTTTGAGCTGGTTTATGCTGGTCAAGTGCTGGTCCGATGCTAGTCCATGCTGGTCCTATGATGGTCCTATGCTGGTCAAGTGCTGGTCCTATGCTGGTCCATGCTGGTCCTGGACCAGCTTAGGACCAGCACTTGACCAGCATGGACCAGCATAGGACCAGCACTTGACCAGCATAAACCAGCTCAAACCAGCATCCCAGCTTCCAAACCTACCTTACCAGCATATGCTGTTTTTTTTCTATCACCTGTCCTTCCTGTCTCACTATAAAACTGTTTTAGGTGTTTTACATTATGGACATTGCAGTTTATTGCTCACATCTGCAGTCTTCATGCTTCCCTACATCAAGACCCTGGCATGTTCACACAGGTGATCAGGGACCCCGGGTATCTTTCTCCTGGTGTTTTTCAGAGTCAGTAGAAAGGTCTCTTTAATGTACTAAGTTATTGGAACTGTGACTTTAATTGTCTACCGCCTGTAAACTTAAGGCTATATTTACTAAATGGGGCAATTAGCGTGAGAGCGCAATTCCACAAATACGCCGGGAATTGGAGTGGCAAGTTTTGCGCGTGATCTACTGCTGACACACAAATTAAAGAACACAGACGCAGTCAAATAATTTACATAATGACCAACGTAATCTACCAAGAGCAGTGCAAATTAGCGTTGGGTAGCAAATAAGCAGAGCTGATGCTCATTAGGTGGCTTGGCAAACGATATGTTCGGATAACGTCTTCCTCAGGCATTCCAAAGAAATTAATTCGACTGGAAAATATCTTCTCCCTTCTACCACGTGCTCTCTGTTCTCTGCGGTGTCTCCTCCTAGTAGCAACAATTGCAGCCATGTCGCAAAACGGGTTATGACATGTTTTTTTGGGTGTCAATTAATAGTGCAAATACCAGTAAATTTACTAGCGCAAAAATTAGTAAATCATGTTGCATGACTCATTTAAATACTCTCCCACAAATTTTGCGTCTGAAAGGGAAACTCCTACAAATGCATATGCAGTAAGTTCAGCTGCAAAAACAATTCAGTCCATGCCTTTTCAGTGCTAATTTTGCATTGCGTGCCTTTAGTAAATCCGACAGTTGTTTTTTTTAATGCCAAAAGAGGGTTTGCGCTGGTGCAAGCTGTTAGTAATCTGGCCCTTAATGTCTTAAGCAATTTCCCACAGGTGCATGTTCAATAATTGTTTTTGGTTCATTGAACAAGCATGAAAAACATTGTTTAAACCCTTTCCAATAAAGATATGTGAAGGTTATTTGAATTTTTGGTTACACTTTATTTTACAGTGCTGTAGATACATTGTAATTACTCAAATAAGTGTTGAGTACTATTAATTAACTACATGTACTTACAAACCCGATTCCAAAAAAATTGGGACACTGTACAAAATGTGAATAAAAACAGAATTTAATGATGCGGAAGTTTCAAATTTCAATATTTTATTCAGAATACAAAATAGATGATATATCAAATGTTTAAACTGAGAAAATGTATCATTTTAAGAGAAAAATAAGTTAATTTTAAATTTCATGGCATCAACACATTTCAAAAAAGTTGGGACAAGGCCATGTTTACTACTGTGTGGCATCCCCTCTTCTTTTTATAACAGTCTGCAAACGTCAGGGGACTGAGGAGACAAGTTGCTCAAGTTTAGGAATAGGAATGTTGTCCCATTCTTGTCTAATACAGGCTTCTAGTTGCTCAACTGTCTTAGGTCTTCTTTGTTGCATCTTCCTCTTTATGATGCGCCAAATGTTTTCTATGGGTGAAAGATCTGGACTGCAGGCTGGCCATTTCAGTACCCGGATCCTTCTTCCATGCAGCCATGATGTTGTAATTGATGCAGTATGTGGTCTGGCATTGTCATGTTGGAAAATGCAAGATCTTCCCTGAAAGATACAACGTCTGGATGGGAGCATATGTTGTTCTAGAACTTGGATATACCTTTCAGCATTGATGGTGCCTTTCCAGATGTGTAAGCTGCCCATGCCACACGCACTCATGCAACCCCATACCATCAGAGATGCAGGCTTCTGAACTGAGCGCTGATAACAACTTGGGTTGTCCTTGTCCACTTTAGTCCGGATGACATGGCATCCCAGTTTTCCAAAAAGAACTTCAAATTTTGATTCGTCTGACCACAGAACAGTTTTCCACTTTGCCACAGTCCATTTTAAATGAGCCTTGGCCCAGAGAAAACGCCTGTGCTTCTGGATCATGTTTAGATATGGCTTCTTTTTTGACCTATAGAGTTTTAGCTGGCAACGACGAATTGCACAGTGGATTGTGTTCACTGACTGTTTTCTGGAAGTATTCCCCATGTTATGATTTCCATTACAGTAGCATTCCTGTATGTGATGCAGTGCCGTCTAAGGACCCGAATCACTGGCATCCAGTATGGTTTTCCGGCCTTGACCCTGATAAATGTACTTTCCCTGCTTTTGGATACTTCTAAGGATCTGTTACACATTTATTTATATATTTATTATTCTCTTCACAGTTATACTGTATGTTTCTTACACATTTTTGGTACAATAAACAGCTCTTGTTAAAGTCAGCATACTGTTGCTCACATTTGGGGTTAGTGATTTGATTTGAGTATTAAAGTTCAGCACATACCTTAAAAACATAAAAATAATTAAATTATTGAGTATATATTTTTTTTGTTTGGCATAATGTTTTATTATTATTTCTTAGAAATGTTTTAGAAATTTCTTAAAAATGTTTTATTATTATTTCTTAGAATATACAAAATATTTGTACAAAGCTGCTGCACTGCTTATCAAGATATGAAAAACTTTTGTCCGGTCATGTTGTAAGGCAAAGAAAGTCATTTAGTCCAACCAACATGCAGAAACACACAGGTAAAAAATAGAGAAAAAATCTGAGATCCAGGAGACAACAAAGGTTTTTATTTTCTCTCCATTTAATCTAATTGCAGTAAGAATTACAATTTAAATATTAAAGCACTCAATTTGTTTTCTTTTATATGGGTTTAAACAGTGTTTGACCAAAAGTTTATCTTTACCAACAGAATTGTTTTTACAATGTTTGTAAAATGTCTCTCCTTGTCCAGTAAATGGCCACATCTCTGTTGTTCTTTGCTTAAGGCAAAGAAACCATGTGGACAAAAGCAAGTTGTTCTGAATTGATTCTATCCTTTTCTTGCTACTGAAACAGTACAAACAGAAAAGGCAGAGAAATATTTGCTTTGACAAATTGATGGTCATATAGTAATCTACATGCTGTTTAATCACTGGGTAATCACTGATGACAGATTCAGAATATTTGCTGTGTACAGTTTCTTTATGGAAGTAAATGCTTTAATCAGATTGATATCAAACACACACAGTTAAAACATGACATTTACAACATCAGGCCATAAAGCAGCTAAGACTGATCAATACATGAGGATGATTTACTGATGTACACTACTGCATCAGGGCCATGAGGAGAGCAAACACTCACAAATTCAGCTCACTCTCTGTGTGTGGTTTAAATCAAATAATGTCACTAAAAAACATGTAAACATATAATTACATTTTAACATTTGTATATTTTAGTTTGATTTTGACATTGCTGGGGACATAAAAGCAGCAGCAGCAGCAAAAAAAAAAAAAAAAAGAAAGAAAAAAAAGAAAAAAGAAAAAAAGAAGAAAAAAAGGTTTTTAGTCTATATTGACTTCAGTTAATCAATTCTGTAACGTTATAAGTTAAAGGTAATGATGGCAAGCAGGCAGTTTAACAGAGTTTTATCTTTACCCTGTCAATAATGCAGTAATGCAGTCATCAACATCTCTCATCAGCATCTGAGTACATATACATAACATTGGCTATGTTTTAAACACTTACTTTACTCTGCACGTCCTTAAAAGAGCTAAGTTTTCTTACGGATTTACTTTGACTTCGCAGGAAATGTCAATGGTATGACCTAATTCAGATGCATCCAAATTTACAACAACAGTGGTTACATATAAATATATTTATATTTTTTTGATCAGAATTATTGCGGACCAAGGGGAGAGAATCCATCAGATTTGGTTCTACCAGAATTCGTTCCTCCATGGAGCCTTCTATCTGCTAACTCTGCTGCTATCTGACTGGTTCCTTTTGTATACTGTTGAGCAGTGTGGAAACTTCTGCCAAATGTGTCTCAATGGGTCCTGCATACAGTAGAAAAGCGGTACAGACTCCAGTTTGGTTCTCGACCACTAAGATTCAACAGGGTGTTATCTATGGTAGTGGACCCCAAGCAGGCTCAGGTACTGGAACAGGAAGTTCAGTCTCTCTCTTGGCGAAGTAGGCCATAGAACTTATCCCTCCTCCCAAAAAGATATTCCTGGTTCTGCAGCCGGTACTTCATAGTTCCAAAGAAGGTATCATCCCATCAAAGATCTATGTCAGTTAAACCATAGGAGATACAGGTTCAAAATCTTGACAATTTATCTTATCGTGACTCAAATCAGATCCGAGGACTGGTTTTTCATGACAGGAAGGTAAGGTTTGCTTTCAGGGGCGAAGCCTACCAGTATCGTGTTCTTCCGTTTCGGCCTAGCATTGTCTCCCCACACCTTCATCTTCACCTTCAAATTGCATGGATGCAGCTCTGGTTCTATTGAGACTCCAGGGTACTCAATTACATCAATGAAATACTAGCTCAGTTGCAAAAGATGGCGGTTTGTCATCAAGATGTCATCTTCACCCACATAAGGCACTTGGGGCTAAGACTGAACTCCAAGAGGGTATGCTTTCTCCAGTTCAGAGGAAACTTTTCTAGGAGTAGTTTGGGATATGGTTACCATGCAGGCATGTCTGTCTCCTGCTCATATCAATTTGATTTTCTCGGCTAGGCCAGGCTGTCACTGTGAAACAATTTCAAAAGCTGGTGGAACTCATGGCAGCTGCGTCCAACGTGATTCCTTTTGACCTTTTGTGCATAAGACAATTGCAGTGGCTCAAGGCCAAAGGGTTTTCCCAGAAGAGCAACCCATTTTGCATGAACAAGGTATTTCTGGTGCTGAAGTACTTCCTCCCAGGTCTCAGAGGCTATCATGTTATTGGGGAAGTCTCACTCCAAGAAGTATGTGATGCTGTGGGTTGGTCTTCCTTGCACACTTTTATCAGGTTTTATAGCCTGGACCTGGACTACACACCAGGGTGCTCTCATCCTTAGCTCTTAGTAACTTTACACTAGGACAGGTATTTGTCAGTATGGCGCAGTGGGTATTTCGCTCCCCATAGTGTTGACATCAGACGCAGTGTGGAGTTCGCTCGAAAGGGAACATCTCAGGTTATGACTGGAACCATGGTTCATTGAGAAGGGATCGAGACATCACATTGCCATGCTATACTCTCCACATGCCTGTGATCAGCTTGCTTCAGCCAATCAGAAACACTGCTTTGTTCTGGGTATCCTTTATAGATTCCTCTGTTACACGTCACGGTGTGACATTATGCCAATCAAGCTTGGATAGAATAGTTGCACATGTAGTGTCAACATCAGATGCAGTGTCTCATCCCTTCTGAGGGAACCATGGTTACAGTCATAACCTGCACGTTACTGTTTTGATAACTGTATGAAATTATAAGCAGTGAAATCTGTTCTCTGTCACAATGAGCTGTTCATGAAGTTGATATGACTTTCAACCCTCATTTTTTTAGAAAATATATATTTTAAGCTGTGGCAGTGAAAATCGGTGAAAAAACACCCTCTGTTTTGTAAAAATGATGCAATAGGACTGTAAGATTTGCAACCACCCAGAACTACAGCAGATCTCTGATGTACTCCACTGTTCTGTCAGGTTTCTGTAATGGGAGGTCAGTTATCAGGACCACAGCGATCAGTGCCCAACACAGAAGACTACAAAGGCTTGACCACACTGAGAGAACATCCACCCCCTTTGTCTTTTTAAAATGATTAAATAATTTCTCAAGAACCATCAGAATTCCTTTAGCTATATGTAATTAATTGGGAGCTTGCTACTTTATGATGTATCATTCATACATGAATGGGGAAAACCATAAATTTTGAAAATATCATAAGTGTCCTGAGTAGCTAGATATTGATCTCATTCACGATCAATCAATGGCCAGAAACAGTGGGATTAAACGTGAGCAGTGAGAGAGGAGAATGAACAACAGTGTATGGAGAGAAGAAATAAAATAAAAAATACACTGATAAATGTAAACCTTTTTTTTATGGTAATGTTTGTGTGGTTCTCAAGAATGTTATTTTAATACATAGCCTATACATTTTATTCATATTATTATACATATTATATTCCTCATCTTCACTTTTTAATCTTGTTACCGTTTTGTCAAATCCCATGAACTAAAAAATACCAGGTCTTTAATTATCATATTTAAGGAAGTGAAATAATTTTGACATAACAGCAGGAACATCATTAAGCATTAGCAACAAATTTTATATATTCTGTTTGTTTATATATTCTGTGAGAGGAAGTAGTTAGTTTGTCTCACTTTAAAACAATCAATCCTGTTTAAAACCAAACACACTTTAGCTTTTAATTTTCATCCTGTGAGACATTTAGTTTGTATTATGATGATGATTATTATTATTATTATTATTATTATTTTGTCATTGTTTGTAACCAAGGCAGCTATAATTACAGTTTTTTTTTTCAACTGCTTACACACATTTTCAAAACTTTGCCTCTTTTTTTTTTTTTTCAAAACTTTATACACAAATCCAAGAATTGCACACACAAAATGCAAAATGCCTCACATTTCTTGCAAAATGAAGCACTGCATTCAAAATATCACAAACACATCTCAAAAGCAAACATTTGTCTTATGTTTCAAACACCTTTGCCATAATATTCTATTTTTGGATATATACACAGTTATTCAAAAACCTAAAGCTATTCTTTCATGAGCTTCTTTGTACATTTCTACAAGATTGAAAGTAATTGGCAGAGAGATGTTGAAAAATTCATGGTATATGAAAGCAAGATTGAAACCAAACTATTATTATTATTATTATTACTGTAAGCATTTGTGGTTGTGAATACAGTATCACACAGTACGAAAGAAAAGAAATACATCAACCATGTGTAGTTGGACAGAAACAATGGTTGTGTTTGAAAAAGGAAATCAAGATACTTGTTAGATTTTTGTGTGTTACATAGAGAATTGTGAGTTGTGTTTTGCAAAAAGTGTTTTATGAAATTGAAAACTGAGTTGAAAGCTGAAAAATAGTCTATGGTTTTGCAGATTTGGTTCGTGGTTCTAGTGTTTGAGTGTCAGGTTTCAGAAATTGTGTGACAAGTAAGGATTCTGCAGGGTCACTGTGATTTTGCCAAGTAAGACATGTTCCTGGATCAACATTCCAATCAACCAATCAATTTGAGGGTCAAGTTTACTGTTTATGTCAAGTTTAGGCTTGCAACCAGGGTTAGGTGCTTCTACACATCAATGTTATGCATATCTTTCCCCTCTGATTTTAGGGATAAGTTAGGGTAGATAGGTTTAGGGGTAGGAATAGGGTTAAGACTAAATTTTCAGAATGGAATGTTGTTCCAGGATCAACAAAATATGTTGATCCAGGAACATGTCTTACTTGGCAAAATCACAGTGACCGATTTGGTCGTTGAAAAAAAAACTGTAATAGAGTGGGTGAGTTTGAACAGAGTCTGGTCACAATTAAAAAATACAACAGCTATAATTTAAATTTTTCACTTTAAAAAAAAAATAGAGTTCAAAAGTGTATAACAATTGCTAACATTGTATTTATGGCTGAAGTGATTCGCTAAAAAAGAAAAAAAATGAAAAGTAGAAGAAGTAGAAGAGAGAAGAAGACTAGAAAAAGACTGGGATGCTGAGAATGCCACTCTTACTTGTGCTCCATTATGAATCGCATTTTGACTTTTTATACTATAATCATGGAAGCTTCTCTCGCTGCTGTGTGTGTGTGTGTGTGTGTGTGTGTGTGTGAAGTTTCATTGTCATTGTCTTAAGTAGGCCCACACCCTCTTTATTTTCCCTTCACCACACCACAGAATTGCAAAGACGCATTGATCCCATCCTTGTGTCAATGAAACCACAGAGTGATGAAACCGTGTGTGTGTGGCTGAACGAATGGTGACCAAAACAAGGCCTGATCAATCAAAGGCTGGGCTAATTGATTGGTGGGCTCACACCATTATACTGAAAGAGAGCGAAGCAGAGAAACAGAGCCAATATGCGGGAGATTGTGGCGACAGGAACAATCACACAGCTCCAGTCTACGGTCTCAGGTAAGAATGCTGGAAATTTATTCTTCTGTGTGTGATGTAGAAGCCTGAAGAAATCATATTAAATACATTCTAAGCATGTAGCATGCACACCAAGTCAAAACAACTTACATCTACATGCGAATCAGCTAGAATTTGCAGGTGCGATATGCAGTCGGTGTGTGTGTGTGTGTGTGTGTGTGTGTGTGTGTGTCTGAGATAAACATACTGTGATGCTGTTAAGAGAGGAGGAGCCAAATGTGCAGCTTATGAGGAAAGTGTGTGTGCAGATCAATGAACTGCCTAGTATGTGTATTCACTATTAGTTCATAGCACAGTGATACTGTATTCTAATACAGCATTTTCATGTACTAAAATGAGAATATCGATACCTATTTTAGGGTACAAAATATATATTAATACATGAGACATTTTGTTCAGTGAAAGACATGTTTACAGCTAAAAATTCAGGATTCATGAATATACAAGAAAAATTTTAAAAAGTAAATAAATAAATAGTTCATTATATAAGAATGTTCATTTTTTTAATATTATATCTGTCTGTTCCTTTATACAATGATAGAATGACTGCACTATTAAAACACAGTTACAACAGTTTGAGATTCCATAATTACATCTAACAAGAAGCATCAACAATGAACTCTGTAGATGTCTAGATCAATAACAAACACTCAGCTAATTTACAATACATAAAGAGCTGATGAAGAGGAGCCGCATATTTTCATTAAATCTACACTTTAGCAGACAATGAAGAAAATAATGTTTTTAAAATATAATGATCACAGAATCTGAGAGATTAAAATACAAAATCAGATGTTATTTATGCAGTAATTCACTAAAATATTTACATTTTTTAAATGATTAAATTATTCAAAATAGTAAAAAGTAGTAGAAATTAGTAAAAAAAATAAATAAATACAAATAATGGAAATATTAAATGAATTCATCAAAAGAATCCATTCTGTATTAAGAATTATGGAAAAACTCCCATCTTCTACACACACAAAAAAAAGTCATTGAAGAAAAAAAGCCTAAATTATTTATTATTATTAATGATAATAATAATAATAAAGCAATTAAACCATTAAAATATGGAGAATTCTAAGGAAAAGGGAATAACCAGTTCTACTGGCCTTAGATTATTTCTGAAACGTAATACGTACATAAAGATTTAATAAAACTAAATTTAGAACTAAATTTTTAACTAAATTTAGAACTATTGTTTACACTTTATTTTACAGTGCCGTAGTTACATTGTAATTACTCAAATAAGTACTGAGTACTATTAATTAACTACATGTATTTACTATAGAGTTACAGTTAGGATTAGGGTTTGGTTTAGGGTTAGTTACTTGTAATTATGCATAATTTACTGTTATTACTATAGTAAGTACATGTAGTAAACGTGTAACTACGGCACTGTAAAATAAAGTGATACGAACTATTATATGGTTGTATATTTCCAATAATTAACTATTTGTAACTAGTTTAGCTGCACATGTTATATAATGCAATGTGATTAATTTAGTAATACACCTGAATTTGTGTTTAAAAGAGTTGTGTGTGTGTGTATCCATGACAATGACCTCCACCACCCCACCACCCCCTGTGTGTGTGTGTGTGTGTAAAAGGGGTGCCTCTCTTCAGAATAAATCACACACACAATGGACGAGTGCTGGGATTTCACACTCGACGCCTTCCTCCGTGTGTCCTATTCTCCTCACACGTGTCAGGGAAGAATAAGGAGCCCCTTCACGCAGTGTGACAAATCTCTCCTCCTCACACATATCCTTTTGTGTAAAGTTTCGGAGTATCTGACACACACACACGGCCCGGGAATTTGCTCGGCCTATCACTTAATATTATATTTTGTATAATATTAAGTGATACACTTGTTTAGAAGAAAGTTGGAGCAAAATCTTTTGTACTACGTGTTTTTCTGTCAGATCTTCTGGATTGTCTGCCAGGATGCCGTTTGAAAGGGCTTATTGTTCGAATGCTTGCAGTCCACTCCACAAGGGCTCTTGCTGTAAATACGGCAATTTGACTCCGGCTAGTGGAAAGTAGCTTTGACAGCAGCTAAATAGGACTGCACCACAAAAAGAAATCAATACTGGACTCCTGTTCATGGCAGCCTGCGTCTTTCCCCCTCCCCTGATTTATACAAGAAAACCTTTGGGCTTTCCATTGGAAAGAATGCAGCCGCTCACATTTGTGTGAAGAAAGGTTTAAACGCTTTTAAAAAATGAGTTCTCGGAAACCTTCTGCCTAAATTTCTGGAAAACAACATAGACTGCGTTAAAGGGTTTTGCAGTGAAAGAGTATGAATACAATGTATTTGTACAATTTTCAAAATTGTGCGTGTCTCATTATTGATTTCACCCACCAGCACCTCAAAAAACTGAGTAAATGCATTTTGTCTCCTACATTAGTCCAAGCTTTTTCCTCCCAACAACCACACATGAGATGCTTAAAACTTTAGGAGTTGACACACTTTTAGAGAATTATTATTTTAAAAAAGAGATGCTCAAAAGAAATGAAAAAAAACAACAACAACAACAACAAAAAAAAACAAACAAAGGAAATAACCCAAGGTTATTCAGAAGCAGTTCAATCTTTTCCTTACTAACCTGATGCTCTTTCAAATTTTGAGTTATATAAAAATATGTAGCTTTATATTTTTAACTACTATCTTAAACATTTTTTTAAACATATCTGCTTTAAATCACAGTAGTTTAGAAATCTATAGTTTACACCTAAACTATGTGAATAAATTCTGTACATTAATTTACTATGTTAATCAAATTTACTTGAAAATGATAAACATATATTTTCATTTTTTAAAAAAGCAATTAAACATATCTAGAAAAAATAAAACAGGCTAACAATTTTAGAAAACCCCCACACACACACACACACACACACACACATATATATATATATATATATATATATAGTATCATGTATCAAATAAACAAGAGAATCTGCTGATTCATGTGATGCCAGTTTTGTCATTTAATTTATCATGTTCTGAAATTTTAATTTCTTACCTCAAATTGGGGTTTATTCTTTATTTTTACACAGAATTTTATAACTTCTACTGTCACGATGATCTACATTTTCCTCGGTTTCTGTAATAAAAATGATTTAAACTATTGAACTATTTTTTTTTTTTTTTTAATTACTGTGCATGCAGCTTTTATGTCCTCATATTAACTGTGAGACTACACAGAATATTTAGTTAAAATTTTTTAAAATGAACTTAAAAAATAAAAAAAAAGGAGAAAACTGAAAAACAGACATTGTAACCATTTTCGTTAAACATTGATATAAATTTGAAATTATAATCTTAATGTTGATAAAAAAGTGCAACTACTATCAATTATAATCTTATGTTGATAAAAAGTGTCAACTACTATCAATATATCCTGTAATTTAACAACTAGGCACAAAATGATCATGACCACATAATCTAACGAGAAAAAAAGCCTTTTTTTTTTTTTTTTTTTTTTTTTTCTTTTTTTTTGTTGAAATGGGAAAAGGATAAACTTTAGACAATGAGGATTTTGTAGATGAAGAAAGATAAGCTGAACAATGATACAAAGGTTGCAAGTTATTAAATGAAGAGAGAGATGAAGGAGTGGAACAGTATTGATTTTGAACTGTTCCCTGAGGCTTTACAATGGCTATCAGGCCAGGGGGATGGTGTATACACACACACACACAACACACACTGCAAGTGGGTTTAAAAGTGAGAGGATAATGCCCTACTGGTTAATTGTCACTTATACTATAGTTTTGTCTCAGAGACTCACAGCTCTCATACAGTATGTCTGTGATGGCTGTCTGTGACGGTGCACAAACACACCAACCAAGCTCATATTCGTGCTATTAAGATCTTTATCTTCACAATGAATTGTTACTATTATGTGAAGTGTAATGCTAGAAATGCTTGCCTCATATATTTAGCTGTAGTGTTAAGAAAGCTGAATATTTTGAGTTTTGTGCAGAAGTTTTTATTATTATTATTATCATTATCAATATATTATTATTGTAATACACAACATTACTATACATTTTGAGATTGGTTAAAGAATATAAAATATTAATAAATCAGAAGTACCAAAATTCAACAACAGAACACACACTCTTTGAATTAATCATATCAACAATATGCAGAGACTAGAAAATAATAAAATGATTTCATTTAATACTATATTATTGACTGAATACTGATATTATGTTTCAGAATATTGTACAATCTCAAGAAAAACTGTATATATACTCTTCTTTTTTTATTTTTTTTTTTCACTTTCATAAATTTTGCTGCATGCCATTTAAAAAAGGGTTTTACCTGCTTAATGTAAAGTTTAGATTGTTTTACACCATAGTACATTTCTTTTTATCCTATTCATTATTTTAGAAAAGAAAAAAAAAAAATCCCAAATTATGTCATGTTATAGTTTAAGAAATGTGGTTTGGATTTATACATTTGCTGTGTTAAATGTGCACATATTTAAAATTTTGTATTGGCACCTCGTGTTTGTACATTTATATGGTCATACATATTTGAGTACAAATCTACAGTGTAATAAAATATAACATCATAGTGGCCCATATCTTGAATCAGGCACATATTGATATGAACTTTGAAGTTAGCTTTATGGAGCATGTTTTACAAAAGGTCTTTATTTTTCTATTTACAATATTGTTCCTGCTGTACAACTTTATGAAATCAGATGCTGGATGAGCAAAGCTTCATTTGTCTTGGTTTTTTAGTGGGGTGGGGTATTTTGAGGGGGAAAGGGGGAGTCGTTCTATCCATCTGTTCCCCCAGATATGGCTCTAAAGCAGTGACCACGCTGATCATCCTAACTGACAAAGGTCAGAATGACCCTTGACCTTATGGCCGCTAGTTGAGTGCAGTGGACATCTGGGCACAGCCATCACGAATACACATACACAATATGGTCTGCCACGTGCTGAGGATATTTTTTCTGCCTTTTTTTTTTTTTTTTTTTTTGGCAAGATAAAAAAGAGACTCATTTGAAAGTAGTGTCATATTTTTATGAGCAATATGTCCTTGGCAGGGTAATGGACTGTAACCATAGACGTGATTCTTTTTCTATTAACCATTACACCTATTTTAATTGTAGATCTGATAATTTGATATGTGCAACACATAGTATAATGCAACTGCTTTACCATTACATTTTCATATATCTATAACAGAAATGATGTAATGTGATTTTAATTGCCATTTATATGCCTTGATGTTTAATTTTCATTGATTCATAGTTACAGTATAAAAAATGTTCACAGTATTTTTTTTTTTCTACCATGATGACCAGTTTTCATAAAAATACCTAGTTACTACAGTTTTTGTTCCTACTGTAAAACAATAACACATTGCTATTTTACTATGAGATCTCCTTCAGACAAGTTTCCATTCATTCATTCATTCATTCGGGACAATATTGTATAATACCAGGTTTTAATAACTGGGGTTGTTTATTGGAGTTTAATGTTCAAATATTTAGCATTTTAACTGAAATTATTATGTTAACATGGTGTGATCTGATAATAAATATAGAATGCTTCAGAATATGTTTGATAGCAAAACTAGAGAGACCAAATAAGAATGTGCTGCCAGAATTTAATTATTATCATTTCTGGGTTAGAGCCAGCATGTTAGCATTAGCATAGCTGGGTTATAGCCAGTTTATTAACATCGCTGGATCAAAGCCAGGGTGTTAGCATTAGCCTTTGCAGAGTTGGACAGGTATTTATATGGAGGAGCTGATAATAAATGGAGATTTCAGAGAGGAGTCTGAGGGGTGCTGACATGTTAGCTGATAACCATTGCATTGTGTGTTTGCATGTGTCTGTGAGGGCTGGCTGGGTGACTGGCTTGCTCACTCCTTGAAAATCACTGATTAATGAACAAATCTGCAAGATAGTGAGATATGTAGACACTAAAGCAGATAGCACAGATTATCATGATGCATCCAAACATCAGCACTAGATGGAGCTGATGGAGTTCACTGACCATAGTTTCTGCCAAAAAACAAAACAAAAACAACATAGTTACTAGATATATTAAACTCATACTACTTATTTCTGTGAAGACATCAGATTTATGTTAATGAATGCTGTGTGTCCACTGTGGATTTTCCTAATGCACTTTGAATGGAGTATACAGTAGGCTGAAGGGAGGTCAAAGATCATGGCCTCAGAGGGTTGAATGGCCCCTGGCCAGCAGATTGTTAATGTGCTTGAGGGGTGTGGCACTGTCACAGTGAAACGGCGGCATTATGCTCATTTACTTACTCAGTATGAGCGAAAACACACACCAACACTCACAACAATGATCATGCACCAACAATGCATGGTCATGTAACAGGACCTCATCTTCCTCAAGAGTCAAAGGAACATTAAAAAAAAAAAAAAAAAAAAAAATGTATTCATTGTTTATGATTATTTGATTGTAGAATTGTTTAATTAAATTTGTTAGTACAGTTATTATATTTACTGCTATTATGTTTCAATAAATCACCATCTAAAGCAGTAGGCCCTACCTCACATTATGATGAATACTTTGAAACTATAGCTTCTCAAGCTACAAGCTACTAATAATTTAAGGTAGCATCAGTGTCTTTTTATCTTCAACATTTTTCAGATTACATAATATAGTTTTGCAGAAAGAGCAGTATAAATTTGGTACAAAATGTATTATAAAACCTGTGTACTTAAAAGTAAAAGAACTGTCCGGTCATACAACTTACAGACAACCCAGCAAACATTTGGACATTTAATGACCATTGAAAAGACGTCCCTATGACACATCCCATCTGGTTGAACAATAGTTCCAAAATGAAATTTGAACGGACGTCTTAGACGAGATCTCTTTTAGTTAATTAATTAATTAAGTATTAAAAATTGAACTACACATAGCTAAAAGTCAAAGTAACAATTATACATGCAACCCCAGAGACACGTACAAATGTATCTGAATGCATTTTTAGGAAATGTTCGGTGTTATATGTTTTTACCAATTTATGCCGTCCTACCGCAACTATTTTTGGCCAGGGACATGACGTTGCCGTCAGACCAGTGTTTGCTGTGAACAGAAAATCTACAGTCACTTTGCATTACACATGGTCTTCAGTGTGCTTTTTCATGTGAAGTTTCTGTAATAGATGGAGATGTATGGGGGTAGGGGTCCCAGAGTTGATTGCAGATGGGGGCCGATGGAACAATCACAAAATCAATGGAATGCGGAACACAATCGTGGTAGGGCCCGTGATGAACGTTTCATTAGGGCTTTTCACACTGCACTTAACCCTGGGTTATCGTCAATCTTAACACCACTTTTAACACCAGGTAAAGGAACATTTCACACTTGTAATTTAGATTTGGGGTTAGCACCGCTTTTTACCCGGGGTTATGAAACCCAGGGTTAGCACCACTTTTGCAGTGTTAACCCCGCATTGCGGTGCCAAACTTGATAGTGGAAACGATACGGTGTTAGAATGTTACAGCTAGACGCTTAGCAACAGACAACCAATTGCATACTCATAATATTTGCCTGCTTTTGATGGTCATGGAAACACTGTGCATTGTATATAAACAGTAAATTCAGAGTTTGAGAGAAAAATGCTCACAGAAAATGTGACAATTTAGGGCTTTTCACACTACGGTTAACCAGCGGTTAGCACCGCTTTTTACCCGGGGTTATGAAACCCTGCTCCGGAGCAAGGTTAACCTCGCATCGCGGTGCCAAACTTGTTTAGTCTGAAATGTTACGACTAGATGCTTAGCAACGGATAGCCAAAAGCGTGCCTCATATCATGTGCCTTAGACAGTCACAGAGACACTACGCATTGTATTTAAACAGTAAATTCAGCGTTTGAGAGGAAAAGTGTCAAATGACTGAAAACGTGACAATTTGAGTGAATTAGAGACAGTTTCATTCTTACCTTTGTAGTCCGAAATGTCCATTCAGTATAAACTTGATAGTACAGTCAGCAATACAAGGACACGCAATGCTAGAGCTAAATACAGGTTGCATGCTGCATTTATCCAGTCAATGACACTGACACCGCAAATATGCAAAATACGAACTTTACTCGGGATTTAGGATGTACATGTGAAACGTCAGTTTATGAATACCCAGAATTATTGTTACCCCTGGTAAATATGGCAATGTGAAACTTGAAGCAAGATAACCCAGGATTCCATTTACCTGGAGTTTAGAATGACCCAGGGTTAACTATTTCAAGTGTGAAAGCCCTATTTTGAACCAACCCCACAATTGCTTTCTTCACCCTGTTCATGCCTATTGTGAAGCCGCCATTGTGAGCAGCTGAACAGATATTTTGCAAGAATCAGACCTGTTAGTAAATACAGCTGTAAATATTAACTGTGTGCACATATGTTCAATTTTAGAACAGAGCCGATAGTGGCTGCACTACAGTGGCTGCAACTAAATAGCAGCAAACAAAGTACTTATGTACAAAAAGAGATGCAAAATGGTGAGCAGGAATTTCTGTAAAAGGACTCATATGAATTAGTGAAGTGTTTAAACAAACTGATTAACCAAAATTCATCAGATTTTGACATTTTACTGTGTAGTATAACTAATTATTTGATTATACTTAATCGTCAAGATTTGGAAACACCCTAAATTATATAACCAAGTGAAAACATTTGCTACTTCCCTGCTGAAAAATCCAGCATTGCTGGTCACCAGCATAGGGTGTTTTGCACACTGGGAACAGCATGGGATGCTGGTTCCTGGTGAACCAGCATAAGGTATATTTTGCATGCTGGGACCAGCTTGAGATGCTGGTGTGCTGGTGGACCAGCATATGTTGTCTATGCTGGTATGATCCCACCAAGACCACACCAAACTTGTTATGTGAAAAATGCATGTTGCTGGTTTTATGTTTACACATTAAAATCCCCAAACACTACTCAGTTTTCGTATGGTCCTAATCTATATTATGGTCCGAATAAAATAGATTCACTCTACAAGTGATGATTGAACATTGGTGATAAATACCTGTGGTTAACAAGCAGAATTTTTTTCTTTTGTATGGTACATGTACAAAGGTTGTTGAAGTCTGTTTTAAGTCACCATTATGGTGATTAGTGTTCCGTTTAGTTGGGCACTTGGCCTTTGACTTTGGTTGAATTAATGTTCTTTCAGCAATTGTTGAAAGCAGAGATGTTCAAGAGTCTTTTATCTGGAGTCCGAGTCAAGTCTGAAGTCTTTATCACTGGAGTCTAGGTCAAGTCTGGTGTCTTTTGTCCGAGTCGAGTCTTGAGTCATTATTAAAAAAAAATTCTCATACTCAAATCCTATTTTTTTATCCTAGTCGTATTATATAGACAAAATAATATGATCTTTCTATCATCTGTTTTGTTTGAAATTAAGGTCCTATGATGTAAGGGATAATGTACATCCAGCTTGTTACTTTATAATCCATTACAACATACAAAACAATCGTCCTGGCAACACGAGTAGTGATTTTCAATACAGTCGCTAAGTGGACGCAAGATGGCACCAGTGAGTCAAAGTTTGTTATACAGTAGCTTGTTATATAGCTTTGTTGTTATTGACGACATTTAAAATTGACGATGTTTAAATCAATAGAAAACTGATGCTGATAAGTTAAAATATGAGCTTTAAGTAATAGATGGATTAACATCTCTTTCTATCTCTCTCTTATGGACACACATAATAGAAAAGTTGAAAATAGTACGAAAAGATTGATAAAATGTAGTGCTAGGTTTAAAGGCTAGATTTTTTTTTTTTTTTTTTTTTTCATATTTTAACAGGCTGGCAATCCAAATGAGCCATGCAGCTAGTCGTGTGAGTTAATGTGACTAACCTTTGTGGGTGGATGTGATGTCTCATAAAATTTGATGATGTTGTTCCAGTGTCTTTAATTGCTTTCCCACATTCTGTGCACCTAGACAATCTGACATGTTAATAAACCCAAACGAAAAACATATGGGCACGGTGGCTCCCGTCATGTTTCATGGGACTCTTATGACATTTTGGAGTTTATGCGCAATACACAAACATACGTAATCAAATTCTATGACTTCTAAGAGTCTGATCTACCATGACACATAGGGAAATATATGTGGCGCAGATATTATAAAACCATTCAAACACAACACAAATTCTTTATTTATTATATCAGTAGTTAAGAGTAAAAGACTTGAGTTGTTTTTAAAATATTCACGAGTCTTTTGCGTCAAGTCGAGAAGTCATTTCAGGTCAAGTCCGAGTCAAGTCTATTAAAATGTGACTTGAGTGCAACTCGAGTCCGAGTCACTAACTCGAGTGCTAGTGCTGTAGTAGCTACTCGAGTCCGGACGTTTTTCTGTTGTCTCGGACTCGTCTCGGACTCCTTGGTATTTGCACTCGGACTTGTCTCGGACTTGGTCATTGGTCTCGCCAAAAGTTCTAGTTGGTCTCGACCGAGTCAATCAGGTCAGTCTCACTTCTTACCGATTCCGAGCCTATCTTTTTTGTTACCAGCGGCACAGGCAATAACGTCAGCTGCGCGTTCTCGCTCTCTTCCCTCACGGTGAAGTGACACATACTCGAGCGGGCGCCTCCTCTCTCTCACTCGTCAACAAGGCTTCATTCGCTCCGGTTCCCGCAGGTTTCGCGCTCACACCGAAAGTGCGCGCACCACTGATCACCACTGATCAGTGGAGCGAATAAGCCAGAAGTGAAACACAGTCACAATTACCAAAACGAGTGGCTTGCTGCGCTTAAAAGATCAAATACATACAAAATTATATCAAAATGCTCGTCTTGGCAGTTATTCAGATAAACACAGTCAGTTTTGGATCGTTAAAGAGAACGCATGTTGTAAACTCTTAAAGGGACAGCAGTCCAATATTCCTGCTGCTGTCTGTCATGTTATTTAAAGAACAAAAGAAAAAGAAAATCACATTCTGCTCTTGGCTGAATAAGTTTAATAACTTTAATGGTAAGAATAAATCTGTATTTAATATTTACAATAAAAAATACAGAAATTAAGGTAACCAACGTGGATGTGTTATTTTACATTTGATTACTTTAATTTCTGTAGTATTTCTTATCTAAATAAAAACCTACATAACCTGAAAAACTTTCATAGCTCTCTATTCTATTGCATTTATTTGCTGTTTGGAATTTTTTTTATTTGTTCTTATTTTATTACTGAGTTTTCTTTTTTTTTTATGAAAAAAACTTTGCGTTGAAGAAAAGTAGATTTTTGTTTGTATATGCTGTCAATTATATTTCTTAGAAAGAAAATCAGAATTGGCAAAAATAGGTAGGCTATCGGCAGATCACACTATCCAAAAATCAGAAATCGGAATCGGCCAAGAAAATTGCAATTGGTGCATCTCTAGTTCAAACGAAAGCCACAGCAGAACTGAGACTCATATTGATGTTTTGTGAACGAATCTGTGGATGTGTAAAAACCATGAGAGTCAATGATTCAATTACCCTTTCAAAAATACATCCACTTGCTTCGCTACTGAATGAATGAATGAATGACTCGATGACTCACTCATTAAGACAGTGACTTAATGCCACCTACTGGCGGTTTTAGTTCAATATTTAAAAGTATCACACGTTTTAACATCATTGCTTATTTCTCTTTTGGACATTTTTAATTTAAACATTTATTTTTTATAAAGGTATTTAAAGAGTAAAAAAAAAAAAAAAAAAGCACTTTAATGCACAATCAGTTTAAAGGGGAAAATATTGTCCATTAAAGGTGCTACAGAGGATGTTTTCGACGACTGAGAAACCAAAGACTGTTAGTGAGTTTTTGAAATGAGCGCATGCATAAGAACAACCCCCCTCCTTCACAGCTCATTTCGAGGGAACGCCTCCCAAAACTCGTGCACGAGTATTGGAACACGAGTGTTTGTTTACCACCGGCATTCGCTGTGACGTATTAGTGGATTCATTATGTTGGACTCACCGCAGGTAACTCATAATCTGCAGTTGTTCTCCTGTCTCCTGACAAACACTGCATGCTGTGCCTGTGGAAAGTTACTGGAGCGCGCACGTCTCTCACAAGGAACGTAATGACAGTGATTGACAAGCCAGAGGGCCATTCGTTTATGTGATGATCGCGTAAACGATTGGCTGATTTTTTTAAGGCCCTACCTCGTGCACAGATGATGTATATTAATATTATCATTTCAGTGCACCTAATAAATAGTCTTTTATCAGTTAGTAAAGACAGTTTCAAGTAATATTGCAAAAATGTATAAAACAAAACATCCTCTGTTGCACCTTTAATGGAAAAGGTGTGACTGCAGCAGTCTAAGTGGAAGAGAGGGGGTATGCAGAAGAATGTTAAATGCCTCAGGGTGTACGCGACTGTAAAATGTTTAGGAACCACAGTTGTAGAGAATTTAAAAACAAGTAATAATGCAAAAATTCTGCAAAATTATTATTTTAGAATCTAAGATATGCTGTCTCTTGCATCACATAAATTATCAATAGTTATGTACGTGGTCTTGAAGAGGATTCTTTTTTTTCTGTCTCTGTCTTGACTGTCTCATTTGGACTCGGTCTTGACTTGGACTCGAACCTTTTGGACTTGGACTTGACTTGGACTTGAACCTCTTTGGACTCGGTCTTGACTTGAACTCGAACCTTTTGGACTTGGACTTGACTTGGACTCGACAAAGGTGGACTTGACTACAGCCCTATCGAGTGCCCATCTCTGGTGCATGCTATTTCTATTTTCAACAATTTTCCATGTTCTTGACTGCGCTGACATAGCTTTTACTATGTATACTTTTTGGAATCAGTGACTGACAGCTGGATTTTGATACATGTGACTTCCCAAATAAGTATGAAAGTCTTTAAAAACAGCAACTGTCAATTTTGAGCTTTCATTATCAAGTTGTTATTAACTGTCCCATTGAAAGAGCTCTTCTCATAACCCCTGTTATTGAACAAACTGCTTATGATTATGCTTTTATTAGACTTTTTTCTTGGTTTTCATGTTAGCTTCACCAGCTCTGTTTTGCTTGAGAACAGTTTGAATATCCACCAGCTAGACCAGCACTATACCAGCATAAACCTGCCTGGACCAGCATTGAATCCATGCTGGTTAATGCTGGATTTTTCAGCAGGGTTATTTAAACATGTTTCTCCACTGAAGTCCAATGGCATTTACAATTGAGCATAAAATGAAAATATTTCCAGAGCTGAAAATAACAGAATTCAGGTTGAATACTGTGCCAGCCAAGCTACTGCCATTGAGATGAATAGGACTTGCTAACAGATAGCTTTCCTCAAGTATTTCAGAGCTCCTTGGATAATACATAGTGACTTAGACAGGTCACAGAAACTGCTTTCTCACAGGTATGAAGCTATTTGCATGTCTCTTTGAGACTGTGGGACAGAAGCTGTTGGCTTATAGCCAGAGGCTTTGCTCTAAGCACCTAGTTTCATCAACAATAATGAAGCTCGGTGTTGAATAATGAAGCACACATCTCTCTTTTATAAAACCATACCTGCAATTAAAAACGCTTTGCCCATTTCTGGCTCATTGTCTTTCCTCCTGTGGCATGTTGCATTGTAAAAAATGATCAGCACAGTAATTTTAAAGTCTGTCTTGTGTCCTCTGTCTCTGGTGATGACAGGCAGCTCCTCCTCAAGAGAAGAGATATCCCGCTATTGTTCGCTTTTTAATAATGAAGCTGGCAAGGGCAGGGAGGAACCCTTCATTTCCGATCATCACTTAAATCTGCTGGCCTTGAGAAATGCGTTACACAATGATCTCACGTCAGGCCTCATTTGAGCCTGTGTGTAGGGGATGTTTTTGTGGGGTTATACGAAAAGCCTTTGAGGATGAACGTCCTTTATAGCAACACATAAAAATGAGTATTTCCCCCCAAGCCTGTGGGGCTCAGTGTCGGATTTTTCACTATTCCAGCTGTCCGTGAACCATAACCTCGTACTCAAAGGAGCGACCGCGGTACCATGAAGCAGACAGGACTGAAGTGTGTGGTGGAGCAGTTGTTCCAAGGACAGAGTGAGACTGAAAGGATAACATCTAAGAAGAAATAGAAATAATTAAAAAAAGATTTCTTAATGGAGGCTCTCAGTTGAAGGTCAAAAAGAGCTCATTCAAAGTTCTTTTGAAAGCTGTGTTAGTGTGTTGTTAAAGGCCTATCTATCCAGATGTATGGAATTCTCTCTTTCGTCTGCATTAGATCTTGGATACATGGTGACTGTACTGTATACTGTACAATTGCAGTTATTAATAAATTGTTGGTTTATATTTTATTCTCCACTTGAATCGGGTTGAAGCTTCAGATCTGGTGTGGTTCTCTAGTAAATTTCACCCTTTGACAGGTGTTTGAAATGATGGTGAAATGTAGAAATCATTTCCTTACTGATTTGGTTTTTATTTTGCAGCAGTGACAACACTTTACTACCCTTAAGAAAAACAAGTTTATTCAAGTGTGCTATTAGTATACATAATTTAAACTAAAAATAAGAAAGTATACTTTCAGTCTACTTTCTATGTACTTCACAGAAATATACTTTATGTACTTCTCAGAAATATACTTAATTGCACTTAAGGATACTTGACTTTTACGCACAGAAAAGTGTATTTGAAGTATATTTGGAGTATACTTATACTCAATCTTTTGATTGAGATATACTTAAAAGTATAATTAAGTTTTTTCAGTGGCTTGTAGTTGTGTTTAATCATTTGTTTGAGTAGCCTATTAAATGCTTTTTTTCACATAGTTTTTGCTCTGATGTTATGTTTACAAACTTACATTGTTTGAAAATATTAATTTATCAGGAAAACAGATATGCTCATAATTCTGAGTATCTGAATTTTTGTGATGGCTAGTCCACTGGTAGCGTACATAGGAAATTACTTCAAATCTACTATACTCTTTCCCCGCCACTGACTGAATTTTCTAGCTATCCATTAACTGTTACAGTATATGGTGGGGGGCACTGTTACACTGAATCTCCTGAAACACAGGCGAAGAAGAAGCAGAAACTAATGATAGAAGATTGCTAACACAAATGTAAAATAATGTGATCATCAACATAAACAGAAAATAAATAAACAGCATATAGATCAAAACTGCCTAACGTTACTGAATGAAATGTCGACCCAGGACAAGGACTGGGACTGGGAAGCTTTGGGGGTGTTGATTAACTTGATCTACTACATCTGTGTTTTGATCATCGTTCTGAATCCCATCCAGATGTAGTCTTTGACAAAAATGCAATTTTCTCAGCTTTTTGTTTAAAATGTTGCTTTTTTAATGAAACTTACCCACATTCAAGTATAAAAATATAATACTTAAATAGGAACATCGAAGTATACTGAAATGCAGAGATAATATATAAATAGGAAACTGTAAGTATGATGTTATGTTAACTTAAAGAAAACTTAAGTATACTTTCAGTGTAAAACTACTAGGCCTAAACTAGTAGTTTACTGAGAGTATACTTCAAAAAATGTGCAACAAGTATTAAAACAGTAAACTACTACTATACTTATAAGTTCACTTGTAGTACAAATTCAGTACAAATGACAAACATAACTGTAAACTAGTTGTGCACTTAAAGTTTACTAGTGTTACACTTAAATTACACTTAAATCTATACTTTTTATATAGCTACTAAAACTGGGCCATTTTAGTCCCAAGCAGTATTGAAATATAACACTTATAAGTATACTACTAGTACATTGATATTAGTATACTTACTACATAAAGTATACTCAAAAATATACCTGAACATTACTTAAGTATACTTCAAAATTAACTTGAAGTATATTTCTTTTTCCTAAGGGTATTGCATAGCTCATATTAAAAACTGTCAATTAGTGATAGTGATACTTTAGGGACAGTTCTTTTTCTTTTTCTTTTATGGGACGGCTTAATGTGTTAGTCAGTAGGCCTGGTTATAATTAGCTTTTTATGGAAGCTGTAAGTCTTGTGATAGCTAGGTGTGTGGTGCAATGGTGAACTGCTTGAATATAAGGAGAACCAATCACTCAGCACAAAGAACACATCATCTATAGCCATCTGCTGCTGGGTTGGTCATATTCAAGTTTTCAAAGTTTTCATGCAACATTTATTAATATTGTGTCAAATGGTTCATAAAACAAATTCTTCTGAGAATGTGATATTTTTAATATACACTTATACACTTTATATTCACTAACAGTCCTCATACAGGCCACCTGCATATAGTCTTAAAGTATTTTACTCAAAGAAACGCAAAGAAAAATGAATCAGCTAAGAGAACCAGCAAATGAAGTGTCATTACTGGAATTATATAAGTTCCCTGTCTCTTGAGTGTTTGTTAAGTTAAAGGGTTAGTTCACCCAAAAATTAAAATTCTGTCATTTATTACTCACCCTCATGCCGTTCCACACCCGTAAGACCTTCGTTAATCTTCGGAACACAAATTAAGATATTTTTGTTGAAATCCGATGGCCTCCAGTGGGGCCTTCATAGCCAGCAATGACATTTCCTCTCTCAAGATCCATTAATGTACTAAAAACATAATTAAATCAGTTCATGTGAGTACAGTGGTTCAATATTAATATTATAAAGCATCGAGAATATTTTTGGTGCGGCAAAAAAAACGAAATAACGACTTATTTAGTGATGGCCGATTTGCTACAGGAAGCTTCGGACTGTTATGATTCTTCTGTGTTGAATCATGATTCGGATCGCGTGTCAAACTGCCAAACTGCTAAAATCACGTGACTTTGGCGCTCCGAACCGCTGATTCGACACGCTGATTCATAATGCTCCGAAGCTTCCTGCAGCAGTGTTTTGAAATCGGCCATCACTATATAAGTCGTTATTTTGTTTTTTTGGCGCACCAAATATTCTCGTCGCTTTATAATATTAATATTGAACCACTGTACTCACATGAACTGATTTAGATGTGTTTTTAGTACCTTTATGGATCTTGAGAGAGGGAATGTCATTGCTCCCTATGAAGGCCTCACAGGGCCATCGGATTTCAACAAAAATATCTTAATTTGCGTTCCGAAGATTAACAAAGGTCTTACGGGTGTGGAATGGCATGAGGGTGAGTAATAAATGACAGAATTTTCATTTTTGGGTGAACTAACCCTTTAAGCGTTTACCTTAATTTGGTTATGCTTTCAGGTACCTAAACACATTTCACTAAACACATTTTAACTTGTTTAAAGTCATTCTACAGATTTTTGCACAAAATCAGTGCAGAAAAAAAAAAAAAAAACGTCCGAATGAAAACAGTAAACAAGCAAATTTACCTCACTCCCCAGACCCATGGGGGTTTATGAAAGTCCATAGAGCCACCACTTTCTTTACAAATGTAAAAAAATATTTCAAGGTTTATTTGTTAATGTGGTACCTTTACTGTGCATTACATGTAGTACATGTTTGTAATTGTTATTAATGAAAGTTATAAAATGTTATTAAAACAGAAAATCTAGCTTTCTAAATAGGAGGTCCATATCAGATGGGCTGTCCTTGGGTCAGTAAATGTTTAGAAATGCCTGATATAAAGAGATTTTCATGTTGCTGTACACTCTAAAAAATGCTGGGTTAAAACAACCCAAGTTGGGTTGAAAATGGACAAACCCAGCAATTGGGTTGTTTTAACCCAGCGGTAGGGTTAAAATGTTTGCCCAACCTGCTGGGTAGTTTTATTTAACTCAACTATTGTTTAAAATTACTGTATTGCTTAAAAATTAACCCAAAGTATGTTGGAAATTAACATTTATTAATGTTCAATGAATAATTATTAAACAATAAACATTTATTAATTGCTTATTAATAAATTTATATTAATAACTATTAAACTATTACATTTATATTAATAAAATATTAAGCTTATAATAAACATTCACCTTTTGTCTATTATTGTTGCCTCTAATTGCATCTGGTTTTTAATTTCCCAACTATTTTGGGTTCATTTTAAGCTAGCCATATAGAAATTTTTAAACAATAGTTGGTTTAAATAAAACTACCCAGCAGGTTTGGGCAAACATTTAACCCAACCGCTGGGTTAAAACAACCCAATCGCTGGGTTTGTTTATTTTCAACCCAACTTGGGTTGTTTTTAACCCAGCATTTTTTAGAGTGTAAGAAACACCATTCAAATAAAAAATAAGGAATCACTTACTTTAGTAACATCAATGTTCAGCTGTTTATGTGCAGCGTGTTAAAGAGAAATGATTTAGTGCTGTTCTCTAGCCTGTTTTAACACGGGATCCTTTAATGCAGGGCAAATGAGATTTAGGGTGTATTTTTAAACTAAATTACATTGTAGAGACGCCACCTCTGTCTCTCTGACCGAGGGACCAGGATACTGTTCCACTCGTCCGCCAGAAGTAATTACATATGCACAGAGAAAGACAGATTTGCACAGATTTGCTGCCCAAATGAGAAACCGTTGTGCTGGTAAATGAAATGTTAAAAATGGCCGTTCAGAGATCTGACAAAGTAGTCTGCGAACACCTTGAATAAAAATGCGGCTTGCCGAACGTGTGTAGTAATGATGAGCCAGAGTATTCTCTTTGTTATTCTCTACCAATCCGTGCTAGCATCTGTGAATCTTTAATAAATCTCAGGGTGAGTCCTGCTGGAGATGAGCTCTTTTATGTCTCTGGGCTCTGATTTGACTTGTCCCAGTAGATTTGTCCATCCAAAAAGTCCTGTTCACCCCATCAATCAGTCTTTGAACATTAAAGAGTGTGTGTGTTTAATTATGCATCCTGGTCAAGTTTCAGAGAGTCAGAAACACAAGAGTGCAGAGAGTGCAAATTCAGCAGATGAAAGAGAATAAACCAGCTGATTTACCTGGAGTCCATCAGAACCAACTGTAAACAACATCGGATTAAACATGGGGTTAAAGGTCATTTCGTGCTTTACTGTTTTGCCAGCGAACAGGGCTTCTGTGTAAGTGTGTGTGATTTCTTTGCATTCATCGACTAACGACATATCTCAATGCTTCTTATTTAAATGCCAGTGTTGCGGGATATCTTTTTGTGAACTTTTGTTTGTGAATTTAGACAACTAAACTAAACTAAACTAAACTAAACTAAACTAAACAATAAAACAGGTCCAAAAGATAGCAATAGGCAGCAGTACTTAATAAAAAAAAAGAGGCAAAAATTAAAAACAGCGTTTAGACAATATATAGTGTGTATTTCCAGTAACAAGCTACATTAGCATAAGTATGAAAAGTCAGCTATCTATGTTATATTTTAATTTTTTTATTCTGTTGGTTACAAACAATTAGATTTGCATAGATTTCATTGAAGTCATCACTCAATACAAGTTCATGGTACATAATGCTTCTTGCAAAATACATATTTAGTTATATAAATATTAGTTATATAACTTGTAATGTTGCCAACCACATTTTTTTAAGTAGCTTGCCTGCATTTTTGTTTATAAGTAGCTTCGCAAGCTATAGTTTCAAATTAGCTTCTTCACCCACACTGCACTGCAACAGTTTTTAGGTTGATGAAAATAGTAAAAAGCCATTGATTCAAATTTATTAAACAGATTGAACTGATTTATTAAATTGACTGAAAATCACTGAAAATCATCATGCAAATTCACAGCTGTTAATAAAGTGCATATTCCCATCACTATCTTTTCATCTTGTTATCTGTCCATATGGACTGTATACTGACATCTCTTTCCTTCTTTCAGTCAGTCATGCCTATTAGGAGTCTAATTATGCGCACACACACACACACACACACATACAGGGTGCTTTTTGATCTGGCGCCTCGTCTAGCTGTCCCTGTCATTGTGTGGCTTAAGCGACCGTTTGTTGAGGCCTCTACAAGGCCTTTAGAAAGCATTCTGTGTGCAGGAGTGAACACTAGGGGGCAAGCTGAAGACATCACACTGGCTCTTTCCCGTTCACCTATATCTAAACACTCATTGTATTCAAGGAGGATTCATGGAAGCTTTTGCAGTTGGGAAGTTCTGGACTTCCTATTATCATTTTATAAAAAGTTTTGTTGTGCTCAGCATTTTTGTGTGTGATTTTAGCTTTTATTGTAAAAGTTCATCTGAAATTTTCTCAATGTAAACTTTTTTTCCCAGTTTAATATGCTGACATATTTTGGTTGATTTGCATGAAAAACATAAACATGAAGGCACTTTGTTTAAGCAACCCTGTCTGCCTGACATGGCAACACTGTTTGGGGACAGGGCTATCTATTATTTCAGCAAATGAAAAATGTTTTGGGAAACCTGTTTTGAAAACAGTGGCTGCATCTGAAATCTCAAACTTGCCCACTATCCACCTTTTTCCCAACGAGCTATACTGAGTTTTAGATTATAGGTGGCACTTCTGGTTTGGGGACATTCCACTTAAAAAAAACTAAAACGAATGATTTCAAATCATAAGGTTGTGCTACAAATAATCCTTATCCGTCAGTTTGACTGAATGGGCTGTAAAATTTCCGTAAGACTTCAAGAGAATAACGTAACACTTGGTATTTTAATGTGACATGGTATGACAAGAATACCTATGGCAAGAGCTCTTTTCAGTAGCTGCATTCTTTTACTCCTGATTATTTTCGATTTTCTTTTGTATTCCGCTGTATCAGTATGAAAAAGGACAACATATACTGCACATTTGTGGTCTGCTCTCCTGATTTAATTTACAATATATCCCATTAATAATTCACTGGAATGCACTGAGAAGCTCTCGTTTTTCTCCCCAAATCCTCACGTTTCGTTCCAGGTTTGTTTTCACACTGATGCTTTAAAAATGTTATTGTCTCCCCTTTTCACTTCTAATCCCTATAAGCAGTGTTTACTGGAATGTTTCTAATGCAGGTAAATATATTTATTGTCTGTCACAATGAAGAAAATTACTTTGAATTATTATCACTCAATGTTTCAGTTAATTAGCATTTTGGCAATGTGTTACATAATACAGGCATATTACTACAGTTGTATTTACATAATATTGCTGTGGAAAAACTCTGGGGTTGTTCAGGGCCTGTGGATGTTAATGCTTTTACACTTTTAAATGTCCTTTTAATGTTCAATGTTTGAAGGGTGAGTAGAGTAATGACTTCTCATTATACCCAGTTTTTAAAAATGCTCATTGCATTCATAGAGTTAACTTTTCGCTGATTGTTTACAGCTTAACAGTTATTCTCATCATTTGCATAAAGCATCATGGAGTGTAGGAAAAAGGTGGATAGGAGACAAAAAAAAAAAAAAAAAGTATGTGAGTATGTGAAAGGATGTCTAAATTCACAGCACTCATAAAACAGTAGGCAAAAAATTCCCGGATGACTTACTACTTCCAACGAAATTCTGAAGTGCACATCCACTGGACACTTTACTAGGCCATTGGAAACAATTTATGAATTGCAGTGAAACTACGCAACTGACACCGATAGGTCACATGACAATGAAAACATAGCAAATGTAGTATGCCCAGATCAAAATTCATGCTACACACATTCATACTATAGAAAGTACTTGTTCACAAGAAGTACCTACTCAGAGTATGCGATTTTGGACACATCTATTATTTTATTTTTGCTATTCCATTTGGTGCCGCATGCACAAATTACACACACTACTTTACAGCAGTCACTCACACTGATGTATGCTACCTCTTGTAATTTTTTGCTTTTGTAAACTAGTTTCTTAAAATTTCTTTAAAATGTTCATGACATCTAAACTAAGGTTAATAGTTAGTCTCTATGGGTCCTGAGCAGGTGTTTCGCATCAGTTGTTACTATGAACTCTTCTAGAATGCTGTATTTGACCAATCAGCTACCAATACAACTATGTGTTTTATAATCTGTTTTCCAGCACAAGGAAGACATCTGTGTGTGAAGTCAGAATAAAATATCCTTTGATCTGTAAAGTGACTATAGGCGGAATAAAGCCACATTCTCTCTCTTCATTAAACAGGAAGGGAAGCGAGATTAACTGAACTTCCGCTGGGCCCTTTGTGAGGACAGAAGCTCCAGCATTGTCCGGTTGCGGGACGAAGCGATAGGGGGATGAAAGGGTGCAGGCCTGTGGTGGACGAGAGGGGCCTAATGAAGGGAGATTAGGAAACAGTGATTTGGCTCTCTGGCGGACGCCAGCTATTATGTTCTATTGTGCTGGAGCAGCACGAGCCGAAAGCTCTTGGAGAGAAGGAGAACATGAACTGCTTGTGGTGCAGTGTTAAGGGGCGGTGGGCCCCCACCCACAACACCCCGAAGCTCGTGCCCCACCAGCCTGCTCGCTATTCAACAGTTGCCATTTGACTCTGACAAGATTTACATCGGAGCAGCTGCTACTAACCCCATTGTGTCCAGGCACGGGCTGGGGCGAGCAGGCGCTGTGGCCCGTGTTGGGTAAGGGAGGGCTGGGCTACGAGTGTCTGAATGTGGGTCAGTGTGGGTGCAGGTGCCAGGAGTGTGTCAGCTCTTTGTAACTGTGTTAACTGTGTCTGACAGAGGACCACATGGTGGCTTACAACGGTTGACTAGAGAATCACTACATTTGAGGGCATATGTATGTTTAAAGTTGCTGTATAATGGCTGTGCCACTAGTGTCAGCAAACATAAATGTAAAAAAAAAAAACTAATTTTTTACCTTTCATAAGTCAATACTTGGAAAACGGAGTAATGGGGGTAGTTGCCATAGAGTTGCAATGCTGTTTCTAGGGTGCTGGTTGCCATGGTTTTGCTATGCTGTTGTTAGGGTGTTTTGGGTAGTTTCTATGGTTTTGCTGAGTTTTTGCTATTATATTCTGATTGGTGAGATTTTTGCTTTGAATTGTGAAAAGTCTGCTCATGTAGAAATAGCACACCTCAACATAGCTGAAGTTTATTTTTTAATTCAATACATTTCTCATTCCATTCCATTGACATTACATTCCTTCCCATAAACACAATATTTTTTTCACTGAAAGTTTAGATTATTTTAAAATGTCAGATTTTGTGTATATGTACTTATCTCATAATGCTAAAAAATGCTAAACCTAATAAAAACATATGCATAAACAATAAACACATTATATGATAAATTATCAAATGTAATTTTATGTAATTCCAACAAAAAAACATCATCATTAACATCATTATCATTAATCTATTACTTGTCCCAGAGCAAATCGATTTGGGTTAAGGGGAACATTAAGTTTCATAACTTTATATTTAGGCTATATTTAACTTAAATCCTGTACTAGAGCGCTGTTTGTGTATGTTTGACTGAATTGTTTGCTTGTGTTTATTTCCTGTTGTCTTTTATAATTGCTATTGTTGTTAATTTAAATGTTATTGTTCAATAAAAAATTATTTTATATAAATAGTATGCCATATTTGGTATTGAGAAAGGGTCTGTTGTGATTGTGAAAGTTACGTTATTACACCAGATGGCGGAGTCAGTAGCAAATTGAAAGGGACTGGTTGTAAAAAAAAAAGGAAGTTGTTCTAGCGTTGTCATTTGAAATCTTTTAAAAGGACAAAGACAAAGATATCGCTTTCCTCAGCAGACATTCAAACTGATTTTTTTTATTTTTTATTATTTTTTATAATGGACGTCAACCTGAAGAATGAATGTTATATTAAATGCATGCAGGTAATACACTCGTTTAGACGATCTCTCTCTTTCTCTCTCTCTCATAATACCATAATACTCTACATAATACAACTAGAATGAAGTGACTCATCATTTCTTTGTTACTAGTTCTAAAGTGACGTTTTAGAATTAGTAACAGAAACTTGATCACAACTGTTAAAGTGTTAGTCCACCCAAAAATTAACATTCTGTCATTAATTTCTCACCCTCATGTCGTTTCACACCTGTAAGACCTTCGTTCATCTTCAGAACACAAATTAAGATATTTTTGATAAAATCTGATGGCTCAGTGATGCCTGCATTGACAGCAAGTTCATTTACACTTTCAATGCCCAGAAAGCTACTAAAGACATATTTAAAACAGTTCATGTGACTACAGTGGTTCAACCTTATTGTTATGAAGTGACGAGAATACTTTTTGTGCGCCAAAAAAAAAAAAAAAAAAAAAAAACACCAAATAACAAATTTATTTAGATATGAACAATATCTAGTGATGGGCGATTTCAAAACACTGCTTCACGAAGCTTCGAAGCTTTACGAATCTTTACGAATCTTTAGTTTCAAATCTGTGGTTCGGAGCGTGAAAGTCACATGATTTCAGTAAACGAGGCTTCGTTACGTCATCAGTGTTTCGAAATTTTAATGGTTCACATGACTCAAAACAAAAGATTGTCATCTTGAGTTTCGAATCTGTGGCAGAAGGAAGTAGTTCTGCACAAAAGAGGGTTTTTAAAGACACTCCGGTGTTGTTTCTTATATATTTATAGATTTTTTTTTTTTTTTGTGCCAGAGTTTCATTTGATTTAAAGTTTAATTTGGGGTTGTTTAGTGATACTTGCAGAAGTTGACGTCATACTCAGCAATAGTCTGATGTAAGTAATAGTGTAATAACAGTGTTTACACTCTTCAGAAATTCTTTTCTTAAAGTTTTGTCATGACAACTTTTGGAGTGTTCGGCATGGTAATGGGTATGACAATGTTGATATATCTGGTCTTGGCGGAATAGGTCTGCTGTGCTGCTGCTTATTGCTGCTGCTGCAAAGCAAGTACGGACCGGCTACTGCCAATACATACTGTACATGTCATGCTGCTGAGAGCAAGTAAGACATGCTGCTGCTGTACAATATAGCATACATGAAGCTGTGCCCTATAAAGAATGATATGATTGCAAGCAGGTTGAGTAAATGACTTATTAGCCTACACCATCTAGAGTTTCATGACATAACTTCATATTTCTCTATTAAACATGGAATGAAGAAAATAATTTAACAAAAAACAAACAAACAAACAAACAAACAAAAAAAAATAGCATAGAAAAATTGCATGCACCACCTTTAACATGATTCTAGGCAATCTGTCATATTTACTCCTATGATTTATTTGACTAAAATGTTGCAAACCCACCAGCCTAAACCAGATGCCTATGGCTGCCTAGCTCTTTCCAAACAAGCCAAAATAATGAGGTGAATGCCGTTGCCATGGAGACACAGCTGACCTGCATGGCTTGGTGCTCACCTACACTAATCAATGAGACGTTGTTCATTTACATGCCTGAAATATTATCCACCGATTCAAAGTGATGGCATGATTTTTAGTCCATTTTAAATTCCTGTACATCTGTCTCACCTGGATGCAGATCAACTGAAGAAGAACACTTTTCATTTCTGAAGGAAGGTAATGATGGAGAAAAAAATTCCTCTAATCAGGGATAAGCTAGGAGTCCTATGATCATTTCAGTGTTTATTAGGGTTGCCAACTGTCCTGTTTTAGCCAGGACGTCCCTTATATTGGGCCTAATTGATTTGTCCCACACGTGACCTCCCTTGTCTTGTTAATTGACTGCTACGCTGATCTATCAGCCACTTACTTTCATGTATTTTGGGAGTGGAGGACTTGACGTGTTGTAAATTGCAGTGCAATTTGCAAATTGCATTGTGAACTGCAGTGCAAACTAACATGGCGGTGCCCCTTTGCGCTTTATAGTCAGCTAATATGATCATTATAAAGGTTTTTAATCGAAAAAACACATTCACTTACACATATTTGAGAATTGGAATATCAGGTAGTTGATGACAAAAAAAAAAGCGATACATCTGTCAAAATGCGCTATTGTGGCTGTGGTGTGTCACATGACAAGCATGACACATATTTTATATTTTAAAATTAAGTGTGAAAAGGTTAATTTTTTAGTTGATTTGACAAGGAATGATCTAAATGTGTTTATGTCTAACAACCTTTACATCTTTTATACACATAAAGTTACTTAACTGCAGATACTGAAATGACATACACTGTGTGGTACAGTACAAATATTTTGAGTGTGTGCCTTATTCTGTCCCTTATTATAATCCCTATATTATCGATATAAGTTGTTCTAGTAGCAGTCACGGCTCGTCTGTAATGGCAGGTGGGGCAGGGCCTCACCAAAATATTCATCCAAAACATAGACCTCTATATATAAACTGAATCAATAATAAATTGTAAATGTGTTCAGCATTCTGTAACAAATATTTTCAGATTTCTGGACTATTTTAAGTCGTAAAGTGAGCAGGATATAAGTATGGCTTCGGCAAGCTTATGCATATTAAAGGCAGGCATAATGTATTACTATGAGGGGCAGAGGGTGCCTGAGCCCTCCCTAGCTCTACAGCACCCCTCTATTTTCCAATGTAAATCTGTGGTGAAAAATGGAACTGCAGCATGCTCTAATTTAGAGCCATTCAGGCAGATTTTGGATTGTTATGATGGATTGTTTCAATAAACCTATTTTAGATGCATACTGCATAATGTTTTTGCTACTTTTGTTTAATTGTTACAACTTACCCCAGCATGTGTTACAACCTACACCGATAGTGAGGTAGATTGTAAAAAAGGCACACCATGTATCAACTGCAGCCTTCTTCCTTCATGATTTTTTTTTCCTTTTTTAAAAAAATAACAAATAATTAAATAAAATATAACATTCCTTTAAATAGTGACAATCAGGAAGTAATGTAATATTTGCTTGTGGGTGTTCTCTGGGCTTTAATCCCAAGATAACTTTAGGAATATAAAAATAAAATCCTCAGACACTGACAAGTTCTTTTTAGCCTCTTTCTCTTTTTTAGTAACTTTTTTCTCCTTTCCTTCTGCTCTCCTCTTTCTATACCCCATGTCATAATAAAAGTCCTCACAATAACCACTTTAAAGGTGCCATAGAACACTTTTTCACAAGATGTAATATAAGTCTAAGGTGTCCCCTGAATGTGTCTGTGAAGTTTCAGCTTATAATACCCCATAGATTTTTTTTTATTCAATTTTTTAACTGCCTATTTTGGGGCATAATTAAATATGCGCCAAATCAGTGTGTTTCCCCTTTAAATGCTTGCGCTCCCCTCCCCAAGCTCTCAACTCTATAATACATTGCATAAACAAGTTCACACAGCTAATATAACCCTCAAAATGGATATTTACAAAGTGTTCGTCATGCAGCCTATCGGATCATGTAAGTATAGTATTTATTTGGATGTTTACATTTGATTCTGAATGAGTTTCACTCTCTAACGGCTAATGCTACACTGTTGGAGAGATTTTTAAAGAATGAGTTGTGTTTATGAATTATACAAATTGCAAGTGTTTAATAATGAAAATAACGACGGCTCCAGTCTCGTGAATACAGTAAAACATGTAACTTTAACCACATTTAACAGTACATTAGCAAATGCTAACGAAACATTTAGAAAGACAATTTACAAATATCACTAAAAATATCATGATATCATGGATCATGTCAGTTATTATTGCTCCATCTGCCATTTTTCACTATTGTCCTTGTTTGCTTACCTGCATAAAGTCTGTTGATTCGACTGTGCAGCTCCAGACGTTAATACTGGCTTGTCTAATGCCGTGAACATGGGCTGGCATATGCAAAAGTCAGGGGCGTAATATTAATGATCCCGACTGTTGTAACAGTCGGTGTTATGTTGAGATTCGTCTGTTCTTCAGAGGTCTTTTGCACAAATCAAATTTACATAAGAAGGAGGAAACAATGGTGTTTGTGACTCACTGTATGTCATTTCCATGTACAGAACTCTAATTATTTAACTATGCTGAGGTAAATTCAATTTTCAATTCTAGGGCACCTTTAACACATGGATACTGCTGAATTAACATTTAAATATTCAAACATCAGCTTTCATCTTTTAACATAATGTACTAAACTTTTAACTCTTACAGTAACATATTTTGGATTGCATGGTTCTTTGCACAAATTTAAATATTATACATATAGTTTAATTTAGATGATTATTTGAATTTAATCACTAGAAAATAACAAAATCACAAATCAGGGGGTGGATTCAATTGTCAAAAATACTGTATACAGTAGCTAGTCTGAGTATTGTCATATGTAAATTTTGACAGGAATGAAAATGAAACTTTGAGATATAGTATGTACAAACAGTGTTTAGCTGTAGTTGTACATTTTTTTAACAACATGCCAGATGTTCAGTTTTGAAGTTTTGAAAATGAAAAGTGATCTAGGACCTTTACATAATGCATGCCATCTTAAAGACTGTTAGTCTGTCCCTCACAGAGATTATGTGCTCATGTTGTCTGATTCGTTTTCTATCTCATTTCTATTCTTATTTCTTTTTATCTAAGGAATTTAAGGAAAAGCAATCAAGAACAAATAAAACTTTCATTGAACATGACTATGCAAGTTATGAAAGACCAATACAATTATCTGAAAAACTGAATTAATTGGTGTTTCTCACTGCAGCACAGCTGTAATACATATGGAGAGATTTACAGTCACTCACATATACAGTAAAAATATAGAAAATATTTGTTTAATTGTCCAACATCAGCTGAATATCACCTTTCCCCTATCTTCTTTAGTTTTTATTTATTTATTTATTTTCTAAACTAAATCTCGGCTTCACGTCAGGTGTATTCATTCCTTTTTAATGAAACAAATTAATCTACTATGCTGCTGCCATCATGAAATGAAGAGTGAGCTATCAGCAGATAGCTTCTTTGCACCCTGTAAAAGGGGTTGGAAGCAGGTCAAGCATTTAGTAATAAGCCACTGTAGTCCTAGTGTCATGTGGACAAGAACCTTGTACCAGGGCCTGTGCTCGGACAGAGCTCTATAAAACATGACAGTCCATGTTGGTGAGCCACCTCATGTCTTGCAACGATAAAACTGGTTGTTTGTTTCTTATTAAATCCTGTGATTTGTTAGTGGTCAGAACATTTGGACGGAAATTATCAATTTACTGATTTATTGGGAAATAGTTAGAGATTGAAAAGAATGATTCCTGTGAAAGAAAGTGAGTTGATGGTAAAATAGACAGCCATTGGTGTATTTGTATATTCAATGAACCATACAATGAGACAAAGTGTCTCTTAAGTGTCCAAATAAATTTTATATGATATTGAACATAAATCATCAGCAGAACTTGTGTCATGTTTAAGTGGTGCAATGCAGAGCTTTGGCCCAGAGTCCAGAGTTTTGCTTTTCTGGTGCTGTTGGATCTCTTTTGCCTGAGTGCTATCATACCTTTTACTATCATTTAGTTGTGGGTCCCACGCTGCTGATCCACCAGATGTTTCAGGCCACAGATGATGGATGGCCATCGCTGCGCTGCAGCCTTAAGTGATTGGAGAAGATTGAAGATGTGCAATTCACTTAGTTTGCTCACCACTGCATCAGGCAATCAGTACGATGAGAAAGAGAGAGAGATGCCCAGGCAGACAGACAGCATGAAAACACACTCACATCAGCACTGATTTAACTCGGCAGAGGTATATCTGACAGGATCAGGCTCTTTAGAAGTGAATTAAAGGCTGTTGTTTGTGATTTAGCAGCATGAGGAATATTACCCTCAGTGGGTTATTAAGTCTCATTCTCTGATATGTGCTGTTTATGTGGTTTTTTCAGGATATTAGAGCTCACAGACCCATTGCCTGATAGTGTCTTTAGCCAAGTGTGTGTATGATATGTCCCTATTTAGATTACAAAAAGGTCAGGAATATGAAAAAAAAAAAAACTTCCTCTTGGGGCATTTAAGGGTGTCTTCATTTAGCACAGCGCTTCAAAAATTATATATATATAATATATATATATATATATATATATTGATAAATATAAAAATTTAAGATTAATATTATTAAGTAATACCAAAAGCATATAGAAGTCAATGTTATGTCCTCATTTTATATATAAACATTTGTGTGTGGTCAATTTTTGCCTTCATTGTAGGGATATAATGTCTTTATCACCTTATTTTGCAATGTGGAGTAAGCTGTTTTTATGAATGTGAAAGACCTATATGTAAATAATAAACCGATGCATGTCATTTTTGTGGTTTTTGGCTCTAACTTCATGAAACAATGCTCCGATTGGGACATCTTATACAGCAGCATTGTCATAATAAAATTTAGCTATCACGTGGCATTTAGCTTATAACTTCAGAACATGCATAGATTGTAGAAAATGGCACAACTTTACTTACAGTGGATGTCCCCGACTGAAATGAGTCCAAGATCAACATAATCCCATGCGTCGATCATGAGCAGGGCGGATCTAGAAATTATTTATAGGGTGGCAAGGGTGGCAATGAGGTCTATGAGGGTGGCAACACCTAAGCAAGCGCCCCTGCATAGATTTTGGAGATTATGGCCTGACATACACAACTGTGTTCACAAACATTGCATTACCAAAATAAGAAGATTTCAATATCCTCATGGCACCAAGTAAAGGCAACTATATGAAAAACATCAACAGATTTAAATGGAGTCTACCTGTATCACTAAAGAGATGAGCAGTTTTTATTAATATTACCAGGTACTTCGTGGCATAAATTACATTTTTTAAGTGCAAGTTAAAGAACAACAAAAACTGTTTTTTTGCAAACAAGTTTGAGTTTCTGTTGTTAACAGAGGTGGGAATGTCTGTGTGTGTTCACCCAGAACAGCCTATCAACTACATACTCTAGCAACACACCAGCAATTGCATAGAAAGAGCCTAGCACCACCCAAAATCTCCTAGCAACCACCTAGCAACACTTTAGCAATCACCCAACATCTATATTCTGGCCAAATTGACCAAACTATTTATGTTTTTTAAACAAGACTTTAAGTTGGCTTTATCAAGCCAACATAAATTTGTCTTTCAACTTTTAATCTAGTTGAAATGAAACAATTCAATATTTTCTCACAACTATAAACACAATCACAAAACTATGCACCAACTTGTACAAACCTCAAACTTCCAGGTCAAAATAAAATTTTAGTCAAAACGTATTCTTGTCTGACAAAATCAAACTTTGGCCTCAGATGACACATAAAACTTAAATACACAGACTACTGCACTGCCCAGTGACCACTAGTGAGATCAATCATATAACACTGTAACAAAAATACCGCTTACTGGGATTCAGGAATTATTTTGCAGCTCACTGTCTACTACACTATACAAAAATAAATTTACAGATACAGTAAAATACAGCAATGATTTTTTTTTCTTTCTTTTTTTCATTTTACTATTGTAAATTGATCTGGCAGTATATGTATGAACTGGTATGCACCACAATACAGTATACTGTCAATTACAGTAAAACTAAATTCAGCATCCTCTCTGCACATTTGGCCAAATTTTATTACAGTTAGGGACTATAGCAGTGTATTGGTCTCTGACACAAGACAGTCATTTCTCAGTTCTGTAAAATACAGTATACAAATAGCTACAGAGAAAGTTGACAGTCACAAGTTTGAGGGTGTACAGCGTGCTACAGTTTACTGTACATAGTGAATTTCCCTCATCTAAAGTACTGGAACTGTGTAAGTTTAAAACCCCTGTAATTATTCATTCAGCTCTCTCTCAGATTTTGACTGGTGTGTCATCAGTTTTGCTACCTAATGTATTTGTCATTGTTAAACGTTTTGAGAAATATGTCTTTGTTTTGAAAACTGAGCGAATGGTTTGGGAAACTGGGCCAACTGAATCACTTATAATGTGTTAGCAATCGAGAAAAGCTAAAATACATTTAGATTCTTACCTAACTAGTTTCTGTGATCGGGATCTTCTTATTGATTTCATGTTGCCGTTTCGTCGGATGGCAAAAAGACCTTTATCCATGATAAAAGTGGAGCGGGCGGTCGATTAATCAGCTCGCAAAAAATTACGAAAATTAGAGGACTTCTGAGTTAGCCGACAAGCAGTAATTTTCAGATTCACGAACAAATGGAAAACAATTCGTAAGTGAACCTGGCTGCACTGTGTTTTTGACTCCCAAAGAACCGGTCCATAAGAGTCATTTGTTAATGAAGACTACATTGGGACTACATTGGGTGCGCTGCGTGCGTGTGCAACCGTCATGCAGCTTATTGAAAGACGTGTTTTCTTGCCATTATGTTGCAATACGCTGTCTTTTTTATGTCATCACATTGAAGCGCCGCTGCTGAAAAGCAGTAGTACTTGAAACACTGTTAACATTTATATTTTATTCTCTGATAATTTTGGGGTGGCAGATGGGGTGGCAAAGCTTTTTCTTAGGGTGGCAGTTGCCACCCCGTGCCACCCCGGTAGATCCGCCCCTGATCATGAGTTACTCCACATGAAAGAACGATTTTAAAAAATGCCCATCAGGGGGCGCCAATGGCTAAACAAAAAGGCTACCTTCGTTTCAAATGCTGTAACTTTTGATTTCTTTATGCGATCACCACAAAATTTGATCCAAATACAGCTCACATATAGAAAAAAATTTTCTCCTACCTTATTTCCTTACGTTATTGCATGTCAAATATGAAATATATGTAAAATTTCCCCTGAGCAAACTTTTAGTTTTTGTCATTATCAGCAGTTTCTCAGCATGAGAATGTCCAAAATTATTTATTTATTTATTTTTTTTAATTTAAAAATGTAAAAAGTTTTCTTTCAAACGAAACCAACCTTTTGACTGTCCTTGCTAGAGATTTGCCGTTATGAGTCATTATTTTTGTGCATGTCAATCAGAAAACAAACCAACAGTAAAATAAAATAAAATAAAAAATGCCTACCTAGACAGCAACATAGCGTGGCCCAGATCCGGCCCACATCTGGTACATGTGGATTACACGTGGACCAGATGTGGGCCGGATCTGGGCCGACACTATGTTGCTGTCAGGGTACCTTTGTTCCAAATACTGTAACTTTTGATTTCTTAATGCGATCACCACAAAATTTGATTCAGATACACATATGGAGGAACATCACCAAAAAAAGAATGATCCCGCTACCTTATTTCCTTCATGAGATATTCCATTTTAAATTAGAAAGATATGTAATTTAACTTTTTCCACTTTTTTTTTTTTTTTTTTTGCTGTTTATTTGCAGTTTCTCAACATGAGAATGTCCAAATGTATTTTATATTATTATATTATTATTATTATTTAAAAAGTTTCCTTTCAAACGATACCAACCTTTTGACTCTCCTTGCTATAGTTTTGGAGTTACGAGTTTTTACTTTTTTGTGTCAGAGAAAAAAAACTCTGAAAATACCCCCAGGGCTTAAGGTGTTAATAACTTAAAATAATACGATAACAAACACCAGTATGCAATATCAACACATCAGCATAACGGACTGTTTTTGTACAGGTAAAATAACTAGAAGCAGAAGGCACTGGAAGCTTCGCACAATCAAGTTACAAGTGGCCGCATCTGCTCTACATTAAAAATAAGGTGGTTAAGGTCAGCAAAATGTGAAATCACCTACATCGTTGGCAGCAGCAAATGGTCCCCATGAGGAAAACAGCTTTATAAACAAACCTAATAATATCTTAATGAAAACTCCTAAATGCAAAGGTTAAATATTGTTATATCGCAAAAACAAGTCAACCCACCATAAACAAAAATGTCTGTGCGTGTGTGTGCGTGTGTGTGAATGAGAGCAGATAAATGCATGCAGGCCTAATAGAGGAGAAGTTGTGAGCTTGTGAAGAGTGGGGTGACATAGAGGCCTAGCGTAATCTAATAACCGCCTCTATCTTTCTAATGCACCTCTCTCTGCTCACATTGAGAGTGCAAATGCTGGCAATGATGAATAGACTGCTATGAATGAAGTATCCTGTGATATATCAAATAAAAGTAAATTTGCTTTCATTATTGATGCCAAGGCCTTGGAGTGTATGCATCCTCTCGGCTTCCATAGCTGCTACAGACAGGCATTTCAAATCATTGCAGCTGGTTCAATATTTCAATACGAAGTCTGCATGTTTCTCTGTTAAAAGACTCACAATGGGATTACCAATGATATTTCTACACCTTATGTTTAGCAAACAGTTCGAAGGCACTTCATATCCCATAATGTGCTTGGGAAGCTCTTCAGAGTTGCCTTGATCCCCATCAAGGCGGGCAAGACAGGTGAGTACCTGGTACTTTTTTTAGTACCACCTTGGTTGAGGTTCTAAGCAAGCAGTACCGATACTAAAATGTGACATGTAAACACTGCAGATCACTGATTGGTCAGAAAGAATTGTCACTATCAGCATCACTGGATTTGCGACACAAGACACCACACCACCACAGTATCATTTTTTCACATGACTTTTTTAAACGACTTGCTTTAAACGTTCATCGTGCGCAACTTGAAAAACTAAATGGCTGCATTGTGGTTAGTAAATGAGGTGGTGGCGCAACTATAAAGATCAAGGCTGGATTTCCCAAAACCTTCTTAACTCTATGTTGTTCTTAAATTATACCTTAAGCTGTACCTTAACGTTAATACGTGCTTCCCGAAACGTTCTTAGTTAGGTATACTTCTGTAAGTTATACTTTTGTAAGGTTGGTCTGGACCACTCTTAGCTATACCTTATCACTGTTGACAGTCAATCCGAATATAATTCTGAAGTTGTAATACATCCAGTGTTCGATTAGGATTATGGCAAAGAATAAAATGCAAAGATCCACTGCTAAATTCAAATGTGCTTTAGCGCTGATCCAGAGACAGACGCACGCTCCGCACTTGTCATGTATCACAACTATTCGTGTTTTTAACCTCATCAGGTTAATTTAAGGTTTCAGACATTTAAATACACATTTGAATTAAGTAGGCAACTGCATAAAAAAGACATTTGTAGTTTGTTAAAATCAAATTCCATACACTGATGTCTACGAAAGCTGCAACAATAAACCTTATATAATAATTTGACAAAGTTTTTTATTCATATCAGATACACATTGTGTATGAAACAATAAAATTTACTCTATTCTTCTCTCAGTTCACCGGCTACATACTTTTGTGTATTTCGGGGAAGATTTCGTAAATCCGACAGCTCTGAATTGCCGTGCAAACCAACACTCATCGCGCGACAAAACACATTCACTTCCACATATTTTACAATCGGAATATATCATAAAATTCATGATATATTTAACAAGTTTGTGAATATTTTGAATAAAAAATGAAAAAACGATATTAACGCCATACCTACATGTCTGTCAGCTGCATGACGCGTCTCCAAGGAATTAAAACTTTGTTCTAAAATAACGGTCGCCTTAAACTCACACTGATGGGGGCTCCGCGCCCCCAGAATATAGATAAATTACAATATAGATTTAGTTTGCAATTTGGATTACTTTTATAACATCCCATGAGTCCTGATAAATGCAATTTCTACTTCTGAAGTGCTTCTTTTTATAAAGAACACTGATTTCTCACATAATGCAGTGAAGCACCCCTGTATAGAGTGAATTATTGATTCTCGAGCCATCGATATCAACCAATTCAGCACCGCCGCCATGGACAGCACCAGGTAACGTCGCACTTAAGAAGATATACCTTAAGCAGCCTCCTAAGGGATAGTTCGGGGAACACGCCTAGAAACGGTATATCTTCAGTTAAGGTCTACCTTTAGAGTCTTCGTAGCGCGCTAAGAGACAACGTTATCGGGAAATCCAGCCCTGATAACCCCACCCACTTTGAAGTGGTACTAAACTGCAGTGGAAAAGCAAACCGAGCCAAAGTAAAGTGAGCTGAGCTAAGTCATGCCAAGCCCAGTCATACCACGCAGTGGAAAAGCACCATAAGTAACCACTAGCAACCAACCAGAACACCATATTGAATTGCCAGGCAAATCACGTAAAACACCACACCATGGAGACTGGCTTTGAATTAAGAACCACTCTCGTAAAAAAATCTAGTTTAAATAAACTGTATAAGAGATAATGAGATCTCAGAAATGTCATTGCTGGCAGTCTTTAAAATGTTGTATCGTATGTTTTTTAAATTTTTAATGGATCTATGTTTTGTGTGTGTTCTTATACGCTGACCGAATTCAAACACATTGAGTTCCCTTTCAAGGGAACTCACGCTGCGTCGAAGATGCTGTGGGAACGCCTCTGCGTGACTGCATTGTGAAGCACATGTGCAATCAGTCCAATGGTGTGACGGAACGCTATTGGCGGGTGATGTCATGACCAGGGAACTATAAAGCACACCTGAACCTCTCGAGGGAGCTGCTTGTGTTCATTGTAAACAGCTACCATTGAGAATGCTCCGCTCCGGCCGGGCACTCTTTGAGGAGGGCGCCTTGGTTCGCGTTCCCCATGGCTTGGGTCCCACTGCTGCTGAGGCACAGCGAAGGCTTTTGTCATGGGGTTCGCAAATGGATCTCGCAGAGGGGTTAGAGACGGGTGCTGCTCTTTGTCTGCCCTCACCTGCGGGGTCCAGTGCCTCATCTCAGGGGTTGGAAGCACACTCTGTGGTTTCTTCCGGCCCTGGTGAGGCACCGGTACTGCAACTGTCTGATTCTTAGGAATTAGTTGTTAGTATCGAAGCTGGTAATGTTGAGGACATGCCACCCAACATCCACGCTTATGAGGAGTTGATAGAGGTTGTGACTTGTGCCGTAGCCAGATTAAATGTCGACTGGCCGCCCGAGAAACAGGAAGTTTGCCAGCAAAGTAAATTAGACGAATGCTTCCTGCCGTCCAGGTCACAGCCTTGCCATTTTTTACCATCCCCCACACTGAGGTGTTGAGGTCATAGAAGAGCTTCATATTGTGTTTTCAGTCTCCAACAGCATGGTTATGGGGCGATGCTTGGGTAGAAGAGACGCTTGCGAGCTATCTCCCGAGTCAGCATCGTCCCTCAAAGCTCATAACCATGCTGTTTCAGTTCTGTGATGTTGGAATAATTAGAAAGAATAATTTTCTGTTGGAATAATTATATTTCTTAAATATATACATGTATGTGTGTGTATTTATATATACATAATTATACACAGAAAACATACATATATATTACATAACAGACTTTTACTCTGGACACGATTAATCATGATTTATCATTGAACAGCCCTAGTTCATGGCACCTTTTGTCCTTTTTGGGAAACACATTCTCTAGCAAATGTGCAGAGAAGACTGGCTGAGATGATGAACTTACGAAAACCCAAGACCTCATTGGGAATCCTAGATCAGAACTTTCAAGTTATCATTGTCAAAAGGTATTAGCTTCATCATTTTGTGGATGTGTATCAGAAAGCGGTAAATATATGTATCTGCGAGGCACTGAGTCTGATGAAGTCCATTGCTGTCTGATAATGGGAAGGTTAACAGTTTCAAACCCAATGTCACATCTATTCTGGAAATCTTTGCAGCAGTTGTTGTAGTTCAAGTGATGCTCTGCAATGAATTAGAAATCCAAGATTTGAGTTCTTTTGGACAGATTCTACAGTTGTTCTTGGCTACATAAACAATGATACCAGAAGTGTTTGTAGCCAACCGCATAGACAGAAGCAAGTCAAGTACAAAGCCTGAATGGTGGGCTTGTGTTGTCTCTGATGACAATCCAGCAGATCATGCCTCTCAACTGCAGAGCAACTTAAGACCCTAAACTGGTTAATGACAAAAAAGTTTCTTTGATATTTACCAATGCTTTAAGAGCATTCATTAGAAGATGTTACCAAGAAAACAGTTTTGTCAGTTCAAGGAAAGAATTCACAGAACTCAGGAAAGGATCAATAGAAAGTGAAGGCTGTAGGATGCAAATTTCTTATGAACCCTCCATCAGCAAGTCACATGGATAGTGTCAAGGTGGAGTCAAGGGCTCAGAGGGCTAAGGTGGAGCCGAAGGGTTGGAAGTTCACAGCTTGGACAACGACTCCATGGTAGATGTGAAAGGCCAGGAGACTAAAGTCATGTCAGTGAAGCCAGAGTAGGGGGTTAAGCTGGTGGAGCAGGATTTGGTTATGACCAGAGCCAAGAAATCCCCTAAGCCAAATGGAACCAGTGGGAGTCAGGAAGAACAACTTTCATGTCCAAGAAGATGAGTGTAGTGTCTACCTCAAGCAGGGCCTTGGGGTGGGCAAAAGGGTGGGAACTGGCTCCTGGGCTGATAGGGTTGTAGCGCTAGCTCTGGGATGGCTTGAGCGGCTGCTGCTGGCTCTGAGATGGCTCTGGGTGGCTGGCGTTAAGACAGATCAGTCCTCTGGCTGAGGGGGTCCATGGCAGGATTGTGTGCAGGCTCGGGGTTCGAAGCAGCCATGTGTGCAGGTTCAAGGTCCATGGCAGGTGTGTGCATAGACTCTATGTGTATGGCCAGAGTGGCCATGACAAGTGGCTGGACTGGCTCAGAGATGAGTTCCGGGGCTTGGTGTGGGGATGTCATGCTCCTCATCCACCTCACCCACAGTGAAGGAGGATCTACTCAGCTATAATGCCAGTTCCACAAACTCACAAGGAGTCCCTCGAGGACCATCTCTTGCACATGTGTCAAACTCAGCTTTTGGAGGGCCACTGTCCTGCAGAATTTAGCTCTAACCAGCTCCAACACACCTGCCTGGACATTTCTAGTACTTCTAAAGACCTTGATTATCTGGATTGGGTGTATTCAATTAGGGTTGGAGCTAAACCCTTCAGAACAGTGGTGCTCCAGAAACTGAGTTTAACACCCCTGACATAAGAGTTTAAGTGGCTAATCTAATCCTGCTCAAAAAAATCTGATTGGATAGTGATCATTGAAATGTACCATGTTCTGCAAGCATATAAAGTCCTGGGTGTGGTCCTCAAAGGAATATTCCATTAGTCTGTGACATTTTAACTGTACTGCTCCATTATGTGAGTCAGAAACACAAAACAGCTCTGTAACTAAACTAAGACAACTGCTGACAAAGGAAGAACTGAAACACAGGGCTATAAATACACAGACAAGGCACTGAACATAGTAAAGATGAACATAGTCAAAACAAGGAAACCAAGAGAACAGGAAATAAAAATAGGAAATGTGAAGAAAGAAACAATGTATTAATATTTAAAAAAAAAAATTAAATAGTATTTCTTTTATTTTTTTCTTGTGTTCTGTTAACCCTTAAATGCATGACTGTTTCGCCAATCATTCTTACATATTCGGGTCTTTATCGACCCGGATCTATATTTAACACGGAAGGATCTCTACCTGTCGTGATAATATAAAACTCCTCTAATATTAGAGTAACAATTACAGAAGTGTAAAATAAATCGTATTTTGTTACCCTTTTGGAGCTTAAAAAGGGCTCCGTTTGAGCAGATGTTTTATGCCATCATCACTGTCCTTGTCAGAGCTCATTTGCCAGTAAATTCAGCAAATAATAGGCTAGTTTTATGTTTAGCCCATTCGCGATCTCAATCATATTCTCAGAACTATATAATTTTCAACATCTTCAAAATCAATATTTCAATCGCTAACAGCTTCACCAGATCCATCCAGTGACAGTTACAGTCATATTTGATTGCGTTTAGTACTTGCTCTGCAGTAAATCGCTGAGCCTTTCATGTTTCTCTTATTATTTAGTTTTCTGTCTAAATGAGTCGTCACTTCATCAATGTGTATCAGACATTGCCACCTTGTGGAATAAAGGTGAATTGCACTTATTCTGTCATCTAAGATTCAATTATTGTTGTGCAGAAAAAAAATATATGTACACTCATACACACCTCGGGTCGTTTGCGACCCTATACAATTTTTACAAAAAATGAATACAAAAATAGGCATTCTTTTATAATTTTATGATTTTTTTTTTGTTATATTCTTTATAATGAATTGATTGAGGAATACCAAGAAGGTTGATGTCTAACTTTAAAAAATGAACGAGGAGGAGGGTAGTGAATGACGTCCCGGGTCACTAAAGACCCGAGGTAAATAAAATGCTATTCCATTAGCTCACAAACATTCTCAGTGGAATAGTCTCATAAAATTCTCAGTGGAAAAGATCCACATGACATGCATTTGGCGGGTGCATTTTCTATTGTGTGTATGTTTGTACTTTTTATATTTGTGTTGATGACCCCCATTCGTTCCAGAGTCAAAGGGTCAGTGTATCTCATTCATTATTCACACGTGCTCTCTGACCTCTAGGAATCAGGGCACAGACTGTCCTGCTTTTTAGCTGCATTCTCTCTTTCAGGCCTTGTGTGGTCTTCTTCCTTGCTTTAGGACTGAAACTCAAATCTGATTGACTTCTTCAAAATGCAATATTTAGAATTAAGTCAATTTGAGGCATATATCCTAAAATAAATAAATAAAAATCTTTTTTTTTTTTCTTTTTTTTTGTCTATCTGAACACAGGCCTAAGGGGTGAATTAACAACAATTGCACCACTTTAGCGCATAGTATTAATGCATAAAAAACCATGTGTCGTGAACCACTCCAAACCAGCTGTGCTGGCTGTGCTGTTTTAACACCCAATAATGAATTGAGAACAGCACAGCCAGATTTTACCAGTTTTGATTTACCAATACATTTACATTTATGCATTTAGCAGACTTTTTTGTCACCCCAAAGAGACTTCCAAAAGAGGATCAAAAGCAACAATATTTGTAATATACAGTGTCTGGTTTATTAAACTAGATTAGGAATCAAGAAATAGAAGGTTAAGTTAGGTAAACCTTATATTATGGGGACAAAATGTTCCCACTAAGATGTCAAATATCTGAAATACTTTATACCGAAAGTCCTTGTGGGTACATTTTTTGGACCCCATAAGAAAAATAGCTCATAAATCATACTAAGTCAAGTTTTTTGAAAATGTAAAAATGCAGAAAGTTTTCTTTGATGGGTAGGTTTAGGTTTAGGGGTAGGGTTAGGGTTAGGGTATAGAATATACATTTTGTACAGTATAAAATTCATTATGTCTATGGAATGTCCCCATAAAACATGATAACCCAATGTGTGTATGTGTGTTTGTGTTGTCTGTGATGTCTGTGATCCTGGAACCCAGAAAAACTCATAAAATGGCTGCGTAAACCAGGCCTGTGTTTTATCGTGGCGTAATTTGACTGGATTTTCTTTTTTCAAGCCCTTGAGTACTGAAATGTGAAGGATAATTCAAAACCATGTGTGCTCTCCGTAAAAGAGCATTTGAAGGTGATATTAGCTGTGTGAGTATATGAATCGGTTCACGCGGTGCTGTCCTGTGTTAAACTGTGATGAGATGTGCAGGTACGGGTGCGGGGGATGGGCGCTAGAGTATTGATCTCTTCTGGGATCTTTCTGTCTGTCTCTCTCTCTCTGTTGCCATGACGAATCACCCGGCCAGCAAATTCATAACAGCAGGGTGGAGAGAGGCCGTCCTCACAAATGATTAAGCCTGCAGATGGAAAGAGACACAGACAGACTTATATACAAATATATACAATGTTCTTAATAGTGGTGTTTGCCAAGATAAGCATATTGTTCATACTTAGGATAATGGATTTAAAAAAACAAACAAACAATAAAAAACATTCTTAAGTACGGCATGTAACTTCTGCATCTTGCTTAGGAGATGTGTACTATTACTTTATTACTAAGTACTAAGTATTCAGACTTGCTTGTTGAGCAAAAATAAAACAGATGAAAATTGAAGAATGGACCCAAGCCATATCTAGAGACCAGTATATAATGTCGGGGCCTGGGCTCTTTTGACTTGGGCCTGAAGGCATCCACCCAGAATACCCCAGCACTGACTAAAACCACTCAAAACATCTTAGCAACTTTGTCTTCGCAACATTCTAGTAGTGTGTCAGATTGTTTTATGTACACTTTCTTCTGAAAATATACAAATCTGTCTGTTATATTTTTTGAATACTTAGATTAGTGTGAATAATGAACATAGTATTCTGAAAACCTCTAACAACTATGGTACAACCCTTTTTTGGACATACCACCACCATCACACGACCATGGTTTTTGGATGTAACATGGTAGTGACATAGCATTCTTTAAAATTCAATAAAATTAACACAATACAAATTAGTGTCAGGTGTATGTTCAGTCTGTTTAAGTATTTGTTTTAGTTTTTCCTGTATGCCTGCCCATCTGTGTTACTAGTCTGTCTCCAAGGTTGTTAATTTAGGACCTCTCTTTGTTCTGTTGATTAGTCTCCCTTGTGTATTTAAGCTCTGAGTTCTCCCAGTTCTTTGTTCTGTGTCTTCTTAGTTTAACCTGGTTGTGTATATTTTTCCTAGTGATCTCCTGAGTGTTACCTTGTTGGATTTTTTTTTTTTTTACCTTGTTGGATTAAAGACAGTTTTTATTGTTTACTCCAGCATCATGCTCTTTACTGCAGCAACCCGAACTGTGACAGAACACAGAACCGCAAATATGGACTTATCAGCTGTCCACCTGCTCTGCATGCAGCAGGAGCAACAAATCCTTGAGGACCACACAAGAAATAATTTTAGACCTGGTGTGCCTTACACACTTCCCAGATCGCTCCCTGTGTGCATTTTTTCAAACCAGCCTGAATGAGCAAATTAAGGCATGCCTGCCCGGTGATGGTCCTAGAGAGACATTTGCCGAATTCGTGGAGTGGGTTCTGGCAAACAACACCTCACCCATGACCATCTGCCAAGCGGAAGAAACCCCTGCCAGCCCCACTCTAGGCCCAGCCAGACTTCAGCCACGCCCACCATGGACCGGGAGCCTGAGCCCACCACAGACTGGGAGTCCGAGCCTGCCACGAAGACAGCAACGGAGCTGAATACTGAGGCCTTCTTCGTCCCGCAGCCTGAGCCCCACATAGAGTCTGACCAGGTGTGCGAGGAGGTGAGGAGGGTATTTTAGTGGACTACGAGGACATGGGATGGAGCCCCGTCTATACTCCCCCAACTAAGGGTGAGCTGTGCCATTTCCCTATTTGGTTAGAGGGATTTGAAGAGAGTTCCTGAAGTCTCCTGTTGTCACTGGTCCCACCAAGCTCCAAGTCTCCTGAATCTCCAATAGTCCCACCCAGCCTCCCTCTCCCCTCTCCTCTACCCAAGACAGACATTTCTTCAGCCCTGCCTCTGCTGGCTCCCTTCAGTTCCTCGGCATCTCCTGTTTACTCCATTCTGGTGCACAGATCTGCCTCTGGTTTTCCAGTTGCCAGTTCCACCGTGGCATGTGGATCCTCTGCCTACACCTCAGGCCACCAAGCCTATCACTCCACCTCGGCACCTTGGCTCCTCCACCCCTCGGCTCCACCTGGGACCATTGTCCTCATGGCTCCACCAGGCTCCCACGTTCTTCTGTCTCCACCTGGGTCAGTTGTTGCTCTGCCTGTGCCACAGGCCTTCAGCTGTGTTTTGTCCATCCACCCCTTCGGCTCTGTCTGGCTTTGTCTTCCCTCCAGCTCTGCCTCGGTCCTCTGTCCCATTGGCTGCGCCTCAGTCCTCCGGCACCCTGGCTCCACCTTGGCCGCACGTCACTGGAGCTCTGCCTCTGTCTCGTCGCCTCCTCGGCTCCGTCTGGGTCTCCACCTCCTGTCTCCGCCTCCATCATTCGGTCACCAGGTTTTGTTCGGACGGTCTGTGAAGGCTTCACCATGGCTCCTCTCTCTGACATCTTCACCGTGGTATTTTTCACTGCTAGCTCTGCACCCACCTCCAGAGTCCCCACCCTCCATCAGCTGTTGTAGTTACGGCACTGTGTCTCCTTTAGTTCCTTTGTTTGCTGCTGTGCATTTATACTCCCTGTTTTTTTTTTTTTTTTTGTTTTTTCTCAGTTCTTTGTCGGTCATTGTCATTGAGTTATGTGTGGATGGTGTTAAGATTACTCCTGAGATTCTCCTGTTTGTTCCCCTAATTTAATAAAGACTCCTTGTTTTATCTGCGTCAAGCGTGTTGCCACAACAACAGTAACAATAATAGGACAATTCTTCATTTTGTCCTTAATTTCTCATGATTTATATAAAATGTATTAAAACCTTTTACCCATTTTGAAATGGTTTTTGTTTCAGTATACTCACTGATTATTTGTTTATACAATACAGTTTCAATCATGTAATAATTAATAATAATGAGGCTATTAATAGTAGTTATTAATATTAATTACTATTAATAAACTATTAATAAAACGTAGTGGCCTAATGGTTAAAGAGTCGGACTTGTAACCTGAAGGCCACAGTGTCAGCAGGAAAGGTGTGTGTGTGTGTGTGGGGGGGGGGGGGGTTGAGTGAGAACATCGTTCTCTTCCACTTTCATTACCCACAACTGAGGTCCCCTTGAACAAGGCACCTAACCCCCGATTGATCCCCAGGGGCTGTAGCAAAAAAACGGCTGCTCCGGGTGTATGTTCACAGTGTGTGTGTATGTGCTTATGTGCACTTAGATGGGTGAAATGCAGAACACAAATTCTGAGTATGGGTCACCATCCTTGGCTACACGTCACATCACTTTCATTTCAATTAAAATATTATTATATTGTGGGACATAAAAGTGCAATACAGTTTTTCTTTTCAGGTGAAAAGAAAAAAAGAAAAGAAGAAAAAGTAAGTACTTTAAACAAAGTTTCAGGGTCAGATTAGGTAGTAATAATTGCTTCTTTTTTTCTACAATCTTTTTTTTTATTATTATTATGTGTGGTATAACCATCAAAATTATAATTTGAGATAATTGTTTAAAACAAATAATTTTAAAACTCACGCAGCACAAACAACTACATAAACAGTTGCTATTACACTTACACATCAGATCAATAAATACACATCTGCAAAGTGTTCTCACATCCTGCTGAGGAAATGCTTTGAAGTAGAAGATGTTTTCTCTGTTGCTCAGTGGGGGAGAAAATATCTGCAACATCATGATTCATTGGCAAACATGCAGCTACATGCTGAATAAGTGTTAGCCAACTTTAATGGATATATTTCCTCATTTAGAGGATGGATGACTGTGGGGAGAGGCTGAATATTTTTGTTAGCTGTAATAAATGTGTTATTGATAATATCGATCATGAGCGTGATCTGCTTGGCCTGTCTTGCTTATCCATATTTATTGGCTTGTTTTGAATCAACAGTAATTCTCTATTGTATATTTGGCAAAGGAACAGGTCTGGAATGGTTCGGGAGGGGTAGTGCTTGACAGGTGGTTGGAGGAATGGTATTGTTATAATTTGTAATGTGATTGTTTATATCCTTGCAGGGTATCTTTGATTGATCCATTTGATGTTTTCTCAATGTTTCCTTATCCATGTTGTTGAAGAAAAGGTCTTTGCAATTAAAGTTTTAGTTGTTTTTCTGTTTTTGTGTGATCTCTGCAGGATGTTGTTTTCTGTGTTTCTGCCACTGTGTTGTTTCTTGATGTTTTCTGTTACTGGAGTTTGTGTAAATAACATTCCTAAATCCAAAACAAGAGATCACGATTAAGGTCATGTTCTGTAAATAAAAAACACCAAGACTTGTAAAGCTTAAAGTTTAATAACACCGACTTTTAAGTTTTTCACAAAAAGTATTTTTATAACATAAACATCAAAGTATGCACAATTCCCATTTCAAAACATTGTTGTGTATAAACATAAAAATATAAATAAAAATATGTCTGTTGCGACATACATAAATACATACATACAGTACTTTTATGAAGAAAGAAAGAAAGAAAGAAAGAAAGAAAGAAAGCATGGAATACAGAATTATAATGCAGGAGGGCCATTACAATGGCCTATATGTTTCTCTCTCTCTCTCTCTCTCTCTCTGTGTATATGTGAACATAAATTTAGAAGGAATGAGAAGAACAGAGAGAATGAGAGTCAGAAAGAGAGACCAAGCAAGGGCTGAGGTTTATATTTAGTAGCAAATATTTTATGTGGCTTTTCTGTCCACTGATCCTTCACAGCAAGTCGCCGGTTCGGTCGAGCATGACAGTATTTCAGCACTGGCCTTCCGCCAGCTACCCGACAGGAAGTGTGTGTGTAACAGAAAGTAGGTTTGTGTGAGTGTGTATGTCAAGGATGCACCCCTGAGGAGACTGACGGTGCAGGTGAGAGTCGTTTAAAGCCACACACTATAGAAACAGTACAATGACAAATAGTGCAGCAGAAAGGGTGAAGAGGAGGGGCTGGCAGTGCAAGACATGGAGAGAGAGAAAAAGAGATAAAAGAGAGGGGTTCTAAATTTGATTCCTCAATCAATGAAATCATTGCCCTATTGTCTGATTTTATTTATTTTTATTTTATAATATTTAATTATTTGTTAATTTGATTAATTAATTAATATTTATGTTTTAAAACATTCATAGTATGATTTTAAATTTGTATTTTATTTTACGATATTTAAAACATCTAAGTACAATATTGTGGTGGGGGTCAAACTGGACCTAACTGAATTTAATTCAATTCACCAAAAATCACACTATGAAAATTCAGGTAAAACAACAAACCCTTAAAATTAATCCGGTCCCACTTTATATTAGGTGGCCTTAACTACTATGTACTTACATGTGCTACAATGTAATTACTGTGTTCATATTGTATTGCAAAACATTTTTGCTGCTACTGAGGTGGGATATGGGTAAAGGTAGGGACAGGTTTGCTGGTATAGGAAGGAGGGTTAAGGTGTAAGTGATGGGTCAACAATGAAACTATACATGTAATTACAGAAATTAACATGTATGTACACAATGGGGGGGGTATAACACACAGTTTTTGCCAATCTCATGTTTATCTTGAGTACCTATAGAGTAGTAGTGCATCCTTCATATCTCAAAAAAGTCTTAGTTTTATCATATTTATAAAAGATACATATGCTGTACCGAGTCTTTCCGAAAACAGCCGAGCGCCTGGAGGCGTGCCGTGTGAGCAGAGCTAAAGAGTGACGAGCTATCACGAGCACGTGCAGCTTTTGCGTAGCGATCGTCTGCAAGCTATTAATGGTCAGCTAAGCAAATGTATTTAAACACAATACACAATACAATACACCAACGCATTATCCATGGATAACCTTTGAATCACTATAATGAATATAGCGTATAGTGAATGATGAATAATGAATTTATGAATTCACTATGTTCGTGTTGTTTCTATTATATGCACTTGGGTGCCTATTGCCAACAAAACAGACATTTGTTGCAGTTTTACTTACCACCTGCGGTTCCGACTCATGACCGGGATCATTATCGCTGTGACCGCTCCATCTTTCAGTTTCAAACGATCTGTAAATCCAGCGTAGAACTGGGCCCTTGGTTATGAAACCATAAGCGCCAATCCTGAGGGCTCGAGCAGCCACGGAAAAACATTAGATATTCTCCATTCATTTTAACCAATAAAAAAGTGATTGTAACTATCAGTTTCTATGGTTATTTTAATAACAAATATCGAGAACGCATCAATGTAATGCGTGAGCACAAATCTCTCAGCTCCACTTATCGCTGGGTTCTTTGGGAAGCAATGTTATCTTTCCCCTCACAACCAAAAAACACACTTCTTTGGTGACATTGTTGATTTCGTGGTCTAAATACAAAGTGACAAATCTTTCTCGAGCAAGTCCTGTGCAGGGCTGCCGACAACTTCCGTAAAGCCGAACGAAGCGTGTTGATGGGCATGCTCTTGCTCTTTCACTCTGGACTCTGGAGAAGTGCCCGTACAAGGAATTCATACTCTAAAAAAGTTTGTGAGCAATCTGAAGAGTATTTTTGGCACAGTTATACGTCCAACTAGGTTTTTGAAACTTTGGCCATGTTTAGCATGAGAATCCAACTCTTCAACAGTGTAAATAATTTAAATGTAAGTACTTAGTAGTTAAATGCACCTATATAAAGTGGGACCATCAATCCTTCTCACACATTACAAAAAATAAAATAATAAAATAAAATAAATAATAATAACACATGATTTGTAAAAGTGTAGTTAACAACTTTTTTATAAACTGAATGTTATACAGTTTTATCTTTTTTAATTTTATTTAATTAATTAATTATTAATTATTAATTTTTACTTATTTTAACTGAAGAAGAGTGAAAAAGCACAGCTTTGGTGTCTACCAAATGCATAAATGTCAATATAGGTTTACTATTTACTGACTCAAATCACAGAGTATATAACAATCATACATAGCCATCATTTAGTAAATTTAGCATTTTTTTTTTTTTTTAACTATAAAAAGGGGGCTTTTGATCAAAATCTCAGCAGTAACTGTGTCCTCTCTTATATGAGTCAAACAGTCCTGGCCGATTTGATTGACTTCCTGGCCTGGTATCACAATTCTGAGCACATATTTCATATTTCTCAGTGGAGCTAATCTTAAATCACTGGAGCTCAAACCACATCAAGGCATTACAGGCTTTCTAAAGCACCTCACCTCTACGGGGCGGCTCCTCAGGGACCCCGGGGGCCCTCCTCCTCCCTTTCTCTCTCTCTGCTCTCCAGATATGCTCAGTGCTAAAGTGAGTCTTAACTAGATTGTTTTGAAGCGTTTCTATAAATGGGCAGTCAGCAGAGGGTGGCTGTTCCTCAGGGATGGACTTTATTGTCTTTCAGATTTAGTGTGTTTTAAACAAACCGTGACTCTGGCGTTCTGCTGGTTTAAAGGAATACTTCACCCAGAAATGAAAATTCTGCTTTCATTTACTGATCCTCATGTCATTCCAAACCTGTATGACTTTCATTCAAAAGGAGATATTTTGAAGAATCACACAGCTATTTTCCAAAACAATTTACAGTGATAATATATTTCAGGATCCAAAAAGGGCAATAATACCTTGAAAGAAGTGAATATGAATTGTGCACTATATTTCAAGTCTTAACTCTTTCCCTGCCATTGACAAGATTTTCCGTCATTTATGACACAACACTTCCCTGACATTGTTTTTTTTTTTTTTTTTTTTTTTTTTTTTTTAATGAAACTTACTCACATTCAAGTGTTGATAAAAAAAGAATTATTACACACACTATTTTTGTGTGTGTGTGTGTGTGTGAGAGTGAAAAAACATGAAAGTCTTGAAAAATGCTGGGGCTGGTTGGCAGCTTTTTTAGTAAATGCTGGCAGGGAAATAGTAAAAATGTTATATAGTAGCTTAGTGTGAGGAACAGACAGACATATAAACATAAGAAGATGATGCTTTAATGGTGTTTTATGGTGTTTGGTGTTTGTATATGGAGTAAAAATACACTTGTTTTTATATTTGTGGGGCTGTTTTATTTGTTTGAGTAGGTATGTATATAGCATGGTTATAGACGGTATTATGTGCAAGAGATGTTCTACTTCTTGTCATAGGTCAGTCTCTCAGAGGTTAGCATGAGAGATGCATTTGTCTGCCGGGTGTTATGAAAAACCCCTGCCCTCTGGCTCAGTCTGACAGAGGCCGGAGAATCAAAGTAGCGGCTGGGGTCCTGGCTCGCTTCAAAGCCCAGAAACTGAGCTCTAGAGTGAGTGTGAAAGCTCGGAGAGTCTTCAAACCTGTGCTGGGACTCTTAGGGTTTGCTGACCTCTCATAGCAGATCCTCAGCCTGCTGTTTACTGCCTCCTGTATCCAATTCAGCGCCATGCAACTTTAATGAGTAGTTTTAACCTGACATATAAGCCCAGAATAGAGAAGGCTTCTGTGTCCATCATTCTCTGATGTAGTGTGGATATAGCTGGAAGCATATTTTTTTCTGTCATTCCCAGTTATGGCACAATCAAGCAAACACAAAATCCCTGGTAGCATACAGCTGTACCACATGTGAAACATATTGAATAGGATATACTACCCATATATGTGCCTGGACAATTTATATACTATGGCATGCTGTTCAGGAAATATATTTACAATTAAAAATATTTATAATTTGAAGTTTGAGTATATGAAATGGAAATCGGAATATATGGAATTGCATAAAAGTCTGAATATCTGGAATGAAAGTCTGAATATATGGAATGAAAGTCTGAATATATGGAAGGAATTTTGCAATAGGCCTGTATGAAATGAAAGTGCAAATTTGACAGTACTTAATAATGTCTAGCTAGTTATATCCTTGTTTTCAGAGCAATAGCCTTCTGAATTTCATGACTTTAAAAATTGCATTCCCAGAAATTTTCCAATACTTTGCTGAATTAGAATAATTTAGGCAACAGCTGGTCATATTCCAAACAACACAAACAGTATGGATGTTTACATCCTGTCATCTCCGACATTCCACACAGAAATCCTGATAAATTCCAATAAAATTACCAGAACTACTTTGTGCTGTTCACACAAGCAACGGCATTCCATCTTTTTACTGGTAAGATACCATTCACACATTAGTTCCAAAATACCGATAAACTCTGTAATGTCAATCATTCACCCGAGGAGAATCGCTAATTCAAGTTTCATCCCATATATTCAGACTTTTACTCCATATATTCAGACTATCATGACATATATTCACATTTCATCCCATATATTCAGACTTGTACTGTCACGGTGGCTCACACACGGAGACGAGAGACAGATCCAAGTGCAGGTGTTTTTATTAGGGTAATCCAAAATCGTAGTCCACAAACAAGCATGGGTCAAAAGCCAGGTAATCAGTCCATCAAAAACAATAACAAAACACGGGAACAGGAAACAACACAACGGGAATGTAAACTGAAAACTCCAGGATGTGAACAGAAAAAACAGACAGGGTATAAATAGACAGACACTGATTACATAATACATGACAGCTGGTTGTAATGATGTGATAAAGGGATAATGAGTCCGGCAGTGCGTTATGGGTAGTGTAGTGAATGCAATGGGTGGAAATGAGAGTCCGGGATGGAGTGCCCTCTAGTGGCTGATAGGGCACTCTCACTGGTGATCGTGACATTACCCCCCCTCAAAGGAGCGGCTACCAGACGCTCCACCAGTCCAAAAAAAACAAAAAACAAAAACTCAGGAGGGAGGTGGACAGGAGGAGGATCAGGGGGAGGGATGGCGGGCCAGATCCAGGGTCCCCAACTGATAGCCAGGGCGGTGCTGGAGGAACTGACCAGGCTGGTTCCAGCGGTTCTAGAGTCCTAGCTGGGTGCCAGGGTGGTGCTGGAGGAACTGACCAGGCTGGTGCCAGCACCTCTGGAATCCTGGCTGAGTGCCAGGGCGGTGCTGGCGGAACTGACCAGGCTGGTTCCAGCGATTCTACAGTCCTGGCTGAATGCCAGGGCGGCGCTGGAGGAACTGACCAGGCGTGTTCCAGCAGATCTAGCTTCCTGGCTGATTGCCAGGGTGGTGCTGGAGGAACTGACCAGGCGGTTCTCAGCGGTTCAGGTAGCCTGGGCAGAAGCGGCAAGGCAGAAGGCTTGGACGGCGGCGGCGAGGCAGACGGCTTGGGTGGCAGCAGCAGGGCAGACGTCCTGGATGGCGCCGGCAGGCCAGTCCAAAGGTGCTCCGTGGCCGTATCAGAGAGAGCGGACAGCTCGGTGACGGCCTCCGTGGCCGTATCAGGGAGAGCGGGCAGCTCGATGACGGCCTCCGTGGCCGTATCAGGGAGAGCGGGCAGCTCGGTAACGGCCTCCGTGGCCGTATCAGAGGGAGCGGACAGCTCGGTGACGGCCTCCGTGGCCGTATCAGGGAGAGCGGGCAGCTCGATGACGGCCTCCGTGGCCGTATCAGGGAGAACGGACAGCTCGATGAAGGCAGCGGGCTCGGGCTGCTCCGGGACGGCAGCGGGCTCGGGCTGCTCCGGGACGGCAGCGGGCTCGGGCTGCTCTGGCGACGGCGGCAGGGCAAGGCGCTTCGTTGGCGCGGCAGGGCAAGGCGCTCGTTGGCGCCGGCAGGGCAAGGCGCTTCGTTGGCGCCGGCAGGGCAAGGCGCTTCGGTGGCGCCGGCAGGGCAAGGCGCTTGGAGAACCCACGAACCCACTAGAGTGGTCTCCAGGCCTTGTAGGACGGAGGAAGCCCCTTTCCTCCTTCTCCTCCGCTTAAGAGGGTGAGGCGGTGACTCACCCAAAATGGACTCACTGGCTGGAGCGGACTTACTGACTGGAGCGGGCTCTGGAGTGGACTGGCTGGGGGCTCTGGAGTGGACTCACTGGCTGGAGCGGGCTCTGGAGTGGACTCATGGCTGACGGAGTGGACTCACTGATGAAGCGGACTCTGACTGGAGCGGGCTCTGGAGCGGGCTCTGGACCTTGGGGGAAGGAGGGAACCTTCTTCCTTCTCCTCCTCCTCCTTTTACCAGGGTTAAGAAGAAGCTCAGTGCCTACCTTCCCTGTGACTTCTGGAATGGATTCATGGGCTGAAGCATGTACACTGCCTGGTAGATTAGGTGAGTTCCCCCTACCCCGATCTTCGAGGTAGTAGACGAACCCCCAAAAATCCATGTCACCCAATCCATCTATCTCCCTCGACGGCAACGAGTCATCCAGAAACCGTTGAAAAGGTCAATCAGACACGCATCATTGTAACCTAGCCCTGCCGCCAGGGTCCAAAACATTTGTGCCAATCCACCGACCTGATGACCCTGTTGCCGCAGGGTGGTTAGATTGCTCAGGCGAGCCATCCGTTCCCTCACAGTGGTAGGAGGAGTGATGTGGATCCCCATCCTGCTGGATCCTTAGATGCTGGAGTTTTCTGTCACGGTGGCTCACACACGGAGACGAGAGACAGATCCAAGTGCAGGTGTTTTTATTAGGGTAATCCAAAATCGTAGTCCACAAACAAGCATGGGTCAAAAGCCAGGTAATCAGTCCATCAAAAACAATAACAAAACACGGGAACAGGAAACAACACAAACCGGGAATGTGAACTGAAAACTCCAGGATGTGAACAGAAACAGACAGGGTATAAATAGACAGACACTGATTACATAATACATGACAGCTGGTTGTAATGATGTGATAAAGGGATAATGAGTCCGGCAGTGCGTTATGGGTAGTGTAGTGAATGCAATGGGTGGAAATGAGAGTCGGGGATGGAGTGCCCTCTAGTGGCTGATAGGGCACTCTCACTGGTGATCGTGACATGTACTCCATATATTCAAAATTTAATTCCATATATTCAAGTTTCATTCAGACGTTCATTCCATTCCATGTGACACCCCTCAAAATCATTGAATTCAGGTGTTCCAATCACTTCCATGGCTGCAGGTGTATAAAAAAGAATGGGTTGCTCTCAGGAGCTCAGTGAATTCAAGCGTGGAACCGTGATAGGTTGCCACCTGTGCAATAAATCCATCAATTAAATTTCCTCACTACTAAATATTCCACAGTCAACTGTTAATTGTATTATAACAAATTGGAAGCAATTGGGAACAACAGCGACTCAGCCACGAAGTAGTAGGCCACGTAAAATCATACAGCGGGATCAGCACACATGCTGAGGCGCACAATGCACAGACGTCACCAACTTTCTGCAGAGTCAATAGCTACAGACCTCCAAACTTCATGTGGCCTTAAGATTAGCTCAAGAACAGTGCGTAGAGAGCTTCATGGAATGTGTTTCCATGGCCGAGCAGCTGCATCCAAGCCTTACATCACCAAGTGCAATGCAAAGTGCTAGATGCAATGGTGTAAAGCACGTTGCCACTGGACTCTGGAGTAACGAATCATGCTTCTCTGTCTGGCAATCTGATGGACGAGTCTGGGTTTGGCGGTTGCCAGGAGAACGGTACTTACCTGACTGCATTGTGCCAAGTGTAAAGTTTGGTGGAGGGGGGATTATGGTGTGGGGTTGTTTTTCAGGGGTTGGGCTTGGCCCCTTAGTTCCAGTGAAAGGAACTCTTAATGCTTCAGCATACCAAGATATTTTGGACAATTTCATGCTCCCAACTTTGTGGGAACAGTTTTGGGATAGCCCTTTCCTGTTCCAACATGACTGCGCACCAGTGCACAAAGCAAGGTCCATAAAGACATGGATGAGCAAATTTGGTGTGGAGGAACTTGACTGGCCTGAACAGAGTCCTGACCTCAACCTGATAGAACACCTTTGGGCAACCTGGTCTCATTAGAACAAACATACCTGTGGGAACGTTTCCGCAAGTCACAAAATATGTACCAATACGTATATATCACTGCAGTTTCACTGTGAAATGTCCACTGAGTGGCGCTAAAAGCGTTCATTTTTATGTTTTATTTTTTTGCCGGAACAGATAAATGTGAATATGGTACGTTTTTATGACGTTGGCTTTTATTCGAATCACCGCAATTATGATTTGAAATTTGGCCAGTGAGTGGTGCTAAAAGTGTAATGCTCCACTAAGTTTTAAAATAACTTACCACCAACACTACACCTAAACCTACCAGATAGTGTTAACAAAAGCAAATATGACAGGAAAATGCATCTGTGATTATGCCGTTTTTGCTCGTTTTTGCTTGTTTCGTACCCAAAGCTTCGTATCCCTCATCCTAAGTACAAGGGATTCGTATCCCTCGTCCTATGTACAACTCAGCTGAGCTACCGAACAACTTGTTATGTCAGAAAAGCGAAACATATGGAGCTGGTTAAGCGATGCTAAATATGCTATATATATATATACAAATTAGGAACTCCATTGCTTTCATTGAGAAACGTTTGGTGTCAATACACAGATGTGAAGGGCATATATACAGTACTGTGCAAAAGTCGTATTTCAACTAACTCTCATTAGAGTATTAGTAGACTGTCTGCATAATATCTGCTGACACTTTATTTTGATAGTCCACCAACGGACATTCTTCGGACTATAAGTAACTTTGCAACTACATGTCAAATTATTCTGATAACCTAAACCCTAACCTAACAGTCTACTACAGTCTACTAATACTCTAATGAGAGATAGTTGACATGTAGTTGCAAAGTTATTTGTAGTTAGAAGAATGTCTAAAGTGGACCATTGAAATAAACCTGTCTAATAAGGAAGCCGGAATCTAATAGGAGCCCCTTTGCTTTGGTTTAGTCTCTGACGATACACAACCACACCAACAGCTAATTAGATCTGCCATTTTTTTACTATTACATTTGATGTCCTTTTTGTTCCACCTGGCAAAATGCCTGTACATTAGTAGGACAGAGTGATGGCAGAGTCCCAATAGTGATTCAAGAAGCAAAAGTCCAGCTTGTGTGTTTGCTGAGGCCTTTCCAAGAGAAATTGCTTGATTTTAAACTGAATCCCTTGGGTTTCTGCCCGAGCAGCTAGTGGGTTGAGATGGATATGTGCAATTGGCTCATCTGCCCAAACCGAGAGCCAATTGTAATTGTTGGCAAATGAATGTGGCAGCATCTGCCCCGATCCTGCTGTCATGATGATGGGATATAACAAGTACATAATGTAATGCGCCACTGTGACACCTGAGTACCAGTCCATCATATATATCAACAGTTTATAATCTTCTCTCTATTTCCCTGACCATTCCTTATGATCTACATACAAAGCTTTGCTGCCTGTGTTTTAACAGAACAGTTAGTTATCATTGATTTACACTCATGTTTAGCTATTCCATGTCTCTTTTTTTACTTTTTTTTTTTTTTTGGACTCTTAGTTTGTACTCACTTCTTGTTTTCTGTTCCTCTCGTCAGCTCCCGAATATTTGCACCTATTTGTTGTTAGTTATTGTGGCAGTACACTGTGTGTATTTAGACCCCACGTCTTGCCCATTGTTGTCTGTTTTGTTGGTGTTCTTAGGATTGTTTTTTTGTGTTCTGAGTTTGCTATTTCCAGAGTTCTGTTGTATTATGTTCTTAGTTTCCGAGTTTTCAAGTTGCTTTGTATTTTCTTTTGTTTTCTAATAATTTGCACTTGAATTAAGGTGACCAGATTTCGGAAATAGAAGTTTTAAAATGGTGGGAAAACGATCCCACACCCTGTTCAGGCCCTGTTATAGTACATACAAATAGTATTACTTTAACCTAAAATGAATAATGTGACTACCTTGAAACTGATAACGTGTCTATTTTGATAATTATTATAGTGCTAATATATAATAAAGCACAACATCATTTGTTGTGGTTTAATGTAAACTTATTTTTGATTTGTTCACTAACATACTACAGCACTTGATTGTAATTTAGCTGTAGTGTGTTATTTTAATATTGCTTTTAAAAATATTACATTAAATATACTAATTTTAGTTTACCAAAAATGATTGTCACTACATTCGGCAGTCCACTTTAAACATATTTCAATAAAGACAATAAAATAAATTATGAAATATATATAAAGATGGATTTAAGACCTACTTAATTGTGTCAAAAATAATTTAAAAATTCAAATATAATTTAACTTTGCATTTAATATACATTTAAACTATAATACATTTTCATTTATATGCAGATAACATGCAGTTAAGTGTCTGAAAACTTTTCATTTAGATTGCACTTAAGTACGTTCTTTACAGTATATTATTCCTGTAATAAGTACTCTGTTTAAAAGTATGCTAAAGTGTACTTCTTTTTCACAAGGCGAGACTTAGACTATAGCCTCGTGAACTATTTTAAGACACTTTTTACTGTGATTTTGCATGTATATGTATGTGATATCTCTGTGTATCAACCGCTTTATGTTTCCTGACTTTGACAATGTAAATACTACAAGCTATTGTGCCACACTGCACACACACCTACTGCCTTCTGTGCCAAATTTGAGGCTCGGTTGCCATGGCAACATTGTAGTTCTCCCAGAATTGCTCATATTGATCCATGGAGAAGTGTGAGAAAAAAAGAAAAAAAAAAAAGGTGTGTGTGTTTGTATACGTGGCGGTGCATGCCCATATATGTGCCATGTCTTGCCTGTGTGTGTGTGTGTGTGTGTGTGTGTGTGTGTGTGTGTGTGTGTGTGTGTGTGTGCATGTCACAATTTTGTAAAATAAGCAACTCTGCAACATCATATCAAACATACTAACCAGTGGACTTTGTGTTGTCTTTTTTGCGCAAGACATGCAGAATGACAAAATTTCACCAAATCATGAATTTGTCATGTGACTTCTCACACGGCTGGTCACACACAGTCTTCAGAGCAGCAGAAGTGTGTTAGCTGCTTGTCATGTCGTATCTGTGGAGCTTGTTCTGACATTGCTGTCATCCGTTAGACCCCCCTGTTCCTTTTACACACTCACCACCAGCTTCCACGGCATGAATAATTGAACACACACACAGATGTGCCCATAAGGGCTTCTGGGTCTTTCAGTCCAGCAGAAGGTCCATGTCAAAACAGACTGTCTGATATTCAGGGTGACTTTAGCCTCACCAGACTTCAATAACAGCACACACACACACACGCAACAGTCATTGAGATCTCTTGTTACACAATTATTTTGTTTTTATTTATCTGTGAGCTCACATGAGAGAAACACATCATCCTTGGGCCAAATTTTACCAGGTATAGTATTATTCTTAGATCTGATCATGTCAAGTGGACGGTGCTAAATACAGGTGTCAGATGGATCCACTTTTTTGTGATCTGATCACTCTTGTGAAAAAGAAGTACACTTTAACATACTTTAAAAAAGGGTACTTATTACAGCAATAATATACTTGCAATAATATTCTTATAAAATAATATGCATACTGAATGTTATGTTTTTGGGCACTTGCAACTAAATGAAAATGTGTGAAAATGTGTTTAATTTATATTAAATACAATTAAAGTGCACAATCAGTGCTCTTTTGACTCACTTAGGTAGGATTTAAAGGATTAGTTCACTTTAAAATGAAAATTACCCCACGATTTACTCACCCTCAAGCCATCCTAGGTGTATATGACTTTCTTCTTCTGATGAACACAATCAGAGTTATATTAATAAACCCTGACACATCCAAGCTTTATAATGGCAGTGCGCAATAATGATAATGAGTATGAAGCTCAAGAAAGTGCATTCATCCATCATAAACATACTTTATGATGGCCGATATATTATATATATATATATATATATATATATATATATAATGAATGAACATATCGACCATCATAAAGTATATATATATATATATATACATATATAAATCTGTTTGAATGTCAGCTGCGATATCTTGTCCTTTTAACAGTTAAGGGGTTTTCCCGTGCCCTGACACTAATGCTGCCTTCACGTGCTATTGTAAATTTGATAATTCCCACTTCTGAAGTCTTGATTCAAGTTTCGAAATACTATTTTGTTCCCTTGATTTGCTAAATTGAGAAAATGAGGAAGCATCAGTTTGAGTATTGAGAAGCACCCACTCAAACAATATTTGCCACCATCTGACTTTTCCTAGTCTGTTTTTAGTTGATCTCCATGAGATGACGCATTCTGTTGATGTTCACAGTCAGGGACTGTTTTTCCAGCGGAAGGAAGGCTTTATATTTTATATATACATGTATTTGCTTTAATATTTGTATTATTTGCAATATTTGCAGTTTATAACAGCCACATCAACCCTTAGTTGTTATAAATTCATTGTAAAACAAGGGGCTTATTGCTTTAATTTGACATTATTACAGAGTGTACTTTCTAAAAGTGTACTTTAAGTGTGTTAAAGGGTTAGTTCACCCAAAAATGAAAATTGTGTCATTAATTACTCACCCTTATGACATTCCAAACCCGTAAGACACTCGCCACTTTTCAAGCCCCAGAAAGGTATGACATCTTTCAAGTAATCCATGTGACTCCAGTGGTTTAAGCTCAATTTTATGAAGCAATGTGAGTGCTTTGTTTGTGCAAAAAAAAAAAAAAAAAATTTACCACTGTCACAGCCAGCTCGTTCTTGACTGTCACATAAAGAGGACCACACAAACAAATGAGTTGAAGAAGAAGAAGAAGAAGAAGAAGAAGAAGAAGACAAAGACGAAGACAAAGACGACGAGAAGAAGTTTTATTTATATAGCTCCTTTCCATAGCTCAAGGTCGCTTCACAGTGCTGTAAAATACATTTGCACATCCACATACACAATACAAACACATAAGGCCACATATAGCCACACTATTCAAAATACATATTGAAAATAGTTCTTTGAATTGCAAGGTTATTTATTTGTTAGAAAATGATCTGTTAAAAAACAACAACAACAACAACAACAACAACAAAAACATAAAATAAAAATAACACAATGTCTAGGGAATTAAATAAACAAAAGAAAATAATAATCCAAGAAATGTTGATAAGTAATAAAGAACAAAAAGAAAACAGGTTGGAGCAAATGACTTCTCTGGAGAACTACATTCTACCAGAGGAAGTACTGTTGGGTAGATCAGCCAAACATTTACACTCTCCACCCATAAATTATCCAATTTAACAGTGACATCACATCCGGACGCCACACTGCCACCACCAGGCGAAGAAGAAAAAGACAGGGTAGTAACACCACGTATTTACAAAATAATAAGTCAATTACGACGGGTTTTAAATGCTGGAGCTATAGAGCAGTTCAAAAACCTATTTTATGAAATTAATCATTTTTATTTAATGGACAGTTTTTCTCTTAATATGGATTGAGACTCCTCACTCGTGCTACATTCCATTTGTTTACCCTTTTTGGACTCAGTAGCCCCACTGCACGTCAAAAAATGCAAATCCCGACCTGAGCCCTTGCTGATGGTACTCGTGGGTTGAGGAAAACTTGAAGAAAATTTGAGCAGAAATGGAAAAAAGACAAGTTACAGGTATCTTTTGAAATGTTACAGGAGTCTCAAGACAATTATAAGAATGCCGTAAATATGGCTAAGAGAAATTATTTTGCAGAAGTAATTATATAAAATAGTAGTAAGATGCACGTATTATTTAATATAGTTAATTCTGTAATTAATCCAACAACTAATGTGTTCTTTGACCCCACCATTATCACTTGTGAGGCTTTTTTGGATTATTTTGTTCAAAAGATCTCTGAAATTAGATCTAGTTTGTTTGATCCTTCAGTTGTCCGGCCATCATCTGTTAGTTTTGCCCATTTTGAACTGATCTCCTTGCAGTCACTAGCCGATGTAATCAAGCAGTCAAAACCAACTGACTGTTCACTGGATATTATTCCAGCAAGATTAAAGGAAACATTTGATGTTCTTGGCCCTAGTATCCTATCTATTATAAATAATACTCTTTTAACAGGAGTAGTCCCTAATCAGTTTAAACACGCTCTTGTTCAGCCTCTTTTGAAAAAACAAAAAAACAAACTAACAAAAAAAAAAAAAAACACACACACACACACATTTGGACCCTGCTGTTCTATCAAACTATCGGCCAATTTCAAAGTTACCTTTTCTATCAAAGGTTTTGGAGAAGATGGTTTTGAATCAAATAAACATCTTTCTGCTTCAAAACGATATTTTTGAAAATTTTCAGTCAGGTTTTAGGGCTTACCACAGTACTGAGTCGGCTTTGATCAGGGTTTTAAATGATTTATTGACGGCAGTTGACTCAGGGTCTTCAGCAGTTCTTGTTTTATTGGACCTTAACACTGCATTTGACACCATTGACCATGAGATTTTACTCTCACGGCTTGAAAAGTTGGTGGGAATCCATGGTATAGCGCTTGCATGGTTTAAGTCATTTCTTTCAAACAAAATATTCTCTGTAAATGTTGGTCAAGATTATTCACAACCTGTCTCTTTGCTTAGTGGGGTTCCACAAGGGTCCATTCTCGGCGCGATTTTGTTTTCTTTGTATATGTTACCCCTTCGGTCAATTTTTAGCATGGAATTTCTTTTCACTTTTATGCAGATGATATGCAAGTCTATCTTCCTCTGAAAAAGAACAGTAAGAAGCAAATAGAGTTGTTGTGGGACTGTATACATGAAATCAAATCATGGCTATCTTTAAATTTCTTAAAATTGAATGAGAATAAAACTAAAGTTGTGTGGCTTGGAGCCTCAAATAATTTTGCTGATCTGGGCAGTCTAGCCCCTTTCTGTAAGCCATCAGTGCGTAATCTAGGAGTTATTTTTGATAGTGATCTCAAGTCTCAAGCCATTTTTGTCCATGTGTGATCTCAAAAAAGTAATTCATGCGTTTGTATTTACAAGGGTAGATTACTGCAACTCACTATATGTCGGCATAAATCATTGCTAACCGCTTACAACTAGTCCAATATGCTGCTGCGAGGCTTTTGACAGGTACTCGTAAGAGAGACCATATTACTCCAGTTTTGAGGTTTTTTTAAATGGTTACCGATCGATTATAGAATAAATTTTAAAATTTTGGTTTTTGTTTACAAATCATAGCATAGTATGGCTCCATTGTATTTGGTGGATCTGATTGAGAAATATGAGCCAAAACGGTCTTTAAGGTCAGCTGACCAGCTAGCTTTGATGATTCCGAGAACTAAAAGAAGAACTGGAGATCGAGCTTTTGTAGCGGTAGCTCCAAAACTTTGGAATGGTTTACCCTTTTCTCTCAGATTGGCACCCACACTAAATGTTTTTAAACACCAACTTAAGGAATACCTCCTCGCATTAGCATTTAATGGGGTATAGAAATTGATTGTGTTTTAAAACTGAGGGGTTTATTTCGTTGTCATTTTATTTGTGGTTTTATTGTTGTGTTTTTATGGTTGTGATTTTCTTTGTGTTTACATATTTGTACAGCACTTTGGTCAATGGTCAGTTGTGTAAAAGTGCTTAATAAAATAAAATAAAACAAAATAAACGAAACACAACATGCATGCTTTGCGGTGCTCTCATGAATGCACTTTGGAGATTAATATTTTGTAAATAAAGTGGTAAATTAAGTGGTAAATTATGGATTATTTTATAGTATAGTCATGAAGGTATAGCTACTTTAAGTACACCTACACATATGTGACATTTTTATTTCATTATATTATCTGCAAGTACAGTTATTTTAAAAAACAACAACATACATATATACAGGTACATCTCAATAAATTAGAATGTCGTGGAAAAGTTCATTTATTTCAGTAATTCAACTCAAATTGTGGAACTTGTGTATTAAATAAATTCAATGCACACAGACTGAAGTATAAGTCCTTGGTTCTTTTAATTGTGATGATTTTGGCTCACATTTAACAAAAACCCACCAATTCACTATCTCAATAAATTAGAATACTTCATAAGATCAATAAAAAAGGATATTTTAAACAGAAATGTCAGGCTTCTGAAAAGTATGTGCAATTCTATGCACTCAATACTTGGTTGGGTCTCCTTTTGCATGAATTACTGCATCAATGCGGTGTGGCATGGAGGTGATCAGCCTGTGGCACTGCTCAGGTGTAAGGGAAGCCCAGGTCGCTTTGATAGCGGCCTTCAGGTCATGTGCATTGTTAGGTCTGGTGTCTCTCATCTTCCTCTTGACAATACCCCATAGATTCTCTATGGGGTTCAGGTCAGGCGAGTTTGCTGGCCAATCAAGCACAGTAACACCATGGTCATTGAACCAGCTTTTGGTACCTTTGGCAGTGTGGGCAGGTGCCAAATCCTGCTGGAAAATTAAATCAGCATCTCCATAAAGCTTGTCAGCAGAAGGAAACATGAAGTGCATGAAGTGCTCTAAAATTTCCAGCACCAGTAGATGACATGGCAGCCAAAATCATCACTGACTGTGGAAACGTCACACTGGACTTCAAGCAACATGGTTTCTGTGCCTCTCCACTCTTCCTCCTTCCTCTGGGACCTTGATTTCCAAATGAAATGCAAAATTTACTTTCATCTGAAAAGAGGACTTTGGACCACTGAGCAACAGTCCAGTTCTTCTTCTCCTTAGCCCAGGTAAGACGCTTCTGACGTTGTCTTTGTTTCAGAAGTGGCTCGGTACATGGAATGTGACAGTTGTAGCCCATTTCCTGAAGACGTCTGTGTACGGTGGCTCTTGATGCACTGACTCCAGCTTCAGTCCACTCCTTTTAAAGCTCTCCTAAGTTCTTAAATCGGCTTCGCCTGACAATCTTCTCAAGCCTGCGGTCATTCCTTTCACTTGTACACCTTTTCCTGCCACACTTTTTCCTTCCAGTCAACTTTCCATGAATATGCTTTGGCACAGCACTCTGCGAATAGCCAGCTCTTTCAGCAATGACCCTCTGTGGCTTACCCTCATTGTAGAGAGTCTTGATGATCGTCTTCCGGACAACTTTCAAGTCAGCAGACTTCCCCATGTCTGCTTTTGGGATTACTGACCTAAACCCAGTATTTATACCCTGAGAATAGTAATCTAATAGAACTTGAAATTAAATATTCATATAATTTGAGATACTGATTTTTTTTTTTTTTTTGGAGCAGCAAGCCATAATCATTCAAATGAAAACAAAAAAGTCTGGGAATATTTTATGTTATGTCTAATAAATCTAGAATATATTTAAGTTTTACTTTTTTAATTAAATTATAGAAAAAAAACTTTTTCATGATATTCTAATTTATTGAGATGGACCTGTATATGTATGACAGCTTGGCAAAGCCACATTTTACAGCTTATGACAGCCACAATGTAATAGATTCCCCTTTTAGATCTAATGTGAAACTGTTACTAAAGAAAAACAATGATAATCATGCTGAGGATGTGTAGTTTGAAAAGTGTGTAATTTATGTTGTTGCATGGCACCAGTTTTAGCTCTTCTACTCGTCAGTGCTGTTTCTAATGCTGAGTCTGTCTAACCGTTTCTCCTCCTGATCTCCTCCATATCACTTTAAATACAGCTTCTGTGTAGAATTCAAATGGGTCTTATATGTTTTCTGGTATGTCTCTCATATGACCTGCTCTGTGCTAGACTCTGTGCACAGTGTACCGGAGCAGACTCTGTGCATGCTGCATCGGTTCGTGTGACACTAACGCGAAACCAGACTTCATTTGCCCCAGTGGAAAGCATTTTTACACTGTCTGAATTGTTCCCTATCCCTTATATAGTGCATTATGTGCCATTCACCATTAAAAAAACAAACAAACAAACAAACAAAAAAAACAGTAATTGTGTGAATAAGTGACCGATTTCAAATGCAGCTTCAGCATCTATTTATAATGTAGGGGACGGGGCACTTCAAATTCTAGAGAGCATTTGATTGGACAGAAAATCTGATGAGATGCTGAAGTGCAAAGGGATGGCATCAAAATCATTGATCTATATTGGCAGAAGTGATAAACTGTAAGTTTAGAATGCTTATATCTTCTAAATGTGAATTTTGTCATTGTTTTGGAGTACACTAGCTTAAGATATACTTAAGGCTAATATGTTCATACTAAAAGCCAAAAAACTCAAAGGGATAGTTCACCCAGAAATGAAAATTATCCATGATTTACTCACCTTCAAGCCATCCTAGGTGTATATGACTATCTTCTTTAAGACAAAAAAATAAATAAATGCTTCAATAAAAAAATGAATCCATGGACGTGTTTCTGTGCAACGTCATCACAGAGATGCGCACACAACTAGGGGGCAGAAAGCAGCACTCTTTACGGCTTATCTAGCAGAAACAGAGATGACACGGAGCTGTTGTGCTGTAAACTACACTAACCACCAAAAAGATGGATTTAAAATGTTCAATATTCAGAGGAGATCACATGCCTTTGCTAAAAACAGAAGGAGATTATGTTATCAATTATATTATTATAAAATAATATTATTATTATATATATTAATTATATAATTATATTATATATAAGGAGATTATTATATATACGTCTATATATCGGGCCATATGATTGCTGGCCACTTGGATATATCTGTGATCCATTCAATCTGGTAATGTCTCACCATTACTGAGAGTTAATTTCTTAATATAATCAGCAGAGTCCGTGCTACCTAGGCTTCAAAAGTAATTAATGCTAGCCATTTCCTCATTGTCACACACCTAGCGAGCTGTCACATGTCTCATGTCTTGTACAGTATGTTTACAGAATCAAATTTCTTTCAAATGTGGCAGGTCGTGACGTAGCCTTGTAAAATTTAGGATAGAAAAAGCTCAAACCAACAAAACCAGGTAAGTTCATAAATTCTTAGGGTATGTCAGGTTTTTATGATTAGCAAACTTAGTTGGACAATTTCATTCACATACCTGATGACTAACGTTATAACTTATAACTTAAGCTACTAGTCAACTGTTGTTAGCTAACATTTTACATAATGTTATATTAATATGAATATTAATATGAAACGCAAAACAAACAGATCCAACTCTGAAATTGCAGTTTATTTTTGAGCCATCAAGAATTTACAAACAATGCGAAATCTACGCTAATTACAATAGTTGATTAACGTAACAATCTTCTACAGGTGTTATGCCGAGTTCTGCATAACGTTACATGCCAAGAAAGTACTGTTTAAAAACGATATAATATTCTTTGTGGGGTTCATTAATGGTGATATAATAATTCAGCAGAACAGATGTTGTAGGGTACCTGCAGATATTTGCATCCACCTCTTTTCTCAGCATAAATGACTGTTACCTCCCGTGAGGTGCATGCAGAACTCGGCAAAACACCTGCTAGCGGTTTTGCCCCCTGAATGAGCGCACATCCAGTATTGTATGTATACAAGAAACCCATCTATATGACTCTAGGGGGTTAATAAAAGCCTTCTGAAGCGAATTGATGTGTTTGTGTAAGACAAGTGAAGAAGAAGATAGTCATGTACACCTAGGATGGTTTGAGGCTGAGTAAATCATGGGATAATTTTCATTTTGGGTGAACTATCCCTTTAAATTTTGATTTCATGGGGACTTTAAGCACACTTTTTTCACAAGGGAAATCCAATGATTTTTCAAACAAATCAAAACATTTTTATGTCTCCTCATATCTTTTATATTGGACAAAATACTAAAATCAATTTGTAAAAGATGGAAATTATGATATAAGTTAATTTACCAAAATGCAAAATAACTTCTAAAAATATATATAAATGTATTAAGAAATATTCCAAATGTTTTTTTTTTGTTTTGTTTGTTTTTTCGTTCAATCTTGAGGATCTTGTTATTAATTTGTAAAATTCCTTTAAGAATTTTGTGATGTTTAATGGTATTAGTTGGCTTGTCTTATACCTTCAAATGTTCCATATACTCCAACTGGTATATCAGTATCGGTATAGCCTATACGATTAACTTTTCAGAGGAAATGACCCCAAACACATTTGGACGCAGTCTGAAATGAATGGCCACATCACATTTGTTGCTTAAACAGTGTAGTAAAATGATGTATGTTTTAGCTCTTTTAGCTGTTTTAGCTGTATGTAATTCAGCATTGCTGCATAACCACCTGGAATGTTAAATATTCATTCTATCAGAAAAACTTCATGTGCCAAACAATCCTCATGATGTATTGCATTTGAGGGAAAGAAAAAGAACATTTGTTTTTGTACTTTACTCAAAGGTGGTGCCCACTGAGCATCAAAGAGATTATTTTATCACGGTTGCTATTTTATTCCTGATAAAGCCCAGAGGAAATCCATCACTATCAGAGGGAGACTCTTTAAAAACTACCTTAGATACAGACAGAGAACAACCCTGACACAGTGTAAAAAAATCACTGCTCTGTTCCATAACCATGGGAACTGCCTAAGGTAGGAAGCATTTTAAGGCATACACCTGATGGAAAGTCTGCTCCAGAAAGTAAATACTTGGAAGAAAATACTTGAATTGAGATATATTCAGCTGCAGACCCGCAGTGCCAGTCCAGGCCAGAAATGGGGACGGAGCCTATAAGAGTTAGTTCACCCAAAAATAAAAATTATTGGCTGGCTCCTGCGTCAGCATCACAAGCATGCATCATGCTGCTCACCTGATGTAGAACCTGGAAGCGCTGAACATAAACAGCATAGGAGATTGACACAGAAGAGAAGAAATTGTTGATTAAAGTTTCACTGAGAAGAATAATATCCAACCTTTGTTAGACTGTTTGAGTGATCTCAAAATTTGGTTGGATCAAAATTTTTTATGTCTCAATGATAAAAAGACTGAAATTGTTGTGTTTGGTTGTGTGGGACATTTAAGTGATTGTGCAGATGCTCTTGGTACTCTATGTTCCCATATTCGACCTTTTACCAGGAATCTGGGTGTAATTTTTGATAGTGCTTTTAAATTTGATAAACAGATTAGTTCAGTTGTTAAAACTAGCTTCTTCCACTTGAGACTTCTGGCTAAGGTCAAGCAATACATGCTACGTAAAGACTTTGAAAGAGTCATACATGCTTTTATTACGTCGCGATTAGACTACTGTAACTCTTTGTATGCCGGTTTGGATCAGTCATCACTCCGACTGCTACAGTTAGTACAGAACGCAGCAGCTCGACTTCTAACCGGGACCAAAAAACGTGAACATATTACACCGGTATTGGCCTCACTTCACTGGCTTCCTGTTTGTTTTAGAATTAAATTTAAAATTGCATTAATTGTTTTTAAAATTTTGAGTGGGTTGTCGCCTTCATATTTGACGGAGCTTCTACATGTCCACACACCTGCCAAAGTACTGAGGTCGTCCGACCAGATGCTCCTCGATGTGCCCAGATCTAGGCTAAAAAACAAAGGTGACAGAGCATTTGCAGTGGCTGCTCCTAATATCTGGAATAGTCTACCAATTTATGTAAGAAAAGCTCAGACTATTGAAACTTTCAAGTCCTTGCTTAAGACGCATTACTATGCTTTGGCTTTCAATTCTAGTTGAGCTTTGATATCTTGACCTGTTGGTTATTTTGTTTGCACTTTGTGTAATATTGTCTGTATACAATAGTTTTTAGTTCAGTTCATTTTTTGCACATTTAAAAATGTAATTGAAATGCTACAATAACAGAAAAAAAAAAAACTAAAAGTTGAACCACTGCAGTCACATGGACTATTTTAACAATGTCTTTAGTATACCTTTCTGGACCTAGAAAGTGGTGGTTAAATTGCTGTCTATGGAGGAGTCAGAGAGCTCTCTGATTTCATCAAAAATATCTCAATTTGTGTTCTGAAGATGAATGAAAGTTTTACAGGTTTGAAACGACATGAGGGTGAGCAATTAATGACAGAATTTTCATTTTTGGGTGGACTAACTGTCAACTATACACATCATTTTACTTTATTAGAAGAGCTATTTTCACATTGATTTTGATTGGATTGATAGCTACAATATGTAACGACAATACTTTTCAATGAGGACACTTTTCAGTTCATACATGCATTAGGTATCACAATGTACAATGAGTAATATTTTAAAATATATTAATCATATTTAATGTTAATGGATACAAACACAAGGCTCACTGTTAGTTCATGTTGTATGAACTAATGAGAACACAATACAACTTTTTAATATAAATAATATATTAATAAATGCATAACCGTATTGTAAAGTGTTTTCCGTTTGACTATTATGTGATAAAATCATTTCCTTTATGTTCATGTTGTTACAAATAGTACTTAAAGACAAATTTTGGGCATTTAATGACAAATATACTGTATTTAATCATGAAATTCAAAATAAACATTTAATACAAATCCATGAACAAGTGAAAAGTGCATTTCTCTATATGAAAACCAAAATATTTAAATAGTAAAATATAGCAAAACTTATAAACAGCTCATAATTGTAACAAAACACACAAACTGTATAACAAATAATCAACTTAAAACATAAAATCACAAAAACTGTTTATTCCTTTTGTCATTGCATTCCTGCAGAAAGTCCTCCACGTCATCCATGAATATGAAATTTAAATGATTAATATGCAAAAAAAAAAAAAAAAAAAAAATGTATGAGAGCTCATATCAGAAAGATATGCACAGATTCAGTATTTTTGCCAGATAAAGAGTAATATATAAATTCTTATAAATTCTTCATTTTTCAGGGTCATTTGATTATTTATTGATAAATTAATAAATATTGAGAGCTCAGCAGTTGTCTGTATTACATATAACAATAGATACAGCCAGCTTTAAGCAGATGATCACTTAATATAAATTAGTTCACCACATCATGACAGAAATATCACAGACCATATTGTCTTACATACTTGTTTCGTTGCTCATTATTAGTCAAATGATGCCACCTAAGATTGTTCCAAATGAGTTACTAATTAAGCCCTTAGACAGTTACTCAGTTAATCTGTTATGGGGGGAAAAAAAATACTAATTGAAATATTGAGGAGAACGTTCCCCCTTTATGGTGGACCATCAATGTTTATATTGGTTACTTGGCTTTTTTTGTATATAATTGGAGGCTATGTTCCCCCTCCTCTCTTTTTTTTCATTCTTTATCTTGTTGGGAAAAACTCCTCTGTGTTGAAGAATCATTCAGCTTTGTTTTTCCTCCGCTGAAAAGCACTGGCTGGCATTGGCAGGGAGTTGATGAGGTTTCAGGTCAGCGCCTCCGGCCGTGCTGTTTCCTGCACTGATCTGGGACCTGTCTCACACAAACACAGCTGATTCACATGCAACCAGCACTGCTTCATCTTCTGAAGGAAAACCTAACGAACCCCAAAAGGCCTCAGATGGCAAGAAAATGCTTCACACACAAGCAGCACTGCAGCCCCAGCATCCCCGATGAACACGATGCGGTAATCTCCCTGCTTCAGTCAGACAGACAGAAAAGAATGCCCTGCGGCATTCACCTTTAACCTCTTCCCATCAGGCTCTGCCAGTGCCACAGAAAAGGGTGATTACTGCCCAACCAGTGGCTGAATTATATGTACTCAACATTTATTTATTTATCTACTTCCTTTTTTGTTTGTGTGTGTTGAAAAGCTCCACAACGTAGCACAAGTTGAGGCCCCACAGTGCTTCACGTCTATTTTTCCCCCTTCTTTTCTGTCCTTTTTTTATTTTCTCTTTCTTCACCTCAAGGTTGCCGGCTCTCCATTTACGCACGGTGTGCAGTAGCTTTAAAAAGCAGAGTTCTCTGGCTGAACCAGTGCCCAACCTTGACACAAAATCAATACTAGGCAAAACTCTTTGAAGAATCACAAATGTAATAAGTGCTGGTACTCTGTTTGGAGCCATTCTTGCACGCTGCCCAAAGCACAGGTGCATGCTGGGATATACTAGGAGGATACAATGTGATTTATCTAGCAAACTAGATTTACTAGAATTTATCAACTGAGTCTACTCAGCAGAAATCCGGAAATATTTTTGATTAAATGTAGTATTAAAGATGTTTCAATGCAAATTACGTGAAACAATCAGCAATCTGTTAATTTGTAATCTGTAATGTATCAGAGTGGGTTTTTGTGTGAATAGAGTAAGGATTAAAACATCTCTGTCATTTTGACAATATTTTTGCTGCTCTTTGAATGCTTGTTGCAATTTACTGCAAATCTGTTTGTCAACACAGCATTTTACAATATGCTGTAATGAAGCAAACTACTCATCAGAAGTCTGTTGGGTTTGATACAAGCTCCCCATCCACACAAGCTTTAATTCAATAGATCTGAATGAAGATTTAAGCAGCTGATAGTCTCTCTGATGTTTGGATTCCGTATAAATTTGGCGCATTTAGGTGTAAATGTGATCCTTCTTCTCATTTAAATTTTATTTCTCAGCGATCAAGTTTTTAATAATTCTCAATAGCCCATTACTGAAAATCATTTTAGAATTCATGGCTGGAAATACTAAAGGAAATACTCAAGATCCAGAAATGATTAAATAAAACAAAATAAAAATAAATAAAATTACAAAATAACTAAACAAAAACACTTTCACATTTCACAATTTCACAAGATAATCATCACTTTAAATACAACACATTTTCTATTAACAGTTAGCTGTATTTATTAGTGTTGTAGTCAAGACCTAAACCGAGACCAAGTCTAGACCAAGACAAGACCAAGACTTTGGGGGGTTGAGACCAAGACAAGACCAAGACCAAGACCAAGGTAAATCAAGACCGAGTCAAGACCAAGACCAGACTAGCACTCCTCAGATTCATCTGAAATATCCACATTTACCGCCTGAGAAATGTCTTAATTTTAATAAATAATTACAATTAGAATAATAAGACACTATATAGAGCTGTTACCAATCAATTGAAATCTTTACACTGCAGAGATGGAACAGAAGTTGCATCTGAATTGGTACAATTACAAATGTATAAATAATGTTTAGATTAATATTTTAAAAATAAAATTTTGTTTATTTAACATTTGTAAAAAATCAATATCATGTTTGCAGTTGTGCTCATATTTGTGAAAACAGCCCTCTTTCTTGTGATATTGCTTAATTATATCATGTTATAATATAAATATCAAGATCAAGTACTTTTTTGCAATCATACCTTGAATTTTGTGGGCATTCGTATTAATTTTGGTGACATTTTTGACACAATCCCTTGTTGATTTCTGACCTGGCACAACAGTAACTAAATAAAATGAAATTAGAAATAAGTTATTGACTGCATTTGAAGCAGGAAGTTTTACATCCAATCAAAATAATGATGTTAGCAAAGAAATCAGACAATGCAACGGCAATTTAGCGATATCCCTGCAGTCGAGGTCTTGACCGGTGATTAAATAAAATCCAGAGTCCTTTTAGCCAAGACAACACCGAGACGAAATGCGGCTGAGACCAAGACAAGGCCCAAACCTTCAAAAAATGGTCTTAAGACCGGTCTTGAGACCAAGACTGGTCTTGAATACCACAACACTAGTATTTATGTTAATTATTAGTGTTATTAGTGTTTTTTATTAGTGTAAGATTATTTATTTATTTTTTTAATCACATTTGCATGCAGTATGTACTACTGTAGGCTATTTATATGCAGTTCATTCAGTCAGCAGCTTTCTCCTTTAACAAACATGGCATCTGAGGACTACTTCAGTATTTTTGATCCCCGTTGTTTTCCTATTTGATTCATCGTCATACTCTGGGGTTCCCTAATGCATTTACCCACATTTGCACTCGGAGATGATTGTTGACATGCATTGTATATATTGACTGTATATATATTTAAATATTGTTGAGTTAATTTCGGATTTCACACATCAGTCTGCCTCTAACTCGAAAAAGGGCTTAGTCAACCACGGACACAAGGATCAACTCAAAAAATGGCTTTATTTCCAGTCTTCAATAAACTTCTTACAGTCCGACTTGTATTGCAGTGTGTTGATTTTTTACATTCATTCACATCCGACAACAGTTATCCAACAGATGGAATTTAGTTTGGTTTGATTGTAGTTAGTTTAATTGAAGGTAGATATCTTTGCAGTTTAGGCTCAAATTAGGTTGATAACCTTTAAGAAAACAGAATAATATACTAAATTATAATAATATACTTAACATCTAATGCACTGTAACAAGTACACACAATATGAACACTTAGTACACTTAATAGTACACATTGTAACTGTATGCACACTAATTCAATATTATTATACACAATATGAATCAAACTTCTGTTACACCATAAACTGTCTCTTCAATACACAAGAAGACATTTATCTAAATATAAATCAACATATATAGGCCAACATTTAGCTCGCTGAAGAGTCATTCTACGAAACGGGTGCCATTTCCACTTTGCATTTTTCAAAATTTTCATTATGAACAAACTTTTTTTTAAACAAACCTACAAATTGAAAGATATGTTAATCCTCCAGAAAACACATTTTCCCACCTCAGGCACAAAGTCTTTATTAATATTATCCTGTTTATTCAGGCAAGGAAGCCATTCTTGTACCACCCCGTCATGGACAATATGTATGCCATTGGAGTAGTAAAACAAGAAATAGATTTTTAAAATCTAATGTTTTCCTAATAGAAAAAGGTCCCTTTTTTGGAAACCATCAATAGAAAGTCTGTAATTTAATATATATTTTTTTATTTTTTAGATTTTTAATCTTGAAACATGAATTTGACCTTTCAATGGCCTCATTGTTTGTACTGAAAAAAAAAATGAATTTACTTAAAAAATACAAATAAAGTTATATTTATCTGATCAGTCCACACAACAAGAACATAATTCAACATTAATTTATGTAATATTTCATCTTTCCATAAACTTTTAACAAAATGACCCTGTGATGGGGTGGTAACTGATGTGAAGGGGTGGTATGGACAAAGTGTTACTCTATATGATCTGCTGGCTTTAAACTTTAAAAACTGGGGGAGGGGAGACCTTCAAGTGAGTGAGTGAGTGAGTGAGTGAGTGAGTGAATTAATGAACCAAACAGTGTTGCCAAGTTTGCGTTTTTCCTGCGAAATTGGGCTAGGCTACTTTTACACTGTTGCCGCGGGTTGTTTTTCCATGTCCACGGGTTGAAGCGAGCCCAAATAACATGATATTTAGCCCTTGGAATGCACATTTTACCAAGGCAAACCTGCCAAAAAAAAAAGTTTTACCCCCCAGAATGTGATTTTTATCAGGGGACATTTTGGGATGAAATTTACCACCCCCCCATACACCCCGTCACGTTTTTGTGACGGGGTGGTATGTGATGGGGTGGTAAATTTCATCCCAAAATGTCCGCAAATCTCCCCTGTGGTCAAGTTTCTCAACTAGCATACATGCATTCAATCTGAAATATAATTATCTTTGTATTAATAATGTAAAAAAAATAATAAAAAACAGTTTTCCCTATCTATTTTGCATGACGGGGTGGTAAGTTTAAGCTTGGCGGGCCCTGCCTAACATGAAAAAGCAACAAATAAACAATGTAAAAAAAAATGTACATAGTTGCCTGCTTTTGTTCAAGGTGGCTATAAGGCTCAAATGATGTTAGTTAGGCTTTGTGATGTCATTTAAAGGAACAGTGCATTATTTATAGATAAAACAAGTTAGTGTGAGGGGGTGGTAAGTCAAACTGAGGGACACGCACAAATCATAAAATATTTACAAAAAAAATAAGGTTTATTGTGAATAAATATATTTTGTGTAAACAGGGACACACAAATACTCCTGAAAATAGTATATGTTTGAAAAAAAATATAGAACTTATTTGGTGATAATTTAGATGCAAATGTCATGTTGGTTAACACGGACATGTGAAATTGGCTATGTAATAATGAAAAATTATTAAAAATAGTATGCTAATCTTCAAAAAAAAAAAAAAAACATTTGACCATATATCATGTTAAAAGAACACTTGAATTAATAACTTTAAGCTTTGGAAACAGACTTTGGGACATTTTTTGTGCCTTATGCATCTGATCAAATGTTGCGGACCCAAATGGCACCCGTTTCGTAGAATGACTCTGAAACACTTTTCATCCTACCATCAGCATCTCGGGTTGAGTCATCACTGACGTGCTTTCCGCTCTTTCCGTCTTCTTTCGCTCACAACTCTCTTTAGATGCGGCAAGCTTTTCTTCTAGAAGACACTTGTGCGACAGGACACTCACTGCGTCGCAGTTCTTTTAGGATGACTGTTTTTTTTTTGTTTGTTTTTTTCGTCTTTCCATGCGCTCCGTTTTCAGCGTGCGCGCCTCACGAGCTCTCTTCTCTTCCGCGTTTCGCCGACTGCTTCCGATGCTGTTCGTCGATTTCCATAACTTTTTCTCTGACGCAATAGATTCGCCACTCAAAACGTCTCTCCAGTCATCCGAGATAAATCTACAAATTCACTTAAATTACACCTAAGTCATTTCTGACTTTACAAATATAGAATGTACTGCATGTTAGCTTCAGTATTGTGCCCAAGAACATGATCTAGAGCAGGGGTGTCAAACTCAATTCCTGGAGGGCCGCAGCCCTACAGAGTTTAGTTCCAACCCTCCTCTAAGGGTTGAAGCTAAACTCAGGAAGGCTGTGGCCCTCCATGAACTGAGTTTGACACCTGTGATCTAGAGTATAGGGGCTTTTGCACCGGTGGAACCTTTTCATAGTTCCTAGAACTATTGGCTGAAGTAACCGGATTTTGGACGATTTTAGTTCTATGAACTCCTTTTGGGGGAACTAAATTAGCTTCTACTTTAGGGTCTAAACCAGCAGTATAGGAACTATCAGTGACTTGAGTGTACGTTGATTGGTCAAACGCATATCAAAAACTGGCATCTGGCATTTTTAAAAAGCCATGTAAACATATTTACTTCATGAACATGGAAAACAGCGATAACGGCACTTACCTGTTCTCTGCAGGGTTGTGTTCTTTTCTCCGCCTTGATACTGAAAGTTGTCATAGGAGATTTCGTCTCTTAGCCCCAATTTTTGCTCTTTCAGTTGCGTAAATTATGCATTTACCTTCCATCTCTGTTATCACTGAACTGCCTAGTACACCTCTAGCAACCAATAAGGAAGCTAGCATGTCCTAGAAACCACCCAGAAAACCTTAGTAAATACTGGGAAAGATTCAATTCCACTGGGACACAAAAACATTAAAGTATAGATTTAACAAAGAATTAGTAAAGCTTAAATTTTGTTATTATTATTAGGGGCCACCAAAGGTGCGCAGGCACCTATTGTAATCGTTAGCATTCTTCTTCTTCTTCTTCTTCTTCTTCTTCTTCTGTTTCCTCTCTGGAAGTCTTTGGCATCCCATAGAACCACTTGCGGGAAAGTTATAAAATTTGGCACACTGACAGAGGACAGTCTGAACTGTCACCATAGCAAATTTGGAGTCTCTAACTCAATCCCTCTAGCATCACCAGTTGTCCAAATTGAACTCACGTTTATGCTAATAACTTTTGAACAATAAGGGCTAGAAACAACTTTTTCCCTCTGATCCCTTGATGACTCAAGATGATTTGAATGCACCCTATGATGTCATTTTCCATCATGACAATTTTTTACTTTTTACTTTTTCAAACTCCTCCTAGGCAGTTGCTCTGATTTTCATGAAAATTGAACCAGCTCATCTTCAGACCATGCCAACAAAAAGTTATGGAATTCAAGATGATTTGTCAAACTGTTTTCAAAAATGCGCAAACGAATCTTACGTAGTGCTTGTGAAAATTAATGTAAGGCTGTATCTCCTCAACACTTTATCATATTCAAACCAAACTTGGTCAATGTCATCACAAGCATGACCTGAGGTTACATGCTGCGTTTCAGCGCAGCGCCACCTACTGGTCCAGCAATACAAAAATGGCTATTTTTGCTTACAACTTCTGAACAGTTTGTCCAAAAATCATAAATGGGAGTCATGTCAAGTCAAATTATGTCAAATTTTCCCATATCAGCCATTTTGGGTGCCGGACATTTTGAATTTTGTCGTAAAATGCTATATTTAAGAAAGCACTGGCTTATCATTATGAAACTCGATATGTGTCTTCGCCACCATGCCCTGAAGGTACTCAAAAAGTTCCAGGGTTTCGGTACTCAAAAGTTATAATGGAACTTACAAAAATGCTAATAACTGATTAATTTAGTCTATTGTAATGAAATTGGTCTTAATAGATTCACTTCCATTCTTTCGGGGTAAATAAACAAAAAAAAAGTATACACTGTATTAATGAAACAAAGCCACATATTTGTACCAGACGAGTGAAATTAATGTGGGAAAAAATAAATACTCTGAACCCTAAGTAGATTTACACAAACTGAGAAAGTCAAAAAGCATTAGGTTGTGACCCGCTCTCCCCTACCTTTCTGTCGTTCTTTTCTTCTCTAGGCCGAGTTTTGAGATGTGAGGAAAAAAACCATCTAATCTTTCACATAAACACAAGTGTCTGACATGTCCTTGTACCCTGAGAGAGAGAGAGAGAGAGCTCTATAGGTTTATGACTGACACCTTCTGCTAGCTTGACATCTGTAAGTGTAAAAATAACACATTTCAGTCAACAAACCATTACAGACATTTGAACTTGACATTGATTGTTTACTTGACAATGATTCTTATAATTGTAATATCATACAACACAGGAAACATTGAGACTGTGCTGCAATATGACACTTTCCTGACAACATTCCCCGAAGAATGCTGTCCTTTGATGCCTGGAGAACCGCAGCTATCCTCTGAAAAGAAACAAAACAGAATGAGTTTCATGTAATCGTTTCAGAGGTCATGTGATCAGAGCTCGCTCCCATTTTTGATCAATAACTGCGTTTTTAAATATCTCACGGCCGGGATGCGATATTCCAGGCATGCCACTGCGTAAACAGATCAATGGCTTCACATTGAACCCATCCGGCATTCTGTTTTCAAATACAATTAAACTGTCTTATTCAGCACAGTCAGAGACATTGAACACACAGCCAGGCATTGACTTGTGTTTTATCAAAGGGAAGTCCAACAGAAGGGCTTCAGAGTGGGAGAGGAGGGAGGCCGAGTTTAGTATTAGATCTAACAACTTTGTTGTTTAAACCTCCTGACCTTTGTTGGTGTTGGAGTATTGTTGGATTCTAGTTTCCATTATCAACTCAACATGCCAAGTTTCACTAATAACATTAATGGGGCTGTCAGTGGATTAAAACGTTTAACTGAATGACATCTATGTCATTATTACATGATATGATAAATTAATAAAATAAATTTGCAGATAATCACATATAGAAATATCAATATTTGCTGAGAAGACCTCACAAATGAAGATAATTGAAAAACATTGTTGCAACACAACATAAGCCTATTATTGGCCCACAGTCAGCAATCCATTTAGCAGCTAATTTTATCAATCTGTGTGGTAGACTAGGGTCTGTTCACACAGAATGTGTTCATGTATTTGATCAATGCTGTTTTTTTTTTAATTTTTTGCCTCTGGGGTCTGAGGATTTTTGGGGCCCTGGAGAAGTTTTGACATGCCCTGACATTTGTGCTTTTTTCAGTTGTTCATAAACATATTAATGACAAAAGTGTCATTACACTGTATTCAGCACAATCTAGGCTACAATAATATGTGAGGAACATGTATGTACATGTTTGTGTTTTTGAAGGAATAACGTTTATGCATGGTTATTGAAAAAACAAAAAACTTAAAGGGATAGTTCATCCAAAAATGAAAATTTGATGTTTATCTGCTTACCCCCAGGGCATCCAAGATGTAGGTGACTTTGTTTCTTCAGTAGAATGTATGAAGTATGATGATTTTTAACTCCAACCGTTTCCGTCTGTCAGTCTTATAATGCGAGTGAATGGTAACACAATTTATAAGAGTCAAAAAATATGCATAGACAAATCCAAATTAAACCCTGTGGTTCGTGACGACACATTGATGTCCTAAGACACGAAACGATCGGTTTGTGCGAGAAACCGAACAGTACACTCTAAAAAATGCTGGGTTAAAAACAACCCAAGTTGGGTTGAAAATGGACAAACCCAGCGATTGGGTTAATTGGGTTTCCCAACCTGCTGGGTAGTTTATTTAAACCAACTATTGTTTAAAAATTGCTATATGGCTAGCTTAAAATGAACCCAAAATAGTTGGGAAATTAAAAACCAGATGCAATTAGAGACAACAATAATAGACAAAAGGTGAATGTTTATTAATAAGCTTTAATATTTTATTAATATAAAATTAATAGTTTAATAGTTTATTAATATAAATGTATTAATAAGCAATTTAATAAATATTTATTGTTTAATAATTATTCATTGAACATTAATAAATGTTCATTTCCAACATACTTTGGGTTAATTTTAATTAAGCAATACAGTAATTTTTAAACAATAATTGAGTTAAATAAAACTACCCAGCAGGTTGGGCAAACATTTAACCCTACCGCTGGGTTAAAACAACCCAATTGCTGGGTTTGTCCATTTTCAACCCAACTTGGGTTGTTTTTAACCCAGCATTTTTTAGAGTGTATTTATATATTTTTTTACCTCTAATACACCACTATGTCCAACTGCGTTCAGCACTCGCTTAGGGAGATCTGATCTCGCTCTGACAACGGCAGTGATGTCTAGCACTCATTGAAGTATAAGCGAGACATTACTGACATTACTGACCTACTTTTCGTAATCTGTTTTGTAATCAATTCAATATTGAATATCCAGTTTCACTCTGAAGCATTGAGTAAAATAAGTTGCAAAAACTTTAAAATGATATAAATTAATTCTCTGTCCGTTGACCAGCAGATTGTACAGAGAGGAAACGTTTCAGTGAACACAACAATCTGCATTATCTTCTGATGCTATGAAATAATCCATGTCTCTCTCCTCCTTTCTCTCCGGCTCTCTGCATTTATCTGTATTGTATTTTATGGCTCTTTCTTCTCCTCTGCTGTCTTCTGCTATTGATTTTCACTTATAGGTTTTCATCCCTTTCATTTCAATTTCAGTCAGGCAAACGGCACAGAAACCCTGAACCTGAAACCCCTCTCTCCCTCTTTCTCTTTGTCTCTCTCTCCCTCTTTTTTCATTGGAAGGCCTTTGTCCTGCACTGAACTGCAGGTGTTTAGAATTGCCTTTCTCATTTTAACACCCATAAGATACGGTAAGATGTCTCTATCCAGTTAGAGCATTGACATAAAATCGCCATATACTGTATATGATGAGTGTTAAGGAGTGCTTTTGTCCTTATGGGGTGAATGCATAGTGCTGTCAGTGTAATCTCTCTCTCTCTCTCTCTCTCTCTCTCGTGTGTGTGTGGTCCTGGTAACCCTATGTTAAAAGATGGCAATATCCGAAATCCTTGTCCATGTGGAGACATTTTCTGGTCCCCATGAGGAAAACAGCTTATAAATCATACTAAGTGATTTTTTTTTTTTAATGTGTAAAAATGCAGAAAGTTTTTTTGTGATGGGTTGTTTTAGGGGTAGGGTGTGTGTGTGTGTGTGTGTGTGTGTGTGTGTGTGTGTGTGTGTGTGTTCTGATGACGGTAAGTGATTACTAATTGCTATGTTCACATCGTAGTTGAATGAGGCCCATATCTTACTGGGACACAGATCAGTGATTTAGTTGTCAGCATTAACAGCAAACACCACATGGAATCTGACACTTTAATTTCTCATCCAGGCCACTTTTATATGTGGAAAATAATATGTTTTAAACATTATATTTGCCTTTGAGGTAAATCATGAAATAGCTTATGAATTTCACAATATGAAGTATTAGAAACAAGGTGCAAAAATAGCCTATATGTTTTAAATATATAATAATGTATATTAGTAGTCAAAGTCACTAAACATCTGGGCCTCTTCAGTGGAAAAAAAAAAGCCTGTATCTTATTCATTAAGATTTACTATTCAGTGGTTTAACCAAGCATAAATGCGCTGAAATTGAGTCTTATTTAAATTAAGTCATTGTCATCCTTTCAGGAAAAATGTTCCTTTCTATATAAATTAGACTTATTTTGTATTGCACCTTATGTACAAAAGACAGAGCTATTTGCCCACCTAGATCCAAACTTAATCAAATACACCTGAAATAGCCAAATTTCTCCAGATCAATTTGAATGATTTGAGTGCTAAAACACTGCAAACAATGCATGCAAACAAACACTATCAACATGCTCAAATCTTTTTAAATCAATTCTCTGGTCTCAATGTTGTGACACCTGACAGTGACGAAGGTGACAATAGAAAGTTAAAATGTTCATTTTAATGCATAGATTTTTATATACTTATTTAATAAGTTCATACAACAACAAAACATGATATCAATGTCATGTAATAGTAGTCATGGAATACACAAAGATGAGGAATGCGTAGATAATTTTTAATCAGAAAACACAAAGGAGATACTCAGAGAAAACACCACTAAAATTAACAATGACCGACATCAAACTGAACCTAACAGGAAGTATTTATACACAAGGGCTGTCACGAAATCAGATTTTTCACACCACAGTTATCATGGCCAAAAGATTTCACGATATCGATATATTGTGAGAAACCTTTAAGCCAATGAATCCCACCATTGCATACAACAACTACACTTAAGGGTAATCAGATACTGATAAACAACTGATAAACACAAGGCACAATAATTTTTACTTTTGGTTGTCTTTAGAAATTTTTTTATGAAGGAAGCATTTAGTTTATCTGATTTCAAGCTGGAGAAAAAAACACTGCCTGAATGTATCCCAAAGAACTGAAAAGATTTTCTGATGCACATTTTAAAGACCATGCTATGTGATTTCAGCTAGAGGCAGAAATTATATTATTTTATAGTATTCTATACAGTGATAAAGGCTATGTAGATTAGCATAGCATTATAAATATACATAATCCTTATGGAAATAACCAAGATAGCTTGAACACAGACAAACCATATACTGTCAAAATATTGTGTTAATTCTCTTTATGTTAAATCATTCAAAACGTCTCTATTTGCATTTCAAATGTACATTTCATACAGATTACATAATCGGAGAGAATAGCCTAATTCTTTTAACCCTTAAATGCATACCTCGGGTCTTCAGTGACCCGGGACATCATTCACTACCCTCCTCCTCATTCATTTTTTAAAGTTAGACATCAACCTTCTTGGTATTCCTCAATCAATTTATTATAAAGAATATAACAAGAAAAAAAAAAATCATAAAATTATAAAAGAATGCCTATTTTTGCGTTCATTTTGTGTAAAAATTGTATAGGGTCACAAACGACCCGAGGTGTGTATGAGTGTACGTATATTTTTTTCTGCACAACAATAATTGAATCTTAGATGACAGAAAAGGTGCAATTCACCTTTATTCCACAAGGTGGCAATGTTTGATACACAATGCTGAAGTGACGAATCATTCAGACAGAAAACGAAATAATAAAACAAACTTGAAATAGCTCAGCAATTTACTGCAGAGCAAGTACTGAACGCAATCAAATATGACTGTAACTGTCACTGGATGGATCTGGTGAAGCTGTTAGCGATTAAAATATTGATTTTGAAGATGTTGAAAATTATATAGTTTTGAGAATACATTTGAGATCGCGAATGGGCTCATATTCGTGACCTCAAACATAAAACTAGCCTATTATTTGCTGAATTTACTGAGACATGAGCTCTGATGAGGACAGTGATGATGGCATAAAACATCTGCTCAAACGGAGCCCTTTCAAGCTCCAAAAAGTAACAAAATATGCTTTATTTTATTCTTCTGTAATTGTTACTCTAATATCAGAGGAGTTTTATATTATCGCGACAGGTAGAGATCCTTCCATGTTAGATATTGATCCGGGTCGATAAAGACCCGAATATGTAAGAATGATTGGCGAAACAGTCATGCATTTAAGGGTTAAAATGTTTTGTTTAAAATTAGACATTTCAAGCTTTCTATAGATATATTTCTCATGTCTGTGAGGCAAGTGACCATCTTATGATGTAGCTATCCTCATTTATGAGACGTGCTCCAGTTCACGTGCAAAGCAAGTGATCGCGCTGGCACTTCGATTATATTGTCTGCTATATTTGCTTCTTATGTATTAAATCCAGGCAATTGGTTGATGAAACGTTGATTACAATTAAGATACAATTTATACAAAACAAAAATCACTTTAATGAAAGGCTTTCTACAAAATAAAACTTACTAAAGTGGTCAAAATCATGTCTGACCCACTCCATGTCTCCCGATATATTGCGCAACTTATGATAGCTATCCTATCTTACTCATGCTGTTCACGTTTCATAATCAACATAGATTAAAATTAAAAAATAACATTATAATATTTAAAGATAAATATGACACTAAAAACGTTTTCGCTTACATGTTCTGCTGTGTAGAGAATCTCCTCTGTCTTATCAGACAACTTGATTTTGCGCGGCAGTAGCAGCTGCATGCACTGCATCTTCTCTGTTTTATGTCTGGCAGCGTTAAGGTGAAATACTGCCACCTATTGTACTTTGGGATGTCAACTAGATACTGGTGCTGTATTATTTACGTGTCATATTAAAATGTGTATTATTCATTTTAAGTATTTCGGTAATCACGATATATTGTCACACCCTTAATTAACAAGATATTGATTTTTCATGTTTTGAATATCACGGTTATCGTCAATACCGGGATATCACGACAAGCCTACAAGGAAAATGAGGGAACTAAACAGAAACAGCTGGACAAAGATTAACTAATCAGTAACCATAGAATCTTACGAGAACTAATACAGAAATGTCAGGAACTAATTTAGCGTTCCAGGCAAACTGTAACCCGTGTTTTTCCAACCTTCTACCCGTGAAAGTGCACTGGAACGGCAGTCAAACCTGTGACTTCCCACCCGTGAACTCATACTAGATCGATGTACTCCCAGTTCCGCGTTCTGACATCACATAGCCCGCGAAAACAACAATGACAGCCCCTATGGATGCGATGTTTATGCAAGCGCACGGTAAAATAACGTAAAATAAAAGGTATAACAGCTTTTCTTGCCTTATGCGCAATTTTTTCCTCCATTTCCCTCAAATAAGCAAGGAGTAAGCACCTTTGGCAATAGAAATAATTGTAGATGAGCATAGCCCCGTATGGCCATGCTGGTTTGTTTATATTCAGGCAGTTTGGCGTGACTTGCCTGGAACGCTACAAAGTCGTGAGTCGTGGTTTGAAGTCATGACTTAAGGGCTCAAAAACCTGCCTGGAACGCAGCATAACTAAACACAACATAATTGTGACAATTATATTAAATTTTATTATTTAATTTATTGATGATTTTAGGTTGAACATGCTAGAATGGGGTATAAAACTGGACACTAAATGACTAAAAATCACATAATAGACTTTCAGGTCATTCCGAACACAACCAACTCAATCTGAACTACATGCCTTGTTACTAGGAAATGCATGACAAGTGAAAATAACTGTGTTCTAAAATTGGCTTAAAGGTGCCATCGAACATTTTTTTACAAGATGTAATATAAGTCTAAGGTGTCCCCTGAATGTGTCTGTGAAGTTTCAGCTCAAAATACCCCATAGATTTTTTTAAATTAATTTTTTTAACTGCCTATTTTGGGGCATAATTACAAATGCGCCGATTCAGGCTGCGGCCCCTTTAATTGCTTGCGCTCTCCACCCCCTCCCTATAATGAAAATAACGACGGCTCTTGTCTCCGTGAATACAGTAATAAACAATGGTAACTTTAACCACATTTAACAGTACATTAGCAACATGCTAACGAAACATTTAGAAAGACAGTTTACAAATATCACTAAAAATATCATGTTATCATGGATCATGTCAGTTATTATCGCTCCATCTGCCATGTTTCGCTATTGTTCTTGCTTGCTTACCTAGTCTGATGATTCAGCTGTGCACAGATCCAGACATTAATACTGCCTACCCTTGCCTAATGCCTTGAACATGAGCTGGCATATGCAAATATTGGGGGCGTACATATTAATGATCCCGACTGTTACGTAACAGTCGGTGTTATGCTGAGATCCGCCTGTTCTTTAGACGTCTTTTAAACAAATGAGATTTATATAAGGAGGAGGAAACAATGGCGTTTGAGACTCACTGTATGTCATTTCCATGTACTGAATTCTTGTTATTTAACTATGCCAAGATAAATTAAAATTTTTAATTCTAGGGCACCTTTAAAATATTATACATGTTTAATATCCTCCACTGGATAAAATCATTGTCTGAAGCTAAATAATTTGAGTCTGTGCCCATCATACACTATGCGGTTTTAAGAGAAACTTTCAATTTAAATCATAAGGTTAGCTGACTTTTCAACTAGCGTCGACTCATTCAGACTGTAAACTGGGCAAAAATCTGGGCAAAAGTCATGTACAGTATTCCAGCCTTTATACAAATTACATGCTTGACAGTCATGGTCACTATGAATAAACTGCAGTTGTATGGAAAAACAAAAAAGATACAAAACAAAAATTTAATTTTGTGGTTGACGGAAAATAATATTCATGCTTAGAATGATGAGTGTGAGTAAAGTGTGTTGGTGGCTGTAAATAAGTACTTTTGTCTGCTGTCAGTAAACTCTCCACAGGATGTGGACAGACCACTAAACAGGCTCTACTGATGGACAGAGAAACCATTAACACCAGCACCAAGGTCACGCTGGGATGTTTCCTTCTGTTTGTGATGGACAAATTAAGACTCACTCACAGCACTCCCATCATGCCTCTGGGACACTCCCCCTGGACTCCTCCTTTGCCCATTAACAGGTTGATTGAAAGCTATCCAAACGACCCAAACAAAAGAGTCTCGCCATGGTCGCCATCTCGTTCATCCCGGAATATCTTTCAGGGACCCATTTTCTGACATCACGGGGGCTGAATTAGGCCAGGGGGCAGATTGCCCTGTGACACCAGCCCGCTATTGCCTCGCCATAACCACAGTGTCGTGTCCAGCCGGGCGGACGTGTTATTTTTTTTTTGCACACCCCCATCCCCCTTGTAGTCTTGTATTAGCAGCCATTTTGATCTCCACACTGCTATTATCCAGCTGATGGTTCTGACATGTTGATCATATACGGGAGAAAGAAAATTGATTTCCTCAACAGCAAACACGGTCCAATCTTCCCAAGCCAGTAATTTTACCACCACAACAAAATAAAAGGGTAATCTTGCCCCAGGAGAGAGGAGGAGAACAGCACTCTGAAATAAACGGGCCAAGAAAAAAAGCAGCTAAATAAAGGGAGAGTTTGTGGAAGGACAGTGATGTGGATGATGATGATGATGATGAGGGTTTTGAGGTGGCACTTTGACTGACAGACAGACAGTCAGACAGACGAACTTGGATAATGTCCTGCGGGGGAGGCCAGAGAGCCACTGCTATGGGGCGTCAGAATGCACTGTAATTCAGATAGTTTACTGAGCACAAAAAAACACAACAGCTCTCGCTAAAGGTTTAAAGGGTTTAACGTCGCTCAAATGCAGCGATCTGAGAGGCTCAGATATCAAGAAAGAAGAGGTTTTCTTTTATTCTTTATCCTTTATCTTATTTAGAAAAACAATGAAATAAAATAGATAAATGAAATTTAAAAAAAGAAAAAAAAAAGAAAGAAATATAAAAAAAGAAACATTGCAAATAAAGTGTAATATACAGTAAATCAGTCTATAATGTTCCTGTAGGCAAAGGATTGCTCTATGTGGTTTATATAGCTGAAAAAAACTATCATTCCAGCATATAGTTTGAGTTCATTTATATTTTATTTTATATTCATACTTTGTGTGTGTGTGTGTGTTTCAGCTCCTTCTGTCCATCTTTTATTTATTTATTTATTTATTTGTTACGGAGCTAATTTATTTGTTATAGAGCCCCACACATGACATGCGGACAAAAATATATATATATATATATCGTGGCCATGAATTAAGAATTTGTTTTCTCATTTTAATAAATCGTGTCCACGATTTATTAATTTGTTCCCTCGTTTTAGTAAATCATGGCCAAATTGAACTAATTTGTTCCCTCGTTTTGATTTAACTAAAACAAGGGATCAAATTAGTACAATGTGGCCATGAATTAGTAAATCACGGGAACAAATCATATCTTGTGCATGATTTAAACGGAGTGTCTATTTATACTATGTGCAAATAGCATCCCTTGTTGGCAAACACTATTTACACTAGCTCTGCCTACTTAAGTTTTAAAAAAAAAAAAGACATGTAGAATTTAATGTCTTCAGTGGTGCAGCAATAGTAAGACTTGCAGGCTTGGCTTTTAATGCGATCGACGCTGGTTCGAATCCGCCTTTTGCCGAGCTCGCCTTTATTTTCAATACAAATAAAAATAATGTTCTAAAAGTGGAAATAAACTGGACCCCACCCCCTATTCATTAATTCCTTACATTGTGTTTATTTAACTATTTGCTTTTTAAATAATAACTATGTGAAATAATGGGGTTTGTTTATTCTTTCATTTAATTATTCAGTTATTTGGTTTTGGGGTTTTTTTGTATGTTTTACAATGACTGCATGAAATGATGGGGGTTGTTTGTTTTCTGTTTCTTCATTATTATTATTATTATTTTTTGCAGTGATTGCATAAAATGAGGGGGTGGATTAAATCAATTCAGATCTCTCTCTTTCTCTCATCGCTCCCCCTCTCTCTGTTTCCTGAATAGAGGAGGTCTTTGCTCTTTGGTACTGGCGATTGTAGTGACCAAAGCAAGAAGAATCATAGGGCACAGCACTGAATCAAAGGCTGGACCACAGATAGGATGGCGGGGGTGTGGGGGTTGTGTGGAGGTGATGACCTTGAGTATTGATCCAAGCCTCCATAATTTCCATGGCTTACTGGGGCCCTTCTCCCAACCTGCTGGAGTACATTAGACCAGAAATCCATAACATGGCCCATGTTCATCCAAGCACAGGAAGAAACTGAATTAAATGTTAAAAAACAATCTGGGGCTGCAGTTGGGACCGATTCATCATGATTCCCGGGTGTCAGGCAGGTAGGATGACCATGGAGGATTCAGCCAATGGCCGGAGAGCTCACACCACAGATAGACTCATTCAGACTCATCTGTCAGCAAACTGGTCAGTGCAGGATTTTTAAACACTGACACAAATGTGGCCATGGTCAGCAAGTTCCAAAATTACTTGGGAGTCATTGTCCGAGATGGGAACGGATCAAATGTGAAACAATAGCAATTGAGAGAAAATTGAAGCTACTCTACATGGCAGTAAGCAAAAGTTCCCAATTAAATATGAATGTGAGCTGAATAGATTTTGAAAATACAGTCAGTTCAAGGTTCAGCACAAGGTTATTTTAAACCATTAAACTTTTTTCTTTGATATATGCTTCAATCTAATAAAGCAACCTTGAAATACTATCACTACACAAAGGGGACAATTATGGATCAATTTTACAATTCTTAAAGGGTTAGTTCACCCAAAAATGAAAATTCTTTCATTTATTACTTACCCTCATGCCGTTCCACACCTGTAAGACCTTAGTTAATCTTCAGAACTCAAATTAAGATATTTTAGTTGAAATCCGATAGCTCCGTGAGGCCTCCATAGGGAGCAATGGACACTTCCTCTCTCAAGATCCATAAAGGTACTAAAAACATATTTAAATCAGTTCATGTGAGTACAGTGGTTCAATATTAATATTATAAAGCGACGAGAATATTTTTGGAGCGCCAAAAAAACAAAATAACGACTTATTTAGTGATGGCCGATTTCAAAACACTGCTTCATGAAGCATCGGAGCATAAATGAATCAGTGTGTCGAATCGTGATTCAGATCGCGTGTCAAACTGCCAACGGCTGAAATCATGTGACTTTGGCGCTCCGAACAGCAGAATCGACACACTGATTCATCTGTGCTCCGATGCTTCCTGAAGCATTGTTTTGAAATTGGCCATCACATAACAAGTCACAATAAGTCGTTATTCGATTTATTATCTTATTAAGATTTCGACTTATTATCCATTGCTCCCTATGGAGGCCTCACGGAGCTATCGGATTTCAACTAAAATATCTTAATTTGTGTTCTGAAGATTAACGAAGGTCTTACGGGTGTGGAACGGCATGAGGGTAAGTAATAAATGACAGAATTTTCATTTTTGGGTGAACTAACCCTTTAATTCTTAATTCCTTGGTGGCGTGACAATAACAGAAGGCGTAATTGATCAGTGTCAAGGTATGAACGAAATATAATTAATAACTTGTACATGGATAGAAAAATAATATTTACATTCCATTATTTTCAAAAATAGATAAAAATGATCATGTCAGGGTTGGTGTTTTTTTTTATTTTTTTTTTTTTTTTATTTGTGACTGAAATTATGTGATTTCCGCAGGGAAAATGAAGGTGGATCCCTGAGCCTTTATCATGTTCAACAAGGGGCAGAGTGACATTAAAGCTCATTACAGCAGTTGATCTGAAATCAATGTGAAGATGTGGCCCCATGTCTTCATGTTGTTGAGCCTAGACTGCTTCCAAACTACTTGCATTCAACTAGGATTGAGTAATCACTCCATTGACCAGGCTCCTCTATGGAAGTCATTACACAAAACTGGGAATTTACAGGGGGTTGGGCACATGTTCTTCTCATGCAAAACTGTACCCTTTTCAGCCATGCAAGACGTATTTAGAGTAATGCTTTGGGTAGTTGCTAGGGCCAATATTCTGATCCAGAGATATGGCTTTTTTTTTTTTGCTGATTTATGGTCCACTAAAGTCAGAACGCTTTTCATCAGTCAGACCGAGAAGTATTAGCACACCTCTCCTTAATAAGTCACATGATTTGAGGTATCATTCATCCGTACTACACACATTGTGGGGCAAGTTACCCGCTAGTTTAATACTTAGTTTAGGGGTTTGTTCAAATGATGAAGAGGATTATAGTTTTCAGCAACTAGTCCTCTTAAAATATTGCCATATGAAAAGAGTAATTGAGGAGTTGCTGAGATTTCAGCTTGAGAGGACTTTTTCATTCATTCACTCTGCGAGAGGTGGGAGCTTTCTGACTGTTCCAATGACCTCCCACTGTCTGTCAAGTAGGAAGTTTTGATTGTTTAGCATGTGTGTTAGCTCAAAGTGCTAAACAAAAGAGCCCAGTGCTCCACTCTCTCAATTTAAGGAGGAGGATGTTGAGAATCCATAGAGAAGGGTGTAAAGGCCTCCAATGGGGAAAATGATTTTTTTTGGCCATGAAGAGGACACTAGAAATCATCTCCAGCAATTTCGGTAATGGCTTTTGAGACAGCTGCTTTCATTGTTGTTTAATGATGACAAATGACAGCTTGAAAAGACTTGGCAGTTGAAGAGAGAAGATGGAGTGAAAGAAGAAGGAAAAGAAAGACTTGCATAAATTGGCTGTTGAGTATTTTCCACAGTGATTGTGGGTAATTGGCTTTTATTGGACTTGTTAGCTCTGGATAACTTTCGGCCATTATCCCACTCATGGCAACGAGCATCTCAGGCTCTTGATCATGAACGTTCACGTCCTAAGTAGCTGCAAGATTTTTCAGATGAATCTGAGGTAGTGAGCAGTGCAGGCCTAAACCAGCCCAAAGAGACTTTTTTCAACTCAAGCGTGGAGAGACAGCCTTCATATGGTTCATTTAAGACCAGCTCAGCTGAAGGGAACTCATTTTAAGGGCCTAGCTTTCTGAAAGGATAGATGTGGATCAGAGATATAACTGCATGGCTGACATTTTCTAAACTATGACATTTCAATACAGCGCTTTAGGTTGAGTGCAACCACTTTTCTCAATATAGCTCTATAAGGTTAATTGCAGTAACTTAAATGTGTAGGCAAAGAGAGATGACATTATTTGATGTCTGTAGATGTTGGTGCAGGTTTTTCAAAGTTCAACTGAATCATAAGGTCTTGATTAATTGGAATAAACAAAGGAAAGACCAGAGCCGGCAGTAATACTTCTTATAAATATACAGCACTCAGAGCACTGAGACTTGCCTAATAAGATTGTACTTTGAGGTATTGAGAAGGGTCCATTTCAAAATCTGGCCCTGCTGGTTTGACCTATAGTTTTCTTTCTGGTTCTGTTAAAGGTTAAGTCTCTAATTTTGCTACTAGCGCCACCAAATGGAACTGCAATCTGTCTGAGCCACTTAAAAGGTCTGGAGAGAACAGCATTAGTTCAACCAAGTCTCTTTTCCAACAACATGGTGCTGGGGCCAAATTTGAAGTCATTCCATGTATTTTCAAAACAGAAAAGGTAGTTCTGGGCTGTGAAACTTTAACAGAACCATTAGCGTCAAAGTGATGGAGTAATGTCAGCACCAAGTAAATTTTTCAGAACATCAACATCTCAGTAGTACATTTTGGTGGAAAAAGAGTATATACAGCGTACATTTGGAACAAATAATAACCTCTAACCCTATGCTTAAACCTAATCTTAACCTTGCCGGTAGCATATCATGATAGATAGCATTACTGTTTGTTGGAATCGCTCCATATAAACACCTCACTCGGAATAAAAATGCCCAAACCGAATGGAATTGTAATCGGTTTGAGAGGAGTGGGATAAACCTTTCTATAAACCGATCAAAATAAATTTCTGGAGTAAAACTGAAATAACACATTTATTAAATACAATGAAGGAACTCAGTGTAACATTACTACGGACCTTCATCCACATGCTTCTGCTTTTAGGAGAAGGGAGGGGTACGGTAGTATTGAGATGCTCCTTAGAGATGCACAGCCACCAAAAAGGTCAGCTTCCTTCCATAAGCTAATTGTGCGCATGTCACAAAGTCATTCCGATTGAAAGCGCCGGTACATGTAAACACCATATCGGATTAGATAACGTCTCATGTAAACAGTCCACCGAATCTTTCAATCGGAATGATTTTAATCGGAATGACAAAAAAATGTACATGTAAACGTGGCTATTGAGTTGAACAATGAAACTGGCTGTTGCATTGCTTAAAAAAGAGTCCTTAATTTCGCAGTTCTGCTTGGTGCAGAAATTACACACTTTGCCTTTAAGGTCAAACAGACGATATTTCAGAGGATTTTTCTGTATTTAAAATGAAGAGGATGTCATCTATGAAATGGCAACCTTTTATCACAACAGCCACAACACGCTAGTCATAGATAAAATCAATGTACATAAATGGAGAAAACATGTCCCTTTGTTGCACTGCTAAACCCGAACTGTGCGGAGCTAACAGTTGAACTCCCTCAGGTTTTAGGTGTGACTCCTCTCGTTCTGTATTTAGAAGCCAGATGCTTTGCGGTTAATCTTTAATATTTAACAGAGCTCTGCCCAGACGAGCTTAGAAACTGGTGACAAGAAGTTGGCCCTTGTGCTCCAGCCTGTCGAACATGTTGTTTATAACAGGGTTATACGAGGCTTTTGCCAATCAATGAGTGATGTTCAAAACTCAGCACTCACCCCATGCTAGCGCACTCTCTCCAGCCAGGTCTCCAGCAAGAGATCTTTGACTCAAGGCCTGTCGTTCACCTCACAACAGAAAATCCATACGTTTCGGATGTGATTTTAAACTGATCCATTATTAATGGATCCCCTCTTCTTGGAACTCACTGCTGTTTCTGGTAGCGGAATCCTGTGTTTTGGTAAGTGGTGAAGTTTCCTGTAAATCTGTCTGTGTTTGTGTGTGTGTTTATGTCCCAGTGGATGTGTTTCAATTAGGCCGTAATGGCTGAAGGGGTGTAAGGTCACACCAAACAGGCCCATGGGTCTGTTGACAATGAGGGGAGGAAGAGGGGAGAGGCGTGCATTCTCATTTGAATGCTGAGATGCCGTGTGTGCGGTATTTGACCCCAGCAGTAGTGTTAATGGATATCGTCACATCTCTGCTCCTCCTCCCACATGTGATTTACTGAACAAATACTTACTGGAACTGCTTGATTTGCTTCCTCTGGTGTGACCTGAGGCCTGTATTCAGAGACTAGATATTCACACCAACCTAACTACTCTGTGCAAGTGCAAGGTTGTCATTGTTAATAAAAACAATTATGAAGCCTAAATAGAATTACAGAAAAAAAATGACTAATGACTGAATTTGTGTTTTCATTTTATTTATTTTCAGGATGATGTTTAGGGGCACCGCAATTATCCGTGCACCAGCGTGGTTCCACAAATAGCAGCACATAATAAAAGATACAAAATTGCCATAAATTGTGCAAAAATTGTGCAAATATTTACAATGACTAGTTGTTCTGCAGGCTGTCTGACACAATATCAGAGTGAATGCAGTTCATGCTGCTGAATCATTCATGCCTATGAATATATAGTTATATCAGACTATTGGAACTATCTGTTTTACAAAAGACATAATCAAAAATGTTTAAAATGATACACTCAAGTCATATCAGTGGGAAATGTGGGATAAGAGGTCTTTAATTTGTATTTGTAATGTGGAAGTTTATGATTAATAGTGCAAAAAAAAAAAAAAAAAAATCACTGGATTAGGTGTAAAAGCAAAAAGGTCTCCCCTACTCTTATTGGGAAAATTAAAAGATTAAGTTTATCATCTCAAGTGATGGAAAATCTCATAAAAGCAGAATGTTCTTCCTTTAAGATGTGTTACATACCGGCTAGACACTCTGAATGAAATGATATCAAGCCCTTCGTAAAGTGCTCTACAGCAAATGGGGGAAATTGATTATATTCCTTTAAAGTGCCTCAAAAACCCTTCAATTTGTGTTGCTGGCTTATTTCATAGCTCAGAGTGCGGAAAGGTTACGGTTTTCCCCTGGTTGCTATTTGTCTGTAAATGGCCATATATAGGGTTTATAGGTAGTGGTGACAAAAGAAGTTATATACAGTACTCTACCTGGGATCAAGTGATAACTAAATTTTAATCTAGTTCAAACTGAGATTAATAGTTGTTTTTAAATGCGATCCAATACAGATCAGCATAGAGAAACCATTCTGAGTAAAGGAACATTCAAGCTTGGGGGCTTCATCCTTTTCCAGTGGCGTTCATATCCCATCTGTCAGACGGGACAGTCAATGCAGGAGAGAAGAAATGAGAGAGGGAAAGAGAGAGAAGGAGGGAGGAACAGAAACCAGAGACTCTGAACTGATAGATTACACTGCCCTAAAATGGAGTGCTTCTCAGCCTTGTAAATATGTGACAAATGACAGTGCGAGAAGTATTGATTTCAGGCCTGTCCTGTGGAAACGGAGTCAGTGGCCAAGGCGACACGTGAAGTTTGGGACATTGAAGACTGTTTTGGACTGTACTTCTCAAACAAACAAACAAACAAACAAACAAACAAAAATAGACCATTTTGATTTGTGTCACTTGCGTCAGAATAAACATCTAAAAATATAGCAGGATCAAAAATTAACAGGGGTCTCAATGACAAAAATACCTGAAATTTTGAAATGTGGGAGCAAAGAAATCTTTGATTTGGTGAATGTGAATATGGAAATCACATAGAATTGGTATAATACCTGTAATCAACATCAATTCAAATCAAAGGCCAAAGTTATTAACATCTGCCTTGGGTGATCTGATCACAAGTGGTCAGCTGAGACAGATTGCGGTTTACGATATGTTATTAATAATATATTAATACATCTATTATTAATAATATATTATCATGGTTTTCTGACTACTTTCAAATGTAGTTTAAGTGATCCAGTCACAGTGCATCACCAAACAGTGTGGTCAAATGCTTTCTTATTGTGATCCAATCATTGTCATTGAAAATCCATGCTAATGTGTCAGGTATACTGTAAAGCAAAGACTATAGATATAGAAAGAAGGTTCACTCCTATTAGTTATGAATGGGAGAAACTGCAACGGATGCAATATGGCGGAATACGTCACGGCAATCTATGATTGATAAAGTCATTGCGTCACTGCAGCTGCCGTTAGAGGCTCCGGTTCCCATAGAAACCTGAGACTCGCGCTTATGACTGCACATGCACATTGGCTCATCTAGCCTGAAAAATAAGCTTTTTTAATACTATTTGAGCTTAAGAAACAACATTTATGGGACAGTTCATGTCAGATTTTGTTGCTGATTTGAAATATGTTACTACATTTATTTAATTGTGAGTTCACCAAACAGTTTTTGCGATTTCAGGAGTCCCCCATTCAAACAGATAGGACTTGGTCTTGGATACCCGAAATAGCTGCATGGAGGAATTGCAAATATGGCCGCTGAGTGAAAAGATATTCCTTGAAAGGGACTTTGCGTGAGGCAAAAGGACCCATCTACTGAAGAAAATATCTGTCATGATTTATCTACCTTTACCTCAGTGGATAGTTTTCCATTGCAAGTTTACATAGAAGATCTTTTTTTTTTTTTTTTTTTTTTTTTCCCTGGAAACACAAATGTGGAATTATACTGTAAAAAAAAAAAAAAAACTAAACTGTGAAATTTACTGTAAAAAAAAAAAAAGTCAGCTGTGGCAGCAGATATTTACTGTAAAAATACAAACATTTCATGGATTTAACTTAATTTTACAGTAAAAACATGTATAATATTATAAATATTATGATAATTATAATATAAATAATATAAATATAAATGATTATAATAAATATTATCATTACATGATAATAATAATATTACATGATGAAATGTTAAAGGATTAGTTCACTTTCAAATTAAAATTTTCTGATAATTTATTCACCCCCATGTCATCCAAGATGTCCATGTCCTTCTCTCTTCATGGAAAAGAAGAGAGAAGGATATAGAAAGAAGGTTTTTGATGAAAACATTCCAGGATTTTTCTCCATATAGTGGACTTCAATGGCCTCCAAACGGCTGAAGGTCAAAATTACAGTTTCATTGCAGCTTCAAAGCGTTCTACACGATCCCAGACATGGAATAAGCGTCTTATCTAGAGAAACCATCACTCATTTTCTATAACAAAAATTTAAATTTTATACATTTTAACCATAAATGCTCATCTTGGACTAGCTCTCTTCTTCTTCTTCTTCTTCTTCTCTATTAGAATTCCGGCAGTGTAGACACTGCTATAGGTATTACTGCCCTCCACAGGTCAAAGTTTAAGCTAATTGTTATATACTTGCAATAGCATATTGTATATGACAATTTAGTTCAAACTTTGACCTGAGGAGGGCAGATTCTAGATCTTGGAAGTATGACAAAAATAAGAATTTTCACCGGAAAATGTCATCTGAACAAATAATTAACATGTTTGCCACTTTTGTTCTGACCAACTAGAAAAAAAGCATTACAATAAATCACAATGCGCTTTGTTGTTTTGTCATTTTTATGCTTTTATGTTCTCAAATTGTTAATGCTAACAACATCAGCATTGCGGGACTATGTGTATTTAGTGTGTATTAGTGTTACCTGTAGATATAAATTTCTGTAGCCATTCCGCAGTACAAAGTCTTTTGCTTTTGACTATGGCCATCAAAATGATACAATCAAAATAAGTGCTGTGAGAAAAGGCTATAAATGATCCACCAGCATCCTTACATGCCATATAGCCTACTAGCTGGGACTACTTTTTTATGTAAACAAACGTGACCTAATGATGCAAAGATGAACAGCGGCATGCTTGAATTTCCCGTGGAAACCTACCAGTACTATTCTAATTAGAGAACATTATTACAAGCTTGCCGTTGTGTATCGGGCTAAGGTAAGTAGATAGTTTTGAACACTGGCTGGTTATGTACTTGCTCAAAAATTGATTTTGGATCATTTTTAACCAAAAAAAGTTATGGACTGCAGCTTGAACAACATTAGATGTTATATATATATGATATATATATATATATTATTTTTTTTTTTTTTTTTTTTACAGTGATAAGCCACCAAAATGTGTTATGTGTGTGTAAGTAATGTCTTTAAAAGATGCTCATAGCTGTGTAATCACACTGACAGGCAGGTGGTGGGTGAAGGAAAATGTTTCAATGTGACCTGCTCATTTGGGACTGCTTCTGTTTTCTTAGAAATGGGTATGTACAACTTTATCAGATCTGAGATCAGCATAAAAGGGGATATTTATTAACAAGACTGGCTGGGGTGGGCTACTCTCAGAAATGTGTGTTCCGTTATAATTATGACATATCTTAACTAAATTCCTAGTGTAGGGGGATGTAAAATCAAGTCAAGTGACTTGAGAAAATCAATCCATTGTTTCCTATAAAGTATTGCGGTAAAGCCAGGGATGAGGCTAGAGTGAGCTGTGAGCAAACTGCTGTGACAGCCCGAGCAGGTGCACTCAGGATGAGAGGCAGAATGGATCCCCCATTGAGAGGGACAAAAAGGGCTTCTCTCTCCACATCTGACCACCACAGGAAAAGAAAGGACGGCCATGCTGATATACTGACCCCTGGCTGTCTGTCTTGCTCTCTTTGACTCACTTTGCTCTCTCTCTTTCTCTCTTTCTTTCTTTCTTTCTTTCTTCCTTGAGCCGCCATCTGTGGTCACGGTACAGCACAGACTGACAGCCAACTCCATCTCCCCAGGTCTAAAGCAGTCATGAAGGATTAGACCTCAGCTCATGACGATTTCTGGTTGGTTTAGTCTGCTGGTTAGCAGTGCTGGTGCCAAATTAGTGCACCTCACATCTGTGTCTTATAGCAAATCGGACTATTCTAGCAACCAATCAACTGGACACAAATTTTACAAGCCAGGTTATGGAGAAGAGGTGACTGATAGAACAGACTGTCCTCCAAAAAAAAAATAATAATAATAATAAATAAAAAAAACGACCCCTATAGGTCGTTTTTCAAGCACCTTATTATGACCTATTTACGTTTTAAAGTCATGCGCCCTCTAGCTGGCGTAAAAATAACGACAGTGTCGTGTTACGTCTGTCGTATGACTGTCGTTACCAGTCAAAATGTGTGTTCATTTAAATGCAATTTGTGGACTTTTTACACCATTTGTCCTATTTCCATTTAGCAAAACTCTTTTTTTTATTATTAACGACTACACCCACCCCACCCCTAAACCTACCCTTAGTGATTTATAGTGCATATACACTTTATGAGCAAATGCGTTCCCTGGGATTGAACCCATGATCGCATGATTCTATATTGTTGTATATTGCAATGCTCTGCCAATTGAGTTACACGAAACCCGAAATATGACGCAGATAAAAGGGAATAATGCATTAAAATGAAAGTGTCGATAGGGCAAACGCTTCTATGGGTCGTATTTCAGGGACAACCTATATAGGCGTATTGGTTGGAGAACATGTTGGATAGAAAGTTTCACTTTCAGTAACATACAAAAATGTCCATCAAGCCATTTTTCCTAGATGATAGAACACTTACACTTATGTTTTAATAAACATTACAATGTAGGGGAAAAAATCATGGATGTCATGGGCAGAAAATGACCTTTAAAATGCAGATAAATGAACCACTCACATCAGTTGAATGTAAATTGCTACATTGCTTACAACCTACAAGTAAAGTTAAAATGTACAGTGTCTGAGACAGATCAGACATGCAAATATTTGTTATATTTATCCACAATACCCCTCACCCAACAAGCAAACTTTGTGGTAGAGTTTCTGTGGAATTACCCAAAACTGCAACTAACAACAGTTTCACTCTCATTTCATCTCATTATCTATGAGCTGCAATTTTAATTCCCTGTACGTTTATTTTGCTAACACTGTTACATATTAGTATTATAAAAATCTTGAAGGTTTTTCTCTTAACATCCAATTTCATATGCAAAACACCCTGCTAGAAGACAAAGGATCTTAAACTTCCCCTTCAAAAGAACAGCTCCTTATTGGCTCACTCACCTCCTGAGGGTGTGACATCCTCACAGATCACTGTTTAAGAACACAATGGGAGAAGGAAGGAATATAAATTTTAATATGAAGATGTGGATGCTAAACTTGAAGTCTTCGTAAGGACCCCTAAGTTTGCTCCAGGCTGCGGATTTGTCTTTCTGCATCATATTGAATCTTTATCAAATGAGCGAGACGTGAAAGTATGTTAGTAACTTAGTAGTTTTGTTAATCTTATTAACGAAGAGTTAACAAGAATAATAGTTAACATTATCTTATTAAAGGGTTAGTTCACCAAAAAATGAAATATCTGTCATTAATTACTCATCCTCATGGTCCAGAAAGGTATTAAAGACATTGTTAAAATAGTCAAAGTGACTACAGTGGTTCAACCTTTATGTAATGAAGCGACGAGAATACTTTTTGTGCACAAAAGCAAAACAAAAATAATGACTTTATTCAACAATTTCTTCTCTGTCAGACTCAGTGACGCAGTGAACGTAGTTCAGGGCTTCCATGTTTATGTCCGAATGCCAGCTCAGTATTGGCCAGCTCCTGCGTCAGCATCACACGTATGCGTCGTGCTGCTCACGTGAACAGTGTCGGCCAATACTGAGATGGCGTTCTGATGTAGAACCTGGAAGCGCTGCAACGAAAATAGCATAGAAGAATGATAGGGGAGAGACTAATTTGTTGAATAAAGTATTTTTGTTTTGTTTTTGCGCACAAAAAGTATTCTAACATTAAGGTTGAACCACTGTAGTCAAGTTGACTCTTTTATCAATGTACTTTTCTGGACCTTGAATGTGGTAATTTCGTTGCTTTCTATTGAGGATTCTATTGAGGATTTGTGTTCTGAAGAAGGTCTTACGGGTTTGGAATGACACAAGGGTGAGTACTTAATGGCAGAAATTTTATTTTTGGGTGAACTAACCCTTTATGTATTAACTGATACATTATCACCTACCCCTTTTCACAAAGTGTGTTAGAACTAGAAAACTGATGTTTCCTTCAGGTTGTGGCTCTGCTGAATATCAAATACTGCAATAACTTTATGCTTTTATTCTTTACTCTGCCTCAGCTCTAATCCTCTCCCTATACCAAACTGTGTGTGTGTGTGTGTGTGTGTGTGTGTGTGCTTTTGTTTATATTACATTGTGGGACCAAATGTCCCATGATGTAATATAAACCTGAGTTCACCTACATCGTGGGGACCAGCCAGCGGTCCCCACAATGTAAATGGGTTTATAAATCATATAGAATGAGTTTTTGTGAAAAAGTAAAAGTTTGCACAGTTTCCTGTGAGGGTTAGGTTTAGGGGTAGGGGCAGGGTAGGGGATAGAATGTACAGTTTGTTCAGTGTAAAATGCATTGAAGTCTATGGAAAGTCCCCACAATTCACAAAAACAAACATGTGTGTGTGTGTGTGTGTGTGTGTGTGTTAGTGTTTAGTGTAGTAAAGTCTTGTTTGAGGTTGCTAATTGTTTTCCTCCTGACTGCTGTTAGTGAAAGTGTTGGATCATCATTAGGATATGACTAAGAGAGTAATATCCTACTATTATTACTAATATTATGGAACACTGGTGACTTTTATCAACTTAGTGATGCTTCATGTCATGCCTAAAGATCACCCAACCATTAAGGGCTTACAAATTTATCCAAATATTTCTGTAGAAAGAACCAGACTTGTTTTGCATAAGACAATGTCCTGCTAAACCCTCTCAAGCAGGAACACATAAATTAACCAGCTTAGCCAGCAAAACACAAAATTTGGCCAGATTAACCAGCAAATCCCTGCTACTTCAGTAGCTAGTTTGACCATCTTAACCAGTGACAATCTCTTGTTGGACCAACTAGACCGAAACCAGAACAGCAAAAAAAAAAAAAAAATCTGGACCTGCATGGAATCTACATCATTTCAACTTTTGGGGGCTTTCACACTGGCAGTTTAGTTCAAAACGGGGCACGGTTCGCATGAAAAATGCGGCGCACATGTAGTAACATGTAGCACTGCTGCGGGGGGCACCGTGGACAATCGAGCCTGGGCTCGGACCGCAGCAAACGAGCCCAGTGTGAAAGCCCCCTTTTTCAACAGTGATTTCTGAAGCATGAACTGTTTTTTTCCCCGTACTACACCATCCCTACCCAGCTGAGACATCCAGCGACTATCTCCCTCTATTGGAGCACCCAACAGCAGCTGGACAAGCTGAGGTCACCAAGCCCTGGCACACACACCTATCTGCTCATTAACACACACAGACTGTCAACCAGCACACACTGTGTGTGTGTGTGCATGAATGTCTCAACCCCTGATTAACCTATTTACAGCACACTATGTAAGAGGTCATGGCCTGTAGTGAGATGAACAGAAAAGGCAGCTTTGGTCTTAAAGGACAAGCAGCATTTATCATCATCCAAGAAAGAAAGAGAGAGGGTATGTTTGGACACAGATGTGTAATTTGACGGCAGGGTATTGATATTTCTGATAGCAAACCTTGAAGAAACTGCAAAGAGTTTCCTGGATTTCTCATAGGGTGCTTTCACACTTGTTTTGATTGCTTGGTCCAACCCAGAATTCGACTGCTCACCGAATTCTCCCCCTTCCCCCGCTGGTCTCTGTTCACATTATATTATTTGAGTCCAAACCGTGATATGCTTGCATCATCAAGCTGCAGTGGCATGCCCATTTTGCTAGGTAACAGCTATCAAGGAGAAAGCTCCAAAATAGATATAGTTGCTTGCATCAGTTCTTTTCAGCAGCAATCCATACCAGAGTTCTTATGAACTATACCCCAGACCATCCTTTTTAGGCGGACTTGGGTACAGTTTGCGTGTGTGCAAAAGTTCGGAAAACACTGTTCTCATCATTCAACCTGGATGCCCACCAAAGAGCAAGTGTGAAATCACCCTTAAAATCGTAGCATTCCAATGAGATTTATAAATGTACCTTTTATAAACGTTGTCAGGTTTATTTCAGTGAAGCTGTCTGAGGTTTTGTTATTGAAGACCATGTGTTTTATTGAGTTCTTAAGAGCTTTAAAAAAAAAAAGATGTAATACATTTCTATAAGGGGCGTTTCCTCCAAATGTGATGGTCTCAGCCTGTTTTGGTTTCATTTTCATTCTGTCCCCTGGGGCCTGTTTCAATAAGGGGGTTCAACCAACTCTGAGTTAAAACTTGAACTCTGAGTTGACTTATCCTGAGATAGGAAACTCTGGGAAACTCGGTTTCAGAACAGCTGAATTGAGTTAGTTCAGTCAACTCTAAGTAGGCTGACTCTTGAGTTAAGTGCAGGCACCATGACTATGAAAAGCCATGATCAATGGAGCTCCGATATTATAATTCACCATGGCAACAGCAGCCGACAAAAAGACGTTTGCATACTTCCTAGTAAATGCGTACGTTTAATTCTTAATCACTGTTATAATATCAGAGAAAACTGGAAGAACGGTAAGTTTCGCAACGTTTTTGGAGTGGATGCTGGTTAACAATAACTCCCACATGACCACTCCAAACCCAGAACCCAGCCAGCCGCATCCCCTACTCTGCATGGAGCTAAGACCAGAGCCCACCGGAGACAGAGAGCCGGAGCCTGCCGTGATGAACAAGCCAGAAACAAAGACTGAGCTCACCATCACCCCGGAGCCTGATGTGAAGTCTGACCAGGTGCGAGAGCCGGCTACACCATCCGTCCCAGTGGGTATGCTCGTTGAGTACGAGGGCAAGAGGAAGATCCCGCTGATCCTGCACAAATCCAAATCTTCCGTGTCTCCGCTGGTTCCGCCCAGCTCCAAATCTCCTGTTCCTCAAGTGATCCCACCCAGCTTCCCTCTCCCACCTCTTCTGCCTATAACAGCCAGTTCCTTGGCCACGCCTTTGCTGTTTCCCTTCAGTCCCCCAGCTCCTTGTCTGACTCCACTCTGCTGCTTGGATCTGCATCGGGGTTTCAGTCTCCAGCTCCGGCTTGCCGATCCCCTGGCTCTACCTCCAGCTGCCGAGACCGTCTCTCCACCCTGGCTCCTCCCTCCCTTGGCTCCACCTGAGACCTTACAGCACCATGGGCTCCCTCGTCCTTGTATTTCTCCTGGATATCTCCTGAGTGTTACCTTGTCGGACTTATTAAAGACTGTTTTTGTTCTCTACTCCTTTCGTCGTGCCATTTATCAAAGCCACACTGTGGCATCAAGGAGGCATGGGAGGCAGTGCCTCCTCAAAAATGTGAATGCAAAAATAATCCACAGTACAAAAATAAAACAATGTAAATAGTGTGAAATATGACATTAAAAAGAGTATAAATCACTTCACTTCTCTTTTTTTTTTTTTTTTTTTTCATTTTTCTAAAGTGACACTGTCCAACAGTGACACCAGCTGTTAAAGTTCCTGCAGGCAACAACAAAATCTCTCTTGCCCCCTCTGAGCCCATTGAGTTTCATTAGACCCCCTAAAGCAGTGGTCAGCAATTGGCAGCAATAATATCTGGCCTGCGCTCGCAGCCAGATTATTTTGATAGCAGCTGGTTCTGATATAGATCTTCGTCTTGTGGTGGCGTCTATTATCACCGTGCCTACATTCTGTTATCATTTGAGGCGTCGCATCGCGGCACTCGTGTCTGGTGTAGACACGGTGTTATATTCTTTGAAAACAGCGACAACTTCATTGCAGATAAGACGGTGTGGCTTTGCATTCACAAAACTAGGTAGGATGAATGCATAGTTGTCTTTCTATTCTTCTTTGTATGCCCTATTTTCCCTATCAACTTTCCTCTTTAGACTCTTTGATAGTGCCATTTTCGTTCACCAGCTAGCTTAAATGTTAACATCACTCTGCACACGAAGTAATAGCATACCTCCAGCATGCAAACAATTTAAAATAAATGCAGTTTAGTACGAGAGGATGCCAAGGAATAATTCTGAGTGTAAAAGTAGGCTACATTAAATAATTATTACAATAAGTTAGGCTCCATTGTGTAACAAGCAAATTAAAATGATACACATTTATTATTCACAATATGGAAAGAGAAAATAAAACATAGTTCGTTAAGAGCATGACTCAAACATGCTATTAATGGGCTTATTTTTATTTTAAGTCCTCTTAGTTATTTTTTATCCATTCTGTATCTCCCACATATGTGTTTTAGCAAGGCGGTCTGTGTTGCAAGTTGGTGAATGAAGATACTTGCCAGGTCACTACTCCACTTTATTAATTTATCCAGTGTAAAACCCGGACACTGCCACACAAATGTGGCTTTTTGTTAATGACTGTCCTACTACAGGATTTAACACAGAGTAACAGCTCAATACCAGTTAAAAAAGACACTTTAACAGTCTGTCACAGGCAATTCTAGTTGCATTTTTCATCAATTAATTTAAATTATCCTTTGACTATGTTCTATGTTTTTGGCCCGATGCCAAACTTAATTGCCGACCCCAGCCCTAAAGTGTGCTGTGGGTTTGGTAGGAGATAACTGATAATGAATGGGGTAAAATCATGTGAGAGGAGGCAATGCCTCTATCACACTATGATTAGACTTGCTGTTCAGACGATAAATCCTGCCTTGTTTTCTTGCGTGTACAGCGTCCATGAATCTGCCTGAATGATGGTGGTTATGGGAAGACTATTTAAAAAGTAAACAACTCACCCACTTAGATGTCACCACTTTATGTCACGTCAAAATCAAACTCTAATCAAATTAAAAGTATATATCTGTGTCTGTGACCATCATGACACCTGCAATGTTTACAAGAGTTTTGATGACTGATTATCCTAAAATATGTTGACTGTTAAAGCAGAACTAAGTAACTTTTTTTACCTTCATAAATAGTTTTCTAAGTCCTAACGATGGTTAATTGACTTGTAGTGGTGTGTTTGAGGCGAGCACTAACCCCCTCTGGCACGTCTATGCCAAAAGACAGCACTTGCAAGTTGAGCTTCGCCGACCCGACACAATCTCACCTCATGTTCACATTCACGTGAGAGTGACAAAATGCTTTACGGTAATTCAAAAACAATGTATATATTATGACTTTATAAGACAATTTCGAAAATTACCCACCTCCATCGAGATTTCTTGTACTGTATTTGCAAAACTACTGCGCTGGTGAGCGTTGTAGTCGTTGTAGTCCAGAGCTGCGCTTGGAGTATTTACGACAGTGTGATTCACTGAAGGAACCTGTAGGCGGAGCTTCGCAAATCTCACTGAGTTCCGCTTTAAAAAGTACAGCTGAACATCAGTTCACAAACAAAATATATTATCTGAAATTTATTACTGCATTCTTATATTTATTGTTTTGGAATAAATGTTAAAATGCATAAAAGGCACTATAACGTGATGAAAAATATACTTGGTTGTAATAAACATAACATTGATTACATTTTTAATGTAAAAATGCGAAGTAGAATAATTGTATTGTTTATTTAACCTGGGCAATGTCAACTTAACTGAAAAATGAAATGGACTGTAAAAACAAACAAAAAAAAAAACACAAAAAAAAAAAAAAAAAAAAACATAACTTTGCATCCTCATTTCAGAATACTTAATGCCTCTGATTTCAGTATATCCACATTGTGGACACACTTGTAAGTATCTAAGTATGTTTTCTCACGATCTTCAAATAACATAATCTAGTTTTGGAATTTGGTTATAATGACTTATTTTTAATTTCTATATATTTCACTACAACTGTTTGAATTATTTCATAGTTTTGATGACATTTTACTATTGTTCTAAAATCTGGAAAATTGTAATTGCAAATTGCCCAAACAACACAAAAACCGTGAGAGCAAAAAACAGAGATCTTATATAAATACTTTACCAGACATAAAATGAGTTTGTCTATCATAGCAGATTTGCTTATAAAGTTGTCCAGTGTGTGAGAGAAATAGCTTTTTCATATGTTTAGCTGTAGTATTTTTTTGCAAGCACATGGCTTTTTTCTTAACATACATAATTTGAGCGATGTAGTTCATCTGATTTTATTGCAATGCAGACTATAATCCTTTCTAATCCACTTTGATGACAGTCAAGTGTATATTTCGCCCACTAGATTTTGCACAAGCAATCCTGTAATTGCTCCAGGTTCCATGGTGTCCCCAGGTCGATGTAATGTGTATTGAATTAAGACAGTCGGAGCTGCTGTGTAACTCTGTTATGAGTGTGTGGGCATGTATTTCTCCTTTCACTGGCAGGAATTAGATTATGACACTGAGGCTCAACCCAATCCTTCATGTGTCATAGAATAAATTATGTCACAAAAAGTTTTACCTTATTAAACAATAGAAACCAGACTTTAGTCAGAATAGACAACATATTTAATTTGACTCAAATGAGGCTGTGAGTGACAGAAATAGTTTGTTTAATATTTTTCACCGTCTTAAATGGATTTACCCAAAAGTTCACCAAAAAAAAAAAAAAAAAAAATCTGTCATTTACTCACTGTCATGTTTTTCCAACCAACACACTGGTGCGCATGGCAGTTTGTAACTGTTACATTTTGGCGAATTAGTGGCTAATTCATATGAATTCCAAAAATCCCATTCATATGTTTTCTGCTTATGTCACACTCACACAAAATTCATACAAAATCGCCACCTCATAAAATAGCTGTTTTGTCATTAATTTGGATTGTTCCAACTCATATGGCTTTCTTTCAAAATTCAAAAAATTCAAGCATTTATGAACAGAACCCTTTATTCACTCTCGAATTAAAAACCTCAATGACATCAAAATCAACGTTAATGGACATTCCTGGTCTTATGGTAAACAATTTATGGATGGATGGAAAAAAGGGGTTAGAATTAAGAAATATCAATCGAAAATATTTCACAGCCCACTTTGACACCTTCAGAAAAAGAACATGCCTTATGCTACATTCTATAGAGATTTGTTTGTTTGTTTGCTTTTTTCTGTTCAAAAATAATTATTTTTGTAGCACTCACAGTCTTTCATTCAAGCATGAGAGCAGTGAACCACTTCTTCTAATTAAAAGGGTCAAAATGGGAAAAAAAAGACTGTTAGTCAAGTGAGTCACAGCTCTATTATTTGTTTTCTCTCTCTCTCTCTCTCTCTCTCTCTCTCTCCCTCTCTCATTTTCTGTGGCTCTCCACGCATCACGTCCAGTTTAAGACTCTTAAATGCTGTTGACCTCACACTTGACACAAACGACCCCTCGTCCTCCACCTCACGCTGCAGATTCACTTTCTGCCTTTTACAGTGGCAGCTCTGAGATCTAAAGCTTTCTGAATACAGATCAGATCCGTGACCTTTCAGAGAGAGCAGAAGTATGTAGTGTAATATGAAAGTCCTGCTCTGTGCTCTTGGCCCTGGGGACAACGCTGACACTACAGCGCTAAAAACACTGTGTATTAATTGCAGAGTGGAGACAGGTCCTTTCCCATCCCCCCCATCTGATCCTGAAGGTCAGTCCTGGTCTCTCCTCTTTCTCCTGCACTGGACTGGTGCCGTTCACCATTGAGATCCTCTGGGAAGACTGTAAAACCTCTTGAAAAAAGCATTCAGACATGGTACTCGGAGGACTTCGGGGGTTTCTGAGTTTGTTTATTGTGGGAAAATCACAGTCTCTGTCCCCAGGGCCGTTCCAAGCATGGGGTGGGGCCTAGTGCGAGGCAGCGGAAATGACATGTAGAGAAAAAAATAGTAGGCTAATTTGTGCACATACTTTATTAAAGGTGCCCTAGAACGTTCTTTCACAAGATGTAATATAAGTCTAAGGTGTCCCCTGAATATGTCTGTGAAGTTTCAGCTCAAAAAACCCCATAGATTTTTTTTAATTAATTTTTTTAACTGCCTATTTTGGGGCATCATTAACTATGCACCGATTCAGGCTGCGGCCCCTTTAAATCTCACGCTCCCTGCCCCCCCCGAGCTCTCGACTATAAGGGTGCATTCACACTTGTCATGTTTGGTTCGATTAAAACGAACCCTGGTGCGATTGCTCGGTTAGTGTGGTTCATTTGAACATATGTGAATGCTGCCATCCGAACCCTGGTGCGCACCAAACAAGCGGACCGAGACTGCTGAAAAGATGGGTCTCGGTCCGCTTCCAAACGAACTCTGGTGCGGTTCGAATGATATATGAACGCAACACGGACCAAAGACATGTAACCGCACCAAAAACAGGAAGACGAGACCCTAAAAAGGACAGAATCTTCACGCATGTCGGTTTTTCTCGTCATAGACGCGAGTTTGCCCATGACAGGCATCAGACGCGCGTCTCCATGCAGCAGCAGATCATTTGTGTGTGACGGATGGATTCCCGCCACTGTTTTTGACTACTTTACACATTTTATAAGCTCTTCACGAGTTCCCAGCTGGCCAAAATACCATCACATGCACATACGCACACACAACGAGCGCATTTACCTCAGCACACAGCATTGTTTTGGATGTTCGGTAAGTTCCGTCTCAAAATAGGCAATACGTCATAAAATCCGACCAATCACGTTGTGAATGTATCCCTATGCCTTAAGGTTCGGTATCGTTTGGTTCGGTGATAAAATTGCCAATGTGAACGCTAATCGGACCAGGACTAAATGTTTTCTTTTCTTCTTTGGTCCGGACCAAATGAACCAACCGAACGAACTACAGTGTGAACGCATCCTAAAACAGTGCATAACAAAGTTCACACAGCTAATATAACCCTCAAATGGATCTTTACAAAATGTTGTTCATGCATGCTGCATGCATGCTTTGGATCATGTGAGTATAGTATTTATTTGGATGTTTACATTTGATTCTGAATGAGTTTGATGGTGCTCCGTGGCTAAAGCTAACATTACACACTGTTGGAGAGATTTATAAAGAATGAAGATTATGTGTTTATGCATTTATACAGACTGCAAGTGTTTTAACCACATTTAACAGTACATTAGCAACATGCTAACAAAACATTCAGAAAGACAATTTACAAATATCACTAAAAATATCATGTTATCATGGATCATGTCAGTATTATCGCTCCATCTGCCATTTTCGCTATGTTCTTGCTTGCTTACCTAGTCTGATGATTCAGCTGTGCACAGATCCAGACGTTAATACTGGCTGCCTTGTCTAATGCCTTGAACATGGACTGGTATATGCAAATATTGTGGGGGGTACATATTAATGATCCCGACTGTTACGTAACAGTCGGTGTTATGTTGAGATTCGCCTGTTTTTCAGAGGTCTTTTAAACAAATGAGATTTACATAAGAAGGAGGAAGCAATGGAGTTTGAAACTCAATGTATGTCTTTTCCATGTACTGAACTCTTGTTATTCAACTATGCCAAGGTAAATTCAATTTTTGATTCTAGGGCACCTTTAAGTCGTTCCCTCAATTTACTAAATCGTGCAAATGATTTAGTAAACCGAGGGACGACTTAATAAAGTATGCGCACAATTTAGCCTACTATACTAGGATTTCAGTGGTGACTTAGTAAAGTGTGCGCACGATTTAGTACATCGAAGCAATGACTTAGTAGGCTAAATCGTGCACACACTTTACTAAGTCATTGTTTCGATGTACTAAATCGTGCGCACACTTTACTATTTTTTTCCTGCATGTCATGTGCGGGGATCCGTAGATATTTTTCAGTATTGTATAAAAATTTGTATTTTAACATTTATACATTCAACATTCTGGGATTGCAAAGGATACATGTGATGCTGCCCTGGATTTTGACCAGAACTACAGTACATACTGTATTCTAGTCAGAAGTCAGAATAATTTTGTAGTCTACCTTGCAGAACAGCCTTTGTGCTGGGAGCCTGTTTTAAAATGCTGTCGAGATCAGCAGCTCATTAGGATTGGAACAAAACTTAACTTTTTTACTACAATGCAGGTCCGAGATAGTATATTCAGGAATTGTATTAGATATAGAGCCCATCACTCTGAATAGAGTTCACACACTGAACTTATTGAACTGTACAAATCTTGGAATCCAGAAAGGCAAATTATAAAGCACCTGAAGTGCTTTTGAAAGTCTTCTTTCGAGTGTGAAGTCAAAAGCTGTTCTTCCTGAGCCAAGGTGAAACACATAAAAACTGAACGGTAATTTACTCTCAGATCAGAGGACTCACTGAAGGCCACGAGTACACTACACCACAACGCTGGACAGCTCTCTCACACAAACTCATCCAATAAAAGACATGACCTTGACATGAGACAGATTTAAAACTCTTTTCTTTTCTTTTTTTTTTACCTCGCACAACACACACACACACACACACACACACACACATACTTGTATATGTGGTTTACAGCGACTCTCCATAGGTGTAATGGTTTTTGTACAAACTGTACCTGTATATTCTATCCCCTTACACTAAACATACCCATCACAGAAAACTTTTGACAGTTTAGTATGTTTTTTAAGCCATTTGGTTTATGAGGACACATGCAGGAAATGTCCTTGTGAACCATGTTTATGTTTTAATACCCATGTCATTATAAGCAGAATTTTGTTGTGTAGATGAAAAATTATATGATTGAGTGAACTGAGATAACAGTAACCAGCCTACAGTTAGACTAATAAACTATATTACTATATTATTGGCAATTGAGATAATTAGCATTAATCTGGTTGAATTGGTCACTGGTGCCTTTTATTATATTGCCATTGTTGCCTTTTGAGGAATTAAGCAAATTCTCAAATTCTTTGAGATTCCTTGACCGTGGTAAAATTACTGTGACACATTGCTGGATTATTTCTGGATTCTTGACCTTATTCCTTGATTATATTCAATTCATCTTAAGAGTTCATAACTGATTAGTACGCTATAGGCTGTGTCACAATTAAAGCATATGATCCGAGTCTGGGCCTGGGACAATGTGAGTGTAAAAATATTTCACTTTTTGGTCCGCCTAAAGGATGTTTTTTTTTGTTTGTTTGTTTGTTTGTTTTTTTCTTCAAATAAACCATTTTGTTAAACATTGCCCATTGATGTTTACCTCAGTGGCCTTGTATGTCCAGATCTTTCTTAGTCTCTTTTGTGTCTCTCTCTTGTTCTCCCAGGTGTGGGGTGACTGGTTAAGGTTGCAGTGGTATATGGAGTGCTCTCATCATGTCTTAAGTGAGATTGCAGATGTCCACAGTTTTTTTCTTCCTGGATCTCTAGAGGCCAGCAACACTACCCTCATCCCAGAGCCCGATGCCCCAGTCTGACCATGAGGCCTTGCTGTCACCTTGACTAATCGATCCCTCATCATGCTGTTCAGCTCAAACATGCAGGGCAATTGGTATGATTCCACACATGTTAGGAGACCTGTTGGCTTTTTCTCATTATAGAAATGCATGAATGTTTCACCAATCATTATTACATATTCAGGTCTTTAGCGACCCGGATCTATATCTAACATGAATCTTTAACTGCAACAATAACATAAAATTCTCCTGATATTTTAAGAACAATTACAAAAGAATAAAATAAAGCATATTTCATTACCTTTTGGAACTTGGAAAGGTTCAATTTTAGCAGATGCTTCTTAACACCATCACTGTCCTCATCAGAGTTCATTTCCCCAGTACAAGTGGCATCAAGCTTATATTTGTGATCTCAGTCATATTCTCAAAACTTATTTTGATTGCTGACAGCTTCTTCACCAGCAACATCAAGTGACAGTGACACAAGTATTTGATGGTGTACAGTACTTTCTCTGCAGTAAATTGCTGCGCCATTTTGTGTTGGTTGATACTTGTGTATTCTTTTATTTTATGCCTGTGGTAATTATGAATGAAACATCATATCATTACCATGTATCAGACATTTCCACTTTTAAGAAAAAAAAGGTGAACTGCACTTACTGAGTCATCAGAGATTCATTTATTGTTGTGCTGAAAAAAAACATACACTATTACATACCTCGGGTCGCTAGCGACCCTATACACTTTTTACAAAAAAAATAATTGGAAAATAGACATTTTTATATATATATATAGGGGGAGACTGGGGATGGTTGTAACATGGGTTAATTGTAACACTTCCAATTTCTCCAATCAGGAACAAGTTACAAATCACCGGATTCACTTCATACATGCTCGGTTTAGTCCTTATTCCACATGCGGGAAAGTAGAGCCCTGTGGCAGACACAGCAGATTTTAAAGGAGAAAATCTAATTTGATTTGATGTAAGAAAGTTATTACATTTCAAAACACTGCTTCATGAAGCTTCGAAGCTTAATGAATCATTTGTTTCGAATCAGTGGTTCTGAGCGTGTATCAAACTGCCAGTGTCACGTGAATTATTGAAGTTTCAAAACACTTATGACATAACAAAGCCTCGTTTACTGAAATCATGGGATTTATTGCTGGCGATGCAGGACTCACTGAGCCATCGGATTTTATTGAAAAAATCTTAATTTGTGTTCCGAAGATGAACGAAGGTCTTACGGGTGTGGAATGACATGAGGGTGTGTAATTAATGACAATATTTTCATTTTTTGGGTGAACTAACCCTTTAAATTATGTTTATTGTATGTCTGTGTAGATATTTTTCATGCAAGTTGTTAGTGCTAATGTTTTGGCTGTTAGCTGTAAGGTGAGCTATAGTTCATGGCTACAAGACTCTGGGTTAGTTGTAACATCAGTGAGGCATGTTCCTACCACAAGTAAATTTTTAGTTGTATTTATAGGTTTTTTTTTTATTTATTATTTAATTTTTTATTTCAGTATGCCAAAGTCAGGGGTGTCCAAACCCGGTCCTGGAAGGCCACTGTCCTGCAGAGTTTATCTCCAACTTGACTCAACACACCTGCCTGGAAGTTTCTAGTATGCCTAGTAGACATTGATTAGCTGGTTCAGGTGTGTTTAGTTGGGGTTGGAGCTGAACTCTGCAGGATGGTGGCCCTCCAGGAGCATGATTGTACACCCCTGGCCTAAGTCTTGGAAGAGAAAGACAAATAAAGGGAAATGCTCATTTTATTCATTTTGTTATACACACACACCAATTATGCTTTCAAAACTGATTTTTGTCATAATCCTTATTTCATAATGTTACATCTCACCCCAGTGGATATCTTAATGTTACATTTCACCTCAGGGTCTGTTAAAACTAACCCAGAATATGGGGTGAATTGTAACATTTCACTCCTCGTGTTTGGAGACTGTCCTCCAAAAAAACCTGACCCTATAGGTCGTTTTTCAAGCACCTTATTACGACTTATATTTACATTTTAAAGTCATGCTCCCTCCAGCTGGCGTAAAAATAATGACAGTGTCGTGTTACATCTGTCGTCATGAAATGACATATGACTGTTGTTACCAATCAAAATGCGTGTTCATTTAAATGCACTGTGTGGAGTTTTCTCCATTTCTCCTATTTCCAGTTAGCAAAACTCATTTTTTAATTAAAGACTACTGAAAGCCGTAAGATGTCATGGCTAACTCCTTATAACCTGCCCATTAACAAACACAGAGTTCTGAGAATGAATTTTAACATCCAAAAGAAATCAGATTCAGTATTATAACAAATAAAATCAGTTTATTTTATGCAAGGCAAATGGTGTTTCCATCATGCAAAATGACCAATGCTGACTGGTGTGGTCAGTAATGATTTACAGTACAGGAAAGACTTCATAGATTAAATAAACTAGTAACACTTTACTTTTATATAATGCATTATAAAAGTATTTTTAATGCATTAATTTAGCCTTGTAATGCACCTTATAATGCATTGTATGGTCTCATTAATACCACAGCTATAATAAATATATATATATATATATATATATATATATATATATATATATATAATATATTAAAATACAACATTAAAACATGACAAACAACCAATTTCAGATGTAACAAAGGAATCTGCAAATATTATATTGCATTTTAACTTTGGTTACAATTATTTATGAAGAGATGTAATGCATTATAATGTACATTATGAATACACTTTTTAATGCGTTTTACATAAAGGCTTTAGGTAAAGTGCTAACAATAAATCTTAAATACACCAATTCTGCAGCGCTAAGAACTGCTCTCTTCTAAAGAGAATGCAATATCGTAGAGGTTTGAGGGTGGGAACTTTAGACTCAGGACAGCAATAGTACCACTGAGCATCATCATAGTAACCACCCAGAATACCCTAGAAATACCCTAGCAACCACAGAGCAACACCCCATAGAGACCACCCAGAACACCAAACCAATGCCCTAGCAACCACTTATAGCACAGCTCATTTGCAGATACTTGGAAAGTTGAAGGGACAACTCCAACTCCAGTGGGCAAGCAACCACTTCTTCTGAAATCTAAAAATCTAGTTTTGTTTCAAAGTCTGACAGTGGAAATATTGCTTTAGTTTTCCCTAGACAGGAGAAAGACCTTTAAAACATGGCCAACACATCTATCAAACCCAGAGATCCAGCTGAACCATCGTAATGAATGTCATAAGCAAGACAACACTAGGAGCTCAGAAATACAATATTTATAGCTGGAGCTTTAAGAAATCATCCAGAGACCCTATCATGGTCTCCGCATGACGGCTGGCTAACGTTGCGCCCAGAGAGGTTTCTGTTCTCACTGGCTTGTGTGAAAGGGGAGCATGACAGTCCCACTCCTCGCCTTTGCCCAATAACATGCCCCATTGCCCCTGTGTCACTGCAAAATAGCCCTCCAAAAACATCTCAGGAAATTATCTAGCCACTGTCATTGGCTGACAGGCCCATCCATCACGCAGGCAGTCAAGGGCACTGGACATGCCCATGGTTCATTTAGCCGTTCTCATGTGACAACTTAAAATAGCGACAAAATTACAAATGATAAAATCAGTAAATGTTGAGATACAAGTTTTCTCGTCTACCTGGACCAATAATAGTGGCTGTTTTCCCACGAGCCATGTTGGTTATTTCTTCATTTGGGTCTTCATGAACGCTCCTCAGAGAGAATGTCATTAGACAGAGGATTATGGTGATGCATTATGGGTAACCAGCCTTCTTCATTTAAACAGGTGCATTTGTGATGGTTAATTGTGGCAGCCATTTCAGGAGGGTCCTGTGGGGGCAGTTCCAACCACATCAGTTGTGATTTGGGATTTATTTCAGTCAATAATATCTGTAATCGTTTCTGGATAAAGATGCTTTTACTTGGTCCTCATTGTGCTTCCATTTGAACTCAGCCAAAGCTGTTTTTTGACCCTGTCACAAATAAATGCAGCTGCAGTGCTGGAAACGGTCAGAGCATTTTAAAGGTGGTTAGAGAGAGACAGATTGACTTACATCTCAGAGGAGAAATCAGCGGGATGCAGCATGAATAACAGCCTGTACAATCTGCAGTGATGGACTGCACATAAAATTACTGATCAGAACACTGCACTATCAATGTTTGATTATAGAGTACTGATGTGCAGAGTGTTTTGTATTCTTACAGTATATGCCATAAAATATTTAGACACTTCAGCCACATGTAAAATCTGACCAATGAATCTGCATGAAAAGTTTGATCAACAAAGGATCTTGTTTATTGTTTTATTATTATTATTATTATTATTATTATTAGGCACCTTAATAAAGGGTTAGTTCACCCAAAAAATGAAAATTCTGTAATTTATTACTCACCCTCATGCCGTTCCACACCCGTAAGACCTTAATCTTAATCCGTTAATCTTCGGAACACAAATGAAGTTATTTTAGTTGAAATCCGATGGCTCCGTGAGGCCTTCATAGGGAGCAATGACATTTCCTCTCTCAAGATCCATAAAGGTACTAAAAACACATCTAAATCAGTTCATGTGAGTACAGTGGTTCAATATTAATATTATAAAGCGACGAGAATATTTTTGGTGCGCCAAAAAAACCCCAAAATACACTTATATAGTGATGGCCGATTTCAAAACAATGCTTTGGAAGCATCGGCACACATGAATCAGCGTGTCGAATCTTGTGTTCGAGCGCCAAAGTCACGTGGTTTCAGCCATTTGGCAGTTTGACACACGATCCGATTCATGATTCGATACACTGATTCATTGTGCTCCAATGCTTCCTGAAGCAGTGTTTTGAAATCGGCCATCACTAAAAGTTTATTTTGTTTTTTTTGGCGCACCAAAAAATTCTCATCTCTTTATAATATTAATATGAACCACTGTACTCACATGAACTGATTTAGATTTGTTTTTAGTACCTTTATGGATCTTGAGAGAGGAAATGTCATTGCTCCCTATGAGGCCTCACGGAGCCATCAGATTTCAACTAAAATATCTTAATTTGTGTTCCGAAGATTAACGAAGGTCTTACAGATGTAGAACGGAATGAGGGTAAGTAATAAATGACAGAATTTTCATTTTTGGGTGAACTAACCCTTTAATGAACTTAGATGAAATGCAAGACTATATGAAGTATATATAAAAAAATAAAAAAAAACCTAAATTGTTGATAGTTATAGCAGTATTTCCGAACCACTGCTGTAGAAAATTATCAAATTCTAAAAATAAGAAAAAATAAATGCTACAAATAAGAATATATCATTGCGCTGTTGGGTCAAAACCTTGTATCTCTATATTTAGTCATTTTTTTGTTTATAAAATTAATGCTATTGGTCATTCTTTATGTCTGTATGTGGATTTTACAAATATTTAACCATTAAAAAGCATTTAAAAGAGGTTGTGACTAAACCTCGCAACTCGCAAATGCATTGACACCATTCTATGCAAATTGAACTGAGCTAGATGATGACATCAATGTTTTCTTCGGAGATGCTGTATATATAAATTAACTAAATTAATAACTAATGATTTTTACAATGGAATAAATCAATACTGAACTTACTTAAGCTATTTTCTTCTAGAGCTGCTGTGCAACCAAAATTATTACCCTGTTATCACTGTAAAGCTGCTTTGACACAATCTGCATTGTAAAAATCATTATATAAATAAGGTGACTTGACTTGTCTCCCCTGGCTCTTTGAACTGTAAGTCAAACCTACTTTGGAGATCTCTGCTTGATTGCAATGCAAGCAAGGGTAAATAAAGAACATCTCTGTTACTCAACGTAACCCTGGTTCCATGAGAGGAGGGAACGAGACATTGCATCATAGTTGATGCTAAGGGGAAACTTTCTCCTAGAATACTAAGCCCTTTTGAATTGCGTCTGTACACTGCGCCGGCCAATGACAAAGACGTGAAAATCGCACAATTAAAGCCGCCACTGATGTCATTGCATCAGAATCTTTTGAAGCATAGTGACCATGCTCCCAGATGCTAATGCAGTGTAACACAGCAACTCATGCAATGTCTCGTTCCCTCCTCTCAAGGAACCAGGGTTATGTTGAGTAATCAGAGATGTTCAATTTCGAGTCGGTTCTCTCAACATTGCATCATAGCTGATGCTAAGGGGACCATATAACATCATGCCGTGTTACTAGCGAAGTCCAACTCAGTTGAGGTGGGGCATCAATGAAAAAAACATTAAAACAGCTCATGACAGATGAAGGTGCAAGCAACATGACAATAAATGCATGTCAATATATCATGGCAAAAAAACATACATGCTAGACGGTGAACATAAGCGTCTCATAACAGTCCCTGCAAACCACAGCTGATTGGGGATGGTGCAGGGCAGGTGGGTGGGCATAAGGTCGCGGTAGTGTCTCTGCCTCTCAAAGACCAGCAGCGGACTTGGTTGAACACAGTGTTCGCCAGGTCATATGCACGGGGAAGGACTAAGAATGCTTACACTGCATCAGAAATTGAATACTTCTCTACTATATAGTACGCGAAAAACAGTATGCGAACATAGTATGTCCAAATTCATTGTGTTTGAAAAACAGTAGGTGAAAAGTACCCGGATGACTTACTATTTCCGGGGAGATTCTGAAGTGCACATATGATGGACACTTTACTATCCCATGAGGCCACAGGAGAGGATTTGTGAATGGAGTTGAAGGGGACGTAACTGATGCTGGTACGTCATGTGACAGTAACAACATGGCGGATGTAGCACGTCCGAATACATTCATACTACATGCATTTGTACTATATAGAACACACTTTTTCAATGGTCATGAAGTAAATTTAAAGGGTTAGTTCACCCAAAAATGAAAATTCTGTCATTTATTACTTACCCCCATGCCGTTCCACACCCATAAGACCTTCGTTAATCTTCAGAACACAAATTAAGATATTTTAGTTGAAATCCGATGGCTCAGTGAGGCCTCCATAGGGAGCAATGGACACTTCCTCTCTCAAGATCCATAAAGGTACTAAAAACATATTTAAATCAGTTCATGTGAGTACAGTGCTTCAATATTAATATTATAAAGCGACGAGAATATTTTTGGAGCGCCAAAAAAACTAAATAAGGACTTATTTAGTGATGGCCGATTTCAAAACAATGCTTCAGGAAGATTCGGAGCACAGATGAATCAGTGTGTTATTCTCCTGGCTAAAACTGCAAGCATGTAGTGCTGACAGATAGTGCTTGTAAATAGCCTATGCGCTTCCCACAAGCAAACACTGACTTAAGAGGTGGTAAGCGTAACTCCGCTGTCTCCAGCGGTTCAAACGGGGGTCCTGAGAGCACTGTGAAAACCAAAGTCAAATCCCAAACAGGCATGGTAGGGTGGCGAGGTGGGTTTAAGCGTCTCACACCCCTCATAAACTTTATGACCAGATCATGCTTTCCCACCGAGCAAACTTCTAGCTGAGCATGGAAAGCTGAAATAGCAGCCACATAAAATTTAAGTGTGGACGGTGTCAGCCCACCATCCAGTCACTCTTGTAAAAATGTGAGTATGACTAGTACGGGTCAGTTGACCGGATCACTGGCTCTTTACACCAATTCTCAAACACTCTCCACGTATGGGCATATAAGCACCTAGTCGAAGGGGCTTGTGTTAAGCGCATTTTGTGGCAAATCTCGCATCACTAGCAGGCTCCACTGACCGGCCACATGTACAGGTTCCACAGCTCTGTACTGGGGTGCCATATCGTGCCCCGCACTTGGGATAGGGGGACTCTCCTCAAAGATACGGCCCAAGGGAGGCCACCAATAATTCCATCAGCTCCGGAAACCATAGCTGATTGGGCCATTTGGGTGCTACCAGAAGCACTGACTACTGTTCTTCCCTGATTTTCTGTAGTACCAGGGGTAGCAGCTTCACTGGAGGAAATGCATATTCGCTCGGCCAGAATTGAGTCAGCGAGAAGTAAAGCGGGCAGTGTGTGCTCTCCTCCGAGGCAAACAGATCCACCTCCGCTTTCCCAAATATGTCCCAGATCATGGCTACTGTCCTGTCCTGGGATGCAGTCTCCATGCAGTCTCTACTCCTCGTGGATGCAGTCTCTGTCCAGATGCCAGAAGCTGGTCTGCAATCGCATAAGGCACCCCAGCCCATGCTTGATGCATCCGTAGTGACAACTTTGCCCCATCATCACTCCCTGGCTGTATTCTGTTGTTGAACCAAGGTTTCAGTGCATCTCTGTAGCTGCGGGTCACTTTGATGTGCAACTTGCTGCTCCGCCACACCTGGCGCGGAACACAAGCTTTCAACCAGAGCTGAAGAGGCCGCATGTGCAACAGCCCCAAATAGCACACTGTTGACGTGGCTGCCATTAACCCCAGTGTCTTTTGGAAACACTTTAGGGGTAGTGATCTCCCCAGCTTGAACATGGTGAAAGAACTGATTATAGCATGAGAGGGCTGTCGAGAGAGGCGGGCTCGCATTGACAGTGAATCCATCTCTATTCCTAAAAATGAAATGATCTGACTGCGTTGCAACATGCTCTTCTGCACATTGACAGAAAGGCCTAGGCACTGCAAGTAGTGAAGGAGCTTTGATTTGTTACAGTTTAGCAAATTCTTGGAATGGGCCAGAATCATCCAGATAGTTTAGGATACGCATTCCGCTCGATTTCAGAGTGAACAGTGCAACATCCATGCATTTTGTTAATGTGCGTGGTGCCAATGACAGGCTGAAGGACAAAAACTATGAACAGGCCACGCCCTCAAAGGCAAATTTAGAAAGTACCTGTGATGAGGGGCTATCTGAATGTGAAAGTAGGCATCTCTCAGGTCTACCGAAATTAACCAATCCCCGGGCAGAACGTGTGCAAGGATTTGTTTCAGTGATCATTTTGAATGAACGTCGCATGGTTTAATGGTCTTAAATCCGAAATAGGTTAAAGGCCGCCGTGAGGCGAGAAACTGTGAGCGTTCATCAGTGCTTGTTTTACACAATGCAGTTCGCTGCTCTGAGGCGGGGAACTTTTTTTTTTGTGTGGAAGTGTTAAGGGCAGAGGAGGAAATTTGCTCTAATATTGAGAAGTTTTGTTTTTTCTTTGTTTTGCATTAATTAAAGACAAACACATTGAACAACACACTTTCTCGCTCACAGGGTGAGGGAATCACAGAACAAGCATGAGCATGAGCATGAGAAAGGCGGGCAAACTTCTGAACCAGTTCTCCATCCATGCTGCCAAGTACTTTCCCCCTCTCTGCCGGGGCGGTCAGGGACGCGGTGGAGGCGGCGGTGCTGCCACATTTAAAGGGTGAGGACCTTGTCGCTTTGGGTATTTGTAGCATGTCGGCCAGGCTGGTGTCAACTTCGCCGCTGGTTCAGGCTCTTTGCTCAGGGCTGATGCGGGAGCTGAAGGGTGTCCAGCTGGGTGCTGTCTATGGCGCTGAAGAGAGGATGATCTTGAACGGGTAGGGGGCATTTTAGAGCCAGTGCTTTTGCTTGAGCATGAAATGACTCATGACTTTTGATTGTTTCTGGGCTTCCAGAAAGTGCTCTGAGAAAGTGTCATCAGCATTGCCGAATAATCCGGCCACGTGAACTGGGGCATGCAACAGAACTGTCTTCTCAGAGTCTCTCATCTCTGTCAGTGCTTCGAAGCTCTTTAAATGCTTCAGGATCTGGGCCGTTCTCATCCAATGTTTTAAGCAGCTTTGCTTGAAACACCTGGAGCACAGCCATGGTGTGGAGAGCTGAAGCTGCCTGTCCCGCAGAAATAAAAGCCTTCTCCGCGATGTGCACAGTCATCCAAGAGAACCATTACCTTGGATTTCCAGCCTCTAGATGAAGGGCAGAGGTGTGCCGCTAACGCCTCTTCAACGGGGGGATGCTTTGCATTAACTCCAGAGGTCTGCTCCATCGACAGTAGCGAGGAGAGTGGAACCGTTGGCATGGGCCTGGGCTGAATGGGGTGTGCGCCATGACTGCGCTATCTCATTGTGAACTTTGAGGAAGAATGCCATATGTTTATGGGGGGTGACACTCTGGCGGCATCCTGAGTGCAGAAACCATTCATCCAGTTCGACGTCCCCGGCGGCTGCCACGTGCTCGCTTGCCTCGCTATGGGGCGCCGTTGATTCTGGGACAGGACTCCGTGACCAGTCCTCTCTCTCCAAGGTTGTAGTCGACATGGCATCGTCATCATCTTCTGACACGCCAAAAGATACCAATCCGCATGCTCCTTCAGAGGGGTGGAGGGAGTCTTTGGCATAAGTAACGGGCTCAGGTGAGCACAAGGCATGGGAGTTGGTCCGGTGTGAGCTCGTCTCCCGAGTGAGAGGCCTCCGGATGGTCTGCTTCTTTCTCCACAGCTCGACAGCGGCGGAGGGGTGAAGCATATTTGTGGGCATTGCATCGCCATGGGCGATGGTGATGCAGAAGGAAAGGGCCCTAACACTCATTTCTTCACAATGGGGGCAACCAGACCCGTCCATCACCGTTTCCACATGGGCACGACCCAGGCAAAGTACACACGATTCATGTCCATCCAGGAGCTCAATAGGTCCCACACAGAAATGGCACTATTTCAAAGCCATCTCTTTCAAACTCGTCTTGAATTTCCCTGCAACGCAAAAGGGAAATAATCCACTTTGTTGAGGCGTTGATCGATGGCGAATATGACAGTATACTCAAGTAGACAGATGTCATGAAGGAGAAAGATTCTGATGCAATGACATCAGTGGAGGCTTTATATGGCGTGATTACCTGCCCTTTTTCGCGCGCTTGAACGTCATTGGCCGGCGCGATGTGCACGACGCCATTCAACAGGGCTTCAGTATTCTAGGAGAAAGGAAGTTTTCCCTTTAGCGTCAGCTATGAGGCAATGTCAAGAGAACCGACTCGAAAGGGAATTGATGTTTGAGTAAGTACATCGTTTTCTTTACTCAAGAAACACTATGTCCATAAAGGCTACGTTTTTTTTTTTTTTTTTGAAGAGTGGAGAATAGTCTTAGTCTTTGTCGTCTAGCTGAAGCAAATATACTGTTTTAAATAACCTGTATGTTTTGTATCATGAGATTTTGATTGTTTGATTTCAACAACAAGAAAACTGAGGACCCATATAGCTACAAAAAACTTTATATCCTTGATGTTGATGAAAACATAATGCGATGCACTTAATGCCTCAGATGTGGCTGTTTCAGTGACAGACAAAATCTGTCATTCGCTGGTCAAAAACTTTGTAACTCCATTTGAGCTTGATTTTCATAAAATGTTAATATTATAATGACACGTGCAAGTGTATGACCATAGCTATATAAAGCCACAATACCAACTTCGATGACAGTGTTTAATTAAATACAAGGTTTCCGCCCAGCAAGCGACGATATGTAAATTTGTTGTTTTGTCATCACCAACAACAAATATCATACTATGATCTTATTGTGTTCCTTCCTGACTTGAGCTCAAGTTTCACATTAAATGTGAGTACTACTTTTAATGTAATTTCTAGTTTTTAAATGCCATTTGTTGTTCCACTGTCTTTGTCATGAATAAAATACTTTTTATTCTTCATTTTATAATAACCTACTACTTCAGTTTCCAGCTTTTTTCAATAGATGGAAAGGAATGGTAGAGAATGCATGATTCTATGATGCAAAGCAGAAGTGTATGTGTGCGTGCAGTTCTTAGCAGAGTGCATGCAACTGTCAAGGTGATTCAGTGTCCTAAAACCTGCCATTTCTCTCACCTCACCTTCCCTGTAGGTGGATTTGCAGGTTCAAAGCACAAATCAACAGTGCGGTCACACACACACACACACAGAGAGAGAGAGAGAGAGAGAGAGAGAAAAGCACAGTCAATACACAAACACACTAGCGCATATGCACAGGCACAGTTAATCACCATATGCAGCACACATCTTTAAAACAATCTCTCCCTTCAGCTTTGCACTCTCATAGTCACGTCTGTAGGTCACAGGTCTGCAGTTGTGTGACAGTGCTCTTTCACACACAGATCAATTCAGAACTGCCCCAATCAGCCCCTGAGGACTGACCATCATCATCATCAGAGAAGCTCATCTTAAATGAGGCAGCCTGTCTTTGTAATTTGCACCATAGGTTTGAATATTTTTTTATTTGGTTTCATGTATTCTAAAGAAAATGTTTCAGACTGTGTCAATGACATTTATACATATATATGCAGTTTCTTGTGTACTGTATATCAACAATACATCACTGTATATCAATGTTTTTTTATATGATTTGTATTAAATAAAACAAAAGCAATTTGATTATGCATTGAAGTCACTTGTCACATTTATGCAAATTTATCCCCTTCAGACCCTGCCGTCATTGGACATAACATGGATTTTTGGTTTAAACCAAAAAAATATATATATGTTTTTATAATATGAGTACTGCCTGGTTACTGATTGGTCCCTGATCAGCCAGTCACAATGAAAATATGACCCCTTATAACTTAATCTGATTGAGATTCAGGCATCACATAACCAACTAGACAGGAGGAGGAGATCCTTTTTGCTAATTTATGTTCATGGTAGCATCATCAACTTGCACCAGGATTTCTTTCTTTTTTTCTTTTTTTCTTTTTTTTTTTTTTTTTTGTATAAGCCTCTCAGAGTAAAATTTTAGTCTTGTGTCAAAATTGTAAAAATGACGTCAAAAAAAAAAAGTGTGATTTATAAAGGTTCCTAAGTGTTAAGACTAGGTCTCAGCTCTTAAATTATTTAAGAGTGCTGTGGAGGTATCCTAACCTAGTTAGGAGTAATAAGATGGCTGCAGAGAGGAGGACACTGTGCATTTTTCGACAACGAAAGAATGTGTTAGAATTATATGATGACAGGGAGTTGATAAAACGATACAGGCTTGATCGTCAAGGTATTCTTTTTGTTACTGACCTAGTCAGAAATTCAATAACTTCTCCCACTCTACAAAACAGCAATTTAACTGCAGAAATGAAAGTAATAATGACTCTGCATTTTTTGGCGACCAGAAAAATGCAGCAATGCACCAGTGATGACTTGGGCCCATCACCATCCACAGTTAGCAGGGTCTTAAATACCACTGTTGCAGCACTAACCACACCAGACATAGTAAGGCAGTTCACTGACATCCCAAGCTTCAAACTTTTTAAAGCGGCTTTTATGAGGATTGCAGGCTTCCTCTGAGTTGTTGGAGCCATCAAATGGCACTCGTGTTTGCATCATTGCACCAGCTGTGAGTGAGAAGATATACATCAATAGAAAAGGATTCCACAGCATCAGTGTTCAAGTTGTGTTTGATGCCAGTTACAAGATGCTGAATCTTGTGCCAAAATGGCCAGTGTCAACTCATAATGCTCGGGTACTTTCTCAGAGTGGCTTTTCAAATTAAATGATGTCCGCCCCTTCTTTCTTTCTTCTGTTGAACACAAAAGACGATATTTTGAAGAATATTGGTAACCAAACAGTTGATGGGCCCCATTGACTTCCATAGTATGGAGAAAATAAAAAAGAACTATGTAAGTCAATTGGGCCCATCAATTGTTTGGTTATTGACATTCTTCAAAATAACTTATTTTGTGTTCAGCAGAAGAAAGAAATTCATACAGGTTTGGAACAACTTTAGGGTGAGTAAATGGTGACAGAATCTTCATTTTTGGGTGCCTTTAAGTCAAAGCATATGACTTTTCTTAAGAGAATTTCTGAGATGCCTTGATGCTACAATGCACACGATCATATTTATCAAATCAACCAATTTTATAACACACAATTCCATAGACATATACACATTCACATACTACTAGTTTTTTTTTTTTTTTTTAGACCATCTTATCATACAACAAGCTTTTTTTTTCTACATTCTTGTAGCATTGCTCATTGTTACAGTATGTTTTTTTTTTTTTTTTTTAATCTGCAAGACACTGTATATGTTAAAGGTGACATAGAATTGAAAATTGAATTTACCTCAGCATAGTAAAATAATTAAATAATTGAAAATGACTACTCGTGTTGCCAGGACGATTGTTTTGTATGTTGTAATGGATTATAAAGTAACAAGCTGGATGTACATTATCCCTTACATCATAGGACCTTAATTTCAAATAAAACAGATGATAGAAAGATCATATTATTTTATCTATATAATACAACTAGGATAAAAAAATAGGATTTGATTATAATAATTTTAATCTAATGACTCGAGACTCGACTCGGACTCATGACAAAAGACTCCAGACTTGACTCGGACTCCAGTGATAAAGACTTCATATTTGACTCGAACTCTAAAAGACTCGTGAACATCTCTGTTTCTTACTGTGTTCACGGAGACAAGAACCATGTCATTATTTTCATTATTAAACCCTTGCAGTCTGTATAATTCATAAAAACAACTTCATTCTTTATAAATCTCTCCAACAGTGTAGCGTTAGCCGTTAGCCACGGAGCACTATCAAACTCATTCAGAATCAAATATAAACATCCAAATAAATACTATACTTAAATGATCTGATATGCTGCATGACGAACACTTTATAAAGATCCATTTTGAGGGTTATATTAGCTGTGTGAACTTTGTTTATGCAATGTATTATAGAGTTGCGAGCTTGGGGGCGGGGAGCGCGAGGATTTAAAGGGGAAGCGCGCTGAATCGGCACATTTTTAATTATGCCCCAAAATAGGCAGTTAAAAAATTGAATAATAAAAAATATATGGGGTATTTTGAGCTGACACTTCACAGACAAATTCAGGGGACACCTTAGACTTATATTACATATTGTGAAAAAGGGTTCTAGGGCACCTTTAAACTCTAGTTCATAAGTATGGTTAAAATTAATAATAAAAAAAAATGTGTTAGCACAAATCTTGGTTTTTTAGACTCATTTATACATCGGAGAAGGGCAAATATCAAGTGCATAAAAAACTGCTCAGTGGGAAAAAAAATAGGTCTAAAAGGGTTATGGCATTGAGCACATAAGATGCTGTTGGGACATTCATGATATGAACTATAAATATTGTTGCCTTTGAATTACTCTGAATTCCTTCATTCTAAGTCGCTTTGGATAAAAGCATCTGCTAAGTACATAAATGTAAACATAAATCATAAGGTGCTACAACAGATGATTGATTTTGTTGTTGTTGTTTTGTTTTTTTTTTTTTTTTTTTTGAGTGGTCTGTGTTTTTGGAATTATTTTGTTCATTATGGGATTTTAGCTGTCATTTTATGTTTAATTAATCCATTTGTATATTTATTATTTCCTGCACATGAAATAATCTCCCCTCTCATCTTCGGCAGATGTGCTGCATCTTCCATCTGAACACGCAAACCAAGAACAGTGAAAGTAACATAATTAACAAAAGTGTTGCTGCAAATATTTTATTTTATTTAGCATTTATTATTTCTCTCTCTCTCTGATCTCTTTACATCAGTTGAAGTGCTATACTAGGACATACTGATATTTATGTACATTTTTCTACTTGTTATGATTGATATTTGTAATAAAACAATTGGATTAAATTAGTTATTTTGGACTGTACTGTATATTTCATCATTAGAGATGGTTGACATGATGATTAATAATTAAATCATAATGGATCATACTCATTTAATAAGCATTTGTAAAACTAATTTGATTATAGAGTTTTAGTCCTCTTGAGGATCATGTATCATTGTGAAATTGATCCAAAATAGCAATAAGTAATCAGGCTACTAATTACTGATTACTGCATTGTAATGTTTGGTACTGAATTTTAAATGAAACAACAAATATACGTTTTTCAATGGTTGATTTCTCAACAATATTATTCGCATTTCTTAAATATGATTACGGTTTTGTTATTTATTCTTATCATAGTTGCACACATCCCCAAAAATGTTTGTTTGCAGGTTTGCAATTATTTGGATGCAGGTAAACCTATTGTAGGACACCTCCAAAACAAAATTAGGAACCTTTAAAAAAGCATAATATGGGTGTCACGATCACCATCAGTTCCTGTCAGTTCCCGGACTACATTTCCCACAATCCTCCCTGCCAGTCACATGCACACTCCACACCAATCACCTGTTGCCACATACAGCTTAGCCCTTTACCTGGGCTGCATTCAGCCCCGACAAAACGTTGCAAAACGTTTTTTTAAACGGAAACGGTGGTGCGTTGAACAACCCGTTCTGATGACGCAACTATGGCAGCTGAGAAGGACATTCTTTGTGTTCTTTTTGAAGAATTTTCGGAGCCTGATGAAGTTGGTATAAATAGGTGTTTAATACTGCAACATACGCTCGATGTTACAGTCACTGCCCTTGCCGTTCAGAATAAAAGAGAACATCCCAATCCAGTCCATCCCAATCTAACTATTGTGATACAACACTTGCCTTGCATTTCAGGATGAAAAGACAAACATTTCTTCTTACCTTTAAGACTGTGTTATGATCTATATTATTTTTATCGTTTGTATTAATTAGGCTTATCATTATTGCTGATCACTGTTGTTGTGCTTTGATATTGTAATATTTACCATTATATAATCAGAGGAGTATAGAAAGTTTATTAAAGTGTCACTTCTCAATACAACAGCAATTGTGCGAGCTGTCTCTTTAATACCGCGTGGTTTATATACATATTGCCGCTGATTGGGCTGACATTTCTGACACGCCCACCAAACAAGAGAAAACGCATCTCAAACCCGTTGCACACCGTTTCCAGGAAACATGTCGTTCAACCCGGAAAACGTAGCAAAACGTTGCGCACCGGTTTGAGCTTGAACGTGCCCCTGGACTATAAAAGACCTACACACACACTACCCCTTTGCGAAGTCTTGATTACTCCTGTAACAATTCCAAGCGTTTATTCCCTGTCTGTCTGTTCTTGATCCTGTCTGGTTACCCGTTTATGATTCCTTGCTGCATACCTCTGGATTGTTTATTGTTTCCTGGACTGCGAATGATATCTGCCTGCCTCAATCTACTGCCTGTACCCTGACTACGATTCTGCCTGTCCCTGCTGTTCCTGTCTGCCCCTGTTTGACCATGCCTGTACGACCACGCTCACCTTTTCAATAAAGCTTTGCATATGGATCTCAGCCTGTGTCCAGCTGCGTTACAATGGGAACTTTAAGTAAATTCTGGAGGGGAAGATCAGTGCATTTTTTTTTTTTTTTTTTTTTTTTTTTACCAAATATGATTACACCACACAATTTACAGGAATTATTCTAGTTCATTTTTTTCTGTAAAAATTGATAACTGACATTAGCCCATAACAGAGTTCAACTATTTACCTTGAAAAAGCCAATATAAATGTAAAAATAAAGGAATACTGAAACTATATGATGTTTCTTCCTGACATATAAGATCAAACCTTCATTTTTAAAGGAAGAAAATGTCAACCCTATAATTTGTAGAGACACTTTGATTTTGATTTGATTTTGTTTGTTTATTGTTTGATGTAACTTATTATATTTCAATTGTGATAAATGGGGACATGCGAATTGTCTTACATTTCAAGTTCATTTTTTTTGCAATACACATTAAACAGATATTATGGCTAAGTACATTGTCCTCAGTAGTAATGGGAACACACATGCTTCCTGAGAATGAAAATGCATCTTACATTACATGAATAGTCATTTGATTACAGTAAAGCTTTACTTATAAAGGTTATGTCGGATCATGGATTTGATCTTTTTTATGTCAAAAAACACCTTTTGTTCTACAGCTGCAGAAATGGAGCACATGTGCCAGGTCAGAGGTCATATGGGTTATGCATTGTTCAGCCCTGCTGGACCCGTGGCTTTATGAGTGACCCACCCGCCCGGTGACCCCCTCTATTAAACCTTTCTCAGCTGGACAACACAATCCCCCTCTCTTTTTCTTTTCCTGCAAACACACATATAGAAATAGGACAGGAGCAGAGAGGCAGAGATGAGGTCCGGCTGGAGGTCGTGACATAGGTCAATGCTATTCAAAGGCAGGATCAGGACCTCACAGCCACGGGCCAATTGGGATGCTGCATGTAGGAGATAACAGACCTAAAAAATAAAAAAGGATAAACACACAGAGTAAACACAAATAAACGTATCCATGCAACTACACCAATGCATGCATGATTCACTTATACTGGTAAATACATACATTTACAGCAGTACACTCAAATGCATAACCAACTATAGTATAAGAAAACTTGAAGTGCACAGCCAGAAGAAAATAGCAGTGCTTTTAAGGCAATAAAAGGTTTGGTTCTATGTAAATAAAATGCTGCATCAGATCTGCTTTGCAGATGACATGACCAAAGAATGCATAATACCTGGAGAGAGCTATCTGGTTAATATTTCCTTTCATCTTAATGGCAGTTGCTCAGTTAGAGCATGACCGAGCTGTAATTGACTAATTACTTTGGGGTTTCAGGAAAATAACATCATGTCACTGCTTATTGGCTGAAGGAACCACATGAGTGTGCACAGTGCCATAGTATTTATAAGTGCAATAGCTGGTTAAATATGTTGAAGAAAGACAAGACAATAACATTTCAGATTAAATGAAAAAAGGAACGATTGCAATTCAAATAATACAGTGCTGTCACCACAAATGCTGAACATTCTATCAATGTCTATCAATATCAAGTAAATGGGACATTTTCAAATGTAAATCTTAAATATTTTAGAGTATAATGTTTAAAAAATATGTAATATATTGAAAATATAATAAACTGAAAATAAAATAATAATAATAATAATCACCATATAAAATACTGACAATGTTTCCAGTTTTACAGGATGCCTATATATTTTACAACTTAAAACTATATTTATGAATATTTCATGAAGTTATATAATGTATTTATACTTACTTTAACTACCAAAATCTGCCTTTTTACCTTAAAATGTACCAATAACCACCATAATAATACAGGAGGCACAACAGAAAGTCACATGATGAATCAGGGTTCATTGTAAGTGGCCTGTTCATAAAACATGGTCGATACTTGTATAGGCTGTGCACAAAGACAAAACACTATCAGGGCTACACATGACACATTAACATTAAATAAATAACAAAATATACCACAAATCACACTAATGTACATTACTGATAATAAAAATAAGAAGAAATCAAATTTATTTTTAAAAATGTAATCATATTTTTTTTCTTTTTTTTTTTTACTGTAAATGATGTGGTAATGCATAGTTTTTACCTGCAAAAAAACAAATTTGCCATTTTGTTTATTTTTGTTTACTATATTACAGTAAAATTACATCTGATGTTAAACAATTTACAGTATCTTTATCGCATGGCAAGATAATAACTAGTGTTGCCAAGTCATCGGTTTTCCTGCGGAATTGGGCTATTTTAACACTGTTGCCCCGGGGTGTTTATCATGTCTGTGGGTTGAAGCGACCCCAAGTAACATAATATTTAGCCCCTGGAATGCAAATTTCACCAAAGACCCCGCCAAAAACGTGGATTTTACCCCCCAAAACACAATTGGGCTAGTTTTGAGAAGCAATTGGGTGGGTTTTGTTGTGAAAACCTGATAATGACTTGTTTTTACAGTAGCATTTTTACAGTATTTGTCTGTAAAAAAATACAAAAACATTTATAATTGTTTTTTCCTGCATGAAAAACAAAGGGGGTATTGAATGAATGAATAATTATAGGGAAAGTATCAAAAGTGAAAGTACCCACTTTATATTAAGCATCATACTGAATATGTATCAACATTTAAATTAATAATTTGATACAATGCACTAATTATGTACATTTAAACTGTACTTTACTGTTGATCCTACCCATTAACCACAGTTAAACCTCCACTGTAACCATACCACAAAACCTGCCTCTAATCCTCCTCAATACCAGTAAAAGTGTTTTGCAATACAACAAATAAATAAAAAAAAATAAATAAAAAATAATAATCCATGAAACCTTTTTGTCTGTTAATTTACATAAATTGTCATTTACAGACTAATACACGCATGCACTGCACACACAAACTTGCACACAACCCTTCCACACCCCCATACACCGAATGCACAAAGCTACATAAGCAAAAAAAAAAAAAAACAGGCAGTCCATTGCAATGCATGCACAACTGATGCAGATAAACATACACACAAAACCCACCCTCACACACTCACTCCCTGAGGCAAATGTAGTGTGCTGTGGGCTTGCATCTCTTTTTTATTTCATGCTTGCACTTTCACTCCTATTAATGGTAAGTTTCTTACACACATTTTAAGCAGCACACACAACCCTGGCCCTGTACAGGGAGCTATAGGGACCTGCGCTGAACCCATTTCACAGATAACCTTTCCAGCTGCCACATCAGAATGATTTTCAATCAGGCCATACACCGGACGAAAGTCCCAGGACCCCAGAGCCAGCATCCCCTTGACATGCTTCTGTTTGCTCAGCAAGCACCTGTATCAGTTCTCATTTGAAGAAAAAAAAAAAGAAAAAAAAAAGGTAAAATGAGCAAAGGAATATCCCTTTGCACACATGAGATATGTTATTTAAAAAAGCTTAGCTTGACAGTGGTTCAACAAACAGACACGTGTGCCGCCCCCTCTTGTGCGCCCATGCTGTGTTTTAGTGCTGGTAATCTACTCCACCTCATTCATCTGCATAAAGGAAATCTCTGTTTGAATACTGAAGCTCTGTGCTGTTTATTTCCTGCCTCAGACTGACAGCAGTGTGTTGAGTGTGAGGTGTGTGTCCTTGTCTGACAGGGAGGAGCATGTGTGTGTGTGAGGCAATTCAACTCATCAACCATCCATCACACTATTGACCAGCAGTAGAAGACATTCCTTTGACCCTCACACACAGGCTCATTTTTAAAGGAATACTTACCTAAAAATGAAAAAATTGCCATCATTAACTCACTCTTAAGGTCCGTTTAAACCAAGAACAATAACTATAAAAATAACTATAACAAAGATGCACATCAACGCACAATGTCTTTTTGTTTATTATAAGCGTGTGCTGAAGTTTTGACGTCTGTCACTTAAAAGTGTTAGTTCACTCAAAAATGAAATTTGTCATTATGTACTCATTCTTGTGTTGTTCCAAACCCATAAGACTTTTGTTCATCTTTGGAACACAAATTATGATATTTTTGATGAAATCCAAGAGGTTTTTTTATGCCATAGAAAGCAACGTAATTTCTGTCATTCAAGGTCCAGCAAGGTATTAAAAGACATTGTTAAAATAGTCAATGTGACTACAGTGGTTCAACCTGACTTTATTCAACAATTTCTTCTCCCTGTCAGACTCGTACACAGTGAATGCAGTGCAGACTTCCGTGTTTACTGCGTCAACTGCGTAGGAGATTGACAGGGTAGAGAAGAGATCGTTGAACGAAGTCACTATTTTTGTTTTGTTTTTGCGCACAAAAAGTCTTCTTGTCACTTCATGACATTAAGGTTAAACCACTGTAGTCCAGTTGACTTTTTTAACAATGAACTTTTCTGGACCTTGAAGGACTGTAATTATAAAAAAACAAAAAACAAACAACAACAACAACAAAAAAATGATTTCATCAACAATATCTTAATTTGTGCTCCAAAGATGAACAAAGTTCTTATGGGTTTGGAATGACATGAGGGTGAGTAATCATTTTTGAGTGAACTAACCCTTTAAATGCTCAGCCTCCTTAAATCAGCATGGATTCTGATTGGCTGTCAATCATTTTATTGTTCATCAGCTGGAGAAAAAAAAAAAAAAAAAAACACTGTGAAAGTGATTCCAACTGTACTGTTTCTCTGTGCCGTTATCGTCATAGTTGTGGTGTGGACTCTGCTATTCTTTTGCATTTAGAGAGATTTTTAAAACTATATTTGTATCGTTATAGTTATTGTCCTTGGTGTTAACAGGCTTTTAGGATACGTCTACATTGATCAATTTAAAAACGCTGTATTCATTTTAAAATGCTCTACATCCAAAGTAGCGTTTTCCAGTCCACACTGAAACTTAAAAAATAATCTCACTGTGCTTGCGTAAAACATAATAAAAATACAGATAGACCAGATATAATAAAGTTCTCATGCTGTTCTTCTGGAACAATCATTGTATTGGCTAATATATCACCACTTACCTATGCGTCCAGGTTGCACTCAATCATTGTTCCATGTATGGTCTAAAACGCAATTGACCTGATTTACAGCAATTATGAGTACATTTTCTGTCATTTGCAAGAATGTAATATTAAGATACAAAGTAACATTTATCTTTAATAACACTGTGAACGTGAGTAGCACATAGCAGGCACATACCGGTATAAGCAAAGATATCTATTGATACATTGTGTACCATGACTAAACATGCGTCATCTTTTTCAATTACCTCATTTTCAAAATTTTATCAATGCTGGGAGAGCGTCTCAACATTGACTGAAGGCCGAAACAGAGAAAAAGACGAATTTTCAAATAGATGTAGCCTTCCAGATTGTTCCAGACTTAGTTACAAAATTGAGATGTACATGACATGCGAGAAAAAAAAAAAAAGTGTATCGTAGCCACAAATTAACTACAAATTGTTGACATATTAATACATCAGCACATTTACTAATTCGTTCCCTTGTTTTTAAGTTTTAAATCAAAACACAAAACAAATTAATAAATTGCCCATGATTTGACTAAAACGAGAGAAAAAAATTAGTGAATCATGGCCACAATTTGTTAAAACGAGATAATTAATTACTAATTTGGGGAACGAATTGTTAATTCCTGGCCACGATATACACATACTATACAACAGCGCAATTCAAATCACATTGTGCTTTGAGCCACATTCAATTCTCAGGACATTTCTGTGAAATGATTATTGAAAGAAGCTTAGCTTATTGTCAAAAATATCAATGATTTGGTCATCTGAAAAAAGTAATAGATAAAATGTGACAGCTTCTATGCTGCTTTAGCAGCCTGCATGAGAAAAACTGAATTATTGCCACATTCAAAATCCACAGTGAAGAGTTGAAACAGAAGATGTATTCTATATTAGTGATTTGCCCAAAATAAAACACATGCCAAATAGATAAATTGGTCAAGATTGGTGCAGAATCAAACTAATCAGGATCAAAACGTTGGTTTTAACCAACCTAAACATCACGCAAGCTCTGCAAGAACATGAACTCATGTTCTCATCTTCAAAGAGGGCCTTTTCTACTGCTCTGTGCTGTGTGTGTTTTAGGGGCTTTGTAGATGGCCTTTTAGCAATTGGGGATTGCCTGCAGAGTCAATGACCTTTGACCTTATGGGTCACTCACACAAAGGCAGCCGAAATTGGTTTCTAACGCTGACCACGACAATCGCCACAAGCTCTGGAGCTCTCAGTGATGAGATTACAGCAATTACAGCAAATATGCATTATTTATTTATTTTATTTTATTTTATTTTATTTTAACAATGAGGTTTGTGCATATATTGCATGCACATTTGAATGTGTGCATCTAGGTTGATGCATGTCTTGAGGCAGAAGGAGAGGGCAAGAATAAATATCAAGACCTCAGAGAAACTACACACACACACACACACAAGGTCAAGGACGTTGAATGCACTTGCTGAGTAGCTGTGAGGGAATAGTGCAATCGGCATTCATTTGCTGCACACACACACACACACACACACATACAGGTATATAGTGTTTATGAGGACATCATGTAAAAACTGTGGTTTAGAGGGACACCCCTTTTCTTACATCCTACAAATAAAACAGATATATCAAACATTGTTATATGGCCTCACTAAGATACATCTCACTTAAAAATTTAGTTCTGTCCACAAATTCATTGAAATATGACACCTGTTTTTTCACAGGCATACAGGGACAGACAAATCATGGTTTGTAGGTACACACCGGTTTACAGGGACTGTTTGTGTAAAACTTACACATTAAGCAATGTGGTTACAAGGTCAAACATGGTTTACTAATTACAAGTGATACTATATTTTTGTTTGAATTAATCTTAGGGTGGGTTAAAATTAGAGGCTTTTCTCACTTGGCTCATTTCAGCATTTGTTTTGGAACCTGGTGCAACGGTATTACTGGAGCAAAACACCAGAGCAATTGTGACAGCAGAATAGTCACACATGCGTATCAGTAAATTGGACAAATTTTGCACATTTGTAAATCAGTTTTGTGAATGCACCTGTAGAATGTTTCTCACGAATACATTTATTTTCTTTGATATTTTTTGGCACAAAGTCCATAACTAAAACTATATGAATCTGCTGTTACGAATCTCAAAAGCTGCTTTTTCGATAACAAGTTCCACATTCTCTCACTTTTGCAGCACATATCTGTGTGGAATGTGAAGCAAAAGTGGTTTGTTCACCTGTAAAGACAGGGGTGGCCACTGTTCAGAGATCAGAGAATTTTGGCCAAAGGATCTTATTTGGGCACCTGGGCCTGTATGTATAAAGCCGCTCAGAGTAAAATTTTAGTCTTAAGTGTGTCAAAATTCTAAGAATGACGTAATTTTACTCTTATTCTTAGACTTAAGAATAGTGTGATTCATAAAGCTAAAAGTAAGACTAGGTCTTAGCTCTTAAATTATTTAAGAGAGCTGGAGAGGTGTCTTAACCTAGTTAAGAGTAACAAGATGGCAACAAAGAGACACGCGCTTTCCAATGAAGATATGATGTATTGGAGTTATATGATGACATGGAGTTGATAAAATGATGATAACTTGATTGTCAATTCTTTTTGTAACTGACCTAATAAGAAATGTAATAACTTTAAATAAATGTTATAAATATTACTGCATTTTATGCATTTTAATACATTTAAAGGTGCTGTATGCGATTTCTCAAATTTGTTGTTGAACACTGTTGATTATTTGAAATCAACCCAAACAAACACACCCCTCTCTTCATTGCGCCACCTCCAAAACTCGCACTCTAATACAAACAACCCTGCTGCAAGTCAGTCTCGAACCCCGGCCTGAACGCTGCTGACGTGAGGCGAGTGCACTAACAATGACACTCATTCTCTAGCGGGCGTCAGTGTCCAGTGGTTTACCTGCAAAACTCTCAGAGTCACTACTCTATGGCAGTTCATTGACTGTCTGACTGACCATCAAACCATGCGGCAAAAGAAAGACACTTTTATGTTGACTGTGGGCTTCACTGCAGTTGTTGGAGCCGTTGATGAACTCATGACACATCATTGCTCTAACTGTAAATGAGGAGACATATATCAATAGAAAAAAATTCCACACCATCAATACTAATTTGTGATAATTTTGCACAATGCAAAGCTATTGCTTTTAAATCAATTTAAATATTAAAACGTTTGTGGGTTTTTTTATTATTATTGTTATTATTGTTTTTTATAATGACATTAAATGACTGGTGTTGTACTGCTGTGACTTCACCCTTGCAGACTCGCTATTGGCTGATTCAGAGGTTGAGGGCGGCCATTTTGAGTTGACATCATTGTAGTCCTTAGTTCACAACACTTAAGTCAGCACTTAAGAATCCGTCTTACACTTTACTAAAAGTTGCTTTTAGCTTCTTTATAAAGTCTCCTACTCTTTGAAAACTCCTACTCTTTACTAAGAATTTTTTGACACTTAAGTCAAAACTTAAGACTATTCTTAAGAGCATTTCTGAGAAGTTTTATACATACGGGCCCTGGATGGGTGTCCAATAGGGTGGGGCAACACGTGTTCATTTAGGATCTACTGGGCATAAGACAGAATAGATAAGAGATGCTTGGGGACCATGTAATGAAAATTTAATTTATTTAATTTTATTTATTTATTGCTAATTTCTGTGAGTATCATCCTAAAACAAAAATATAAATATGATTCAGCACATAATTACATAAATTTCATAACTGAAAAGTTGTGTAATGTGTAGTGTCATTGTTCATTAGGATGTTCGTAAGGTTTTTCTTTGTAAAACCATTTAAAATAATGTTTATTGTAAAAACAAATATATTGAATTGAGTGTGCAAAAATTTGCATTCACATTCTTTACCCAAACATGATTAATAACCTGACAGTGCATGTGGTCATGTAAATATGTTAACCCCCTTTCCTGTAATATTGACATTTTGCAATATTCTGCAGCTATTAATGCTTTATTTAACATCATAACTCACACAATAAAGGCAATACTTGGAGTCAGATACACAAAAGATTACATTTTGATGTCAGTAATGAGGAATAACCTGGGGTCATATGTATAAAGCCAAGTTTTAGTCTTAACCCTTGTGCTGTGTTGAAAAACATTTTCTAACATTAATGCGGTCCTAAAGCGCTTGCCCAGTCACAAACCTTCACTGCAGTGATATTCTTTTGAGCTCTTTAGTAATATTGCGAAAACTTACTACACCAAACATAGTGGCCAAAATTGATGTGTAAAGGTTTTTGATGAAAGAAAGGTTTTTTTTTTTTAAATGACCCTACAGTTTTGCTTAAACCATCAAAATATGAGGGAAATATTTTTATTTTTATGTTTATATTATTTAAATGTTTTTAAAATATGACATTGACTACAACATAATCAGTTTTTAATATTTAATTGGTTCTCTCTTGTTTTTGCATGTGTTCATAATTTCTTGGCCAAAAATAATTTGAAATAATTTGAAATTTCATTTCATTATCACACATAAAACAGTTAACTCCAAGCACAGCTACACAATATGCTTGCATCTTTTATCACATTTTTAAAGATATTTTTATTTTTATAATAACATTAAATTATTGGTGTTGTGCTGCTGTGACTTCACCCTTGCAGACTCGCTATTGGCTGATTCAGAGGTTAAGGGCGGCCATTTTAAGGAGACATCATTGTAGTCCTTAGTTCACAACACTTAAGTGCGACTTCAGTCAGCACTTAAGAATCAGTCTTATACTTTACTAAAAGTTGCTTTTAGCTGTAGCTTTTAACTGCCGGGCCCTGAGCTCATGTACCTCAGTTTTTGAGTGAAAAAAGGGTTTTTTTGTGGAAAATTTTGTCAACTTTGCACAAAATATGAAAAAAAAAATGCAGTTTATCACACTAGTGTGCTTTAATGTTTAAATATAAAAATTTGTTTTGAAATGTTTTTATTTTGTTTTTATTTATTACAAAATGGAACAAAATCACACTTGTTCAAAAATGACCAGCCTGCAGAAAAATGACTTATAAATCAATTGTTACACTATTCTATTACCAAATATTGGATTCAATCTTTTTGTCAACTTGTGTTCTTTAAATTAGGACAGGTTTTGTATTTATTTTTTAAAACTGATTGACTCATTGATCTGAGACTCACTGATTTGAGGATAAAGTTCATCTCTGTGTAAAAGAAATAAAAACTTTTCAAAACACACTTTCTGCTTAAACATTAAAGCACACTTGTGTGATTTGACAAAATTAACCACAAAAAACATTTTTTTTTTCATTCAAATACTAAGGTGCCTACTCTCAGATAAATGAGGCCTACAATTAATCAGATGCAAAAAGAAACACAAAACCAGTCCTAAATGAAAGAAAACAAGCTGACAAAAAGATTGAATCCAATATTTGGTAATAATATAGCATAATGAGAGATTTATAAGCAATTTTTTTGTAAGCCGGTCATTTTTGACCGGGAACACTGCAAGTGTGACAAGGTGAAAAACCTTCACCCCCAAAAATATGAAAATTATCAAAAAAATTGATAAGTAGTTATACCCTGTGTGAACAAAGTCACAAAGTTTCAGTCCAATGTGATAACATTAACTAGTATTTTTGGGGAAAAGAAAGTCGTCTTCGGGTCAAAATGACCCGAACACCGCATGAGGGTTAAGTGTGTCGTAATTTGTTCCTTGACTTAAGAATAAGTATGATTCATAAAGTTTCCTAATTGTAAAGACTAGGTCTCAGATCCTACAGACATAAGACAGCAGGAGAGGTATCCTAACCTAGTTAGGAGTAACAAGATGGAAGCAGGGAGGAGGAGACCATACACTTTCCAACAGAAATATAATGTATTGGAGTTAAAGGATGACAGGGAGTTGATAAAACAACAAAAGTAAAATCAAATAAAATCTTTAATTGAGACACTGAAAATTTAGTATATTATTATTTTTTTTTTTTTTTTTTTTTAAATGCTTTGCAGTGTGCAAAATTATCACAAAGTAGTGATCTAGAATCAGTTTCTATCGATACAATTGTTTTATTTTAACTTAATGAAACGTCAAATTGTGTGACATGATTTTTGGCCAGGCTGTCATACAAAGATATATATTCACATCCAAAAATGAGAGAGGACCAATGAAATATTAATAACTGATCATGTTGCAGTCAATGTATGTTTTTTGTTTGTTGTTTGTTTGTTTTGTTTTTCTAAAACCAGTAGCTGTAGTTTTTTTTTTGCCAAATAATTTTGTCAGATAATACCTTGACAAAGTTTTGTTCTTCCCTCATATTTTAAAATTAAAAAATATGAATAAAAAATTTTCCTCATATTTTGATGGTTTACGCAGACTTGTAGGGTCACTAATTTGTACAGTGGGATAAGTTACTATATTAAGTGAAATGGATTCCAAAGTACTCCTGAACACATGTGGCTTGCAAGGGAAATGTGATTTTTGAATTGTTTGACAATTTTCACATTACATTTGCCAAAAAGTAGTGAGCCATGACCCATCTTTGCTTGCAAAGACTGAGATGCTCCTTTTATACCCAGTCACGGCACGTTCACCTATTACCAATTCACCTGCTAATTGTGGACCGTTTCAATTTGGATATTCTATATAGCTCATTATTAATTATTAATATTAATAGCTTTTCACTTTTATTTTGCCTCTGTCCAAACTTTTTAGGAGTGTGTTGCAGCCATCAAAATCAAAATTAGTTTTTATTTACAAAAATACAATTAATTTGGTCTGTGAAAACATTAGAAATCTTTGTACCTTTGTCAGTTAAATAAAGGTTCAAGAGAATTAACAAATCACAGATAATAATTTTATTTTACTCTTTCCAAAATGACCCAACTTGGAAATGGGTTGTACATCTATCTGATTATAAGCGCTATATCATCCCTGACAGGGTGATTAGAACAGAATGTTGTAATGGTGAAAAGCTATAAGTTTAGTCTCTCAGATGACCTGTCCGTTATTAGAGCATTGCTATTGAAAATGGTCATTATCGGGCAATAGTAGACCTTGGAATGTTGCAGTTGACCAATGAGATTCAAGCATTGCAGGGAGCCATGTAATAAAGTTATTTAAATAAAGACATTTCAAATATTAAGGAGAAGCATCTGCAAAGAGCTTGAACAAGTACTTTGTCTAAAACATATTTTCATGTGTGGAGCTTTGAGTTTTATTCTGCTGTTTAATGTTCTGAAGAGTTATTTAACCACAACTCATAACTAATCTTTTATTTAGGCTATGCTTATCTGTAAATTAAAAGATTTTAAAATAGTTTCAATTAAAAAAAAAAAAAGTACAACATCAATGACAAAACAACTTTATAACAAGTTCTAGTGCTCAAAATAATTCTACAAATTATAAAATTCTAGTGCACAAAAATTATACTTTGCTTAAAACAAGGTCTGTGCCCGTATGTATAAAACTTCTTAAAAATAGTCTTAAGTTTTGACTTGTGTCAAAAAATTCTTAGTAAAGAGTAGGTGTTTTCTAAGAGTAGGAGACTTTTATAAAGAAGCTAAAAGCAACTTTTAGTAAAGTGTAAGACGGATTCTTAAGTGCTGACTTAAGTGTTGTGAACTAAGGACTACAATGATGTCAACTCAAAATGGCCGCCCTCAACCTCTGAATCAGCCAATAGCGAGCTGGAAGGGTGAATACACAGCAGCACAATACCAATCATTTAATGTTATTATATATAAAAAAAAAAAAACTATAATAAAATAAACACAAAAGTTTTAATATTTAAATTGATTTAAAAGCAATGGCTTTGCATTATGCAAAATTATCACAAATTAGTATTGATGGTGTGGAATCTTTTTCTACAGATATATGTGTCCTCATTTACAGTTGATGTGTCATGAGTTCATCAACGGCTCCAACAACTCCACTATCAACATAAAAGTGGCTTTCTTTTGCCAAATGGTTTGATGGTCAGTTGGAAAGTCAATGAACTGCCATAGAGTAGTGGCCAAATGTGATGTCCAGCCTTATGAAAGATGCAAGCATATTGTGTAGCTGTGCTTGGAGTCACTTGTTTCATGTGTGATAATGAAATGAAATTTCAAATTATTTCAAATTATTTTGGCCAGGCTGTTATACAAAGAAATTATGAACACATGCAAAAACAAGAGAGAACCAATTAAATATTAAAAACGGATTATGTTGTAGTCAATGTCATATTTTAAAAATTTAAATAAAATAAAAATAAAAATATTTTCCTCATATTTTGATGGTTTAAGCAACATTGTTTGCGATTAACAAGAAACTCTTGTTTGTATTTACTCGTGTACTGTATGTTCATTTTTTGTGCCTCCTTGTCATTCAATCATCATATGCGCTTTATTTTTCGTCAACATTTTGTTGCGCATCAGCTGTGATACACAGATATCCACTCACATCACACTTGTAAAAGTGGCTAGATAGTGAAAGTTGTGCAGTTAAACTACAGCACTGACGCTCACTATAGAGAATTAGGTGTTTAACGTCATAGAGACAGAGCGACACGCGTCATAGTCTGAAAACCACGCCCACCGTGGGCGTGGTTTTCGTGGTTTCCAATCAAAAATTGATTTTGGATCATTTTTAACCAAAAAGTTACGGACTGCAGCTTTAATTTATCAAAGAATTATTCAACATAAAGTAAACTGTTACTAAAATACCATTTTATGTGTTGTAGCAAATCAATGGTGTCATATAATATTAGCATTATATGACACCATTGATTTAATGGTGTCATATGCTAATATTATATGACACCACTGATTTGCTACAACACATAAAATGGTATTTTAGTACATGTCATACACTTGCAGACTCACTATTGGTTGATGGTGGCCATTTTGTCTATATACATCACTGTAGTTCTTATTCCACCACTCAGTCAACACTTAAGAATCAGTCTTATACTTTGCTGAAAGTTGCATTTAGTTTCTTTATAAAAGGCTTCTACTCTTAGACAAGTCCTACTTTTTACTAAGAATGTTTTGCCTCATAAGTCAAAAATTAAGACTATTCTTAACAGCATTTCTGAGAATTTTTTTCCATAATATGGCCCCTGATTTCTTAATTGTATTTTTTAAATATATCTATACAAACACGTTTGAGACAGAAAGGGACTGTCGGCTATATAACTACATACACATGTCCTCCTATACCACATGTCCTTGTACACCATGACTGTGAATACACAAACACGTTTGAGACAGAGAGGAACTGTCAGCTATATAACTACATACACATGTCCTCCTATACCACATGTCCTTGTACACCATGACTGTGAATACACAACACGTTTGAGACAGAGAGGAACTGTCGCTATATAACTACATACACATGTCCTCCTATACCACGTCCTTGTACACCATGACTGTGAACACAAACACGTTTGAGACAGAGAGGACTATATAACTACATACACATGTCCTCCTACCACATGTCCTTGTACACCATGACTGTGAATACACAAACACGTTTGAGACAGAGAGGAACTGTCGCTATATAACTACATACACACGTCCTCCTATACCACATGTCCTTGTACACCATGACTGTGAATACACAAACACGTTTGAGACAGAGAGGAACTGTCGGCTATATAACTACGTCCTCCTATACCACATGTCCTTGTACACCATGACTGTGATACAAAACACGTTTGAGACAGAGAGGAACTGTCGCTATATAACTACATACACATGTCCTCCTATACCACATGTCCTTGTACACCATGACTGTGAATACACAAACACGTTTGAGACAGAGAGGAACTGTCAATATAACTACATACACATGTCCTCCTATACCACATGTCCTTGTACACCATGACTGTGAATACACAAACACGTTTGAGACAGAGAGGAACTGTCGGCTATATAACTACATACACATGTCCTCCTATACCACATGTCCTTGTACACCATGACTGTGATACACAAACACGTTTGAGACAGAGAGGAACTGTCGGCTATATAACTACATACACATGTCCTCCTATACCACATGTCCTTGTACACCATGACTGTGAATACACAACACGTTTGAGACAGAGAGGAACTGTCGGCTATATAACTACATACACACGTCCTCCTATACCACATGTCCTTGTACACCATGACTGTGAATACACAAACACGTTTGAGACAGAGAGGAACTGTCGGCTATATAACTACATACACATGTCCTCCATACCACATGTCCTTGTACACCATGACTGTGAATACACAAACACGTTTGAGACAGAGAGGAACTGTCGCTATATAACTACATACACATGTCCTCCTATACCACATGTCCTTGTACACCATGACTGTGAATACACAAACACGTTTGAGACAGAGAGGAACTGTCGGCTATATAACTACATACACAGTCCTCCTATACCACATGTCCTTGTACACCATGACTGTGAATACACAAACACGTTTGAGACAGAGAGGAACTGTCGGCTATATAACTACATACACATGTCCTCCTATACCACATGTCCTTGTACACCATGACTGTGAATACACAAACACGTTTGAGACAGAGAGGAACTGTCGGCTATATAAACATACACACGTCCTCCTATACCATGTCCTTGTACACCATGACTGTGAATACACAAACACGTTGAGACAGAGAGGAACTGTCGGCTATATAACTACATACACATGTCCTCCTATACCACATGTCCTGTACCCATGACTGTGAATACACAAACACGTTTGAGACAGACTGTCGGCTATATAACTACATACACATGTCCTCCTATACCACATGTCCTTGTACACCATGACTGTGAATACACAAACACGTTTGAGACAGAGAGGAACTGTCGGCTATATAACTACATACACATGTCCTCCTATACCACATGTCCTTGTACACCATGACTGTGAATACACAAACACGTTTGAGACAGAGAGGAACTGTCGCTATACATACACATGTCCTCCTATACCACAAGTCCTTGTACACCATGACTGTGAATACACTAGGATAGACTAGTCGAGAGATCGACTACTTCAACCACTAGTCGGCGCTGTCGGAAACAATCGACTACTCAAGCATGCATTAACCATAAATGAATTAAAATAAAAAGAGATACGTCACAATATTGTAAATCTTCCCGTTTTAAACCAAGAAGGGGAGCCACTGGATATCACACAAAAAGCAACGTGCAAACTTTGCGCAAGAGTTATGCTGGTGAAAGCTTAACCTCGGTCAGTGGGCTATTTAAAGTGAAAGTAAAAGTGACTGAGCTGTCTGACACTGCATTAACGGATATATTCTCTCAGAGATGGATTTCAACATAATAGAGTGCCCCAGGGATGACGCATTTTTGTAGGCAAAATCCGGAAGCGAGTTAGCATTTTAGGACTTCCGGTTCCAACGCCGTAAAGTCTATGGGTTTTTTGAATGGGTTTTTGCTAAATCGCCTGAAATAAGGTCTGTGGTTAACAAAGCCTCTAAATACTTTCACGTTTTGATCTATGACATAAAACACACCAGTTATAACCCACTTGTGATTTTTTTAAACTTTTACTGTGTCTTAAATTCGGCGGTTGCTAACAAATTGCTAAAAGGGACTACTTCCTTTGGCGGGGACTTTAGACGTCATCATGACAAACAGGACATTTGGACAGCATTTCTCATGAAAAAGTGGATAAGTATTCATACACAGCGCAGATCATAATCAGTGAGCATGTTTTTAAATAGAGTTGTTTTCTAAATACAGTTTGAGGACGCTTGGTGGTGACGACGTTGATCCGCGACCATGGTGTGCTGTAGTCCGTTTATAGCCTACTGTTAGCCTTTTATATCTGACGACTTTATTTAGGCTTCAAAATCTATAAATGTTGTGTTAACTTGTAAAGATTATCTTGATAGACAAAACGTGTAAGTGTCATAACCCTTTGTTAAACACAGAGCTTATTTTCTGCGATTTTCCAAAAGTCTATGGGAAAATGAATAGGCTTTCAGTCGAGGGAACCCGTGCGCTGCTAGCTTCCGGGTTGGCCTACAAAAACGCGTCATCCCTGGGGCACTCTATATGCTGATAACGGTATAAAACTGTCTTAATTTATTCCATTATTTCTCTTGTGGCCCGTATATGAAACAAATTAGAATAATAGTATTTCATGTTAAACAGGTGTATTTTTTAAGTCGGTGCTGAAGCTCTTATTTTCATTGATGACTGCGGTCAGTGTTAGGAAAAATTATAGACTGTTAATAATTTTAATTATAGGCCTATAATTCATTGTATAATAGACCTAAAAAAATGTTTAAAACATTTTCAAAGATGAGCTAATATCCTAATCTTTTATTATCCTCAAAGCACATCAGTTATGTGATGCGCTAATTATTGCGGGGCAAATTTATTAATATTAATTTAATAATGAAAGTAGCCTAATCTAATAGTAATAATAGACTAGAAGAATGTAACAGGCCTACATTAATTGGAAATGCCAAATGCTCTGAATATTGAATATTAATATTTGATGCTTTTGACAATATTTCTGGCATCGTCTATATCGGTTACGTGATTAGGGTATTAATAAACATTATTGATAAGTAGTATTTCATGTCTTTTCATTTACAGTAGCATGAACCACGAGTAGTCGAGTAACTCGAGTAACTCAAGTATTGTTTTGATAAGAAATCGACTAGCAGAAATCAGTAGTCGTGCAACCCCTAGTATACTGTTACGGCCAAAGCCTTTGTATTTATTATTTAGTGTGGTGTGTATTCTTTCTTTATATTAATTTGGGTCTTTCTCTTCCCCCGAGGGTAAGCTCCGCCCCTGTGCACCTGCGCCTCATTCGTTTCCGACGCGCTGGGTTGGATATAATGGTGCGTTCAAGTCATGTCGGAAAGATCGTATTTACGAGCAGAACTGACATGAATGCCACCACAATGTCGTAAATACCAGTGGGAAGCTCGTAATTTTCTTTAAGCTCCGATCTGTACGAGTTGGGGGCGTGTCAGTCAGAAACATGGCGAAATACCACAATATTACAGGTATTTAGCAGTGAATTGTCAGGCTTTTCTATTTACAACAAAGTAAGCTGATTCCCAGCAAAAAAATACAATAGCATCACAATATAAAAATGTAATATGCAACAATAAAGTTTACAACAGCTTCATACATTAATTAAAAAACATAAAAAAGCAACATACAACTAATGTACATTATTTGCTCTACATTTTCTAGAAGCAGAAGTGTTGTTATTTTGTGTAATTAATTTAGAGAAGGCACACCGCCATCATACTCCGACGAAAGTGACTTGAACGCACCTACCGTCGTACACACGATTTCCCACCTCGTAAATACGAACTTCCCAGGAAGACTTGAACGCACCATATGACGGGAGCGTGTAGACGTGGGGTGTGCTGTTGAGTGTCGAACTTGTGCTGCCTCCATCATAACTCCAGTCGCCAGGTCACCACTGCCACTGTCTTTAGCTCTATGTGAGCGTGGTGCACACTTGAGATTCCAACGACTACATCTCCAGACGCCAGGCCGCCACCGCCACTGTCTTTGGCTTTATGTGAGCGTGGTGCGCACTTGGGAATTCCCATGACTACAACACCTGTCGTGTAGCCGCCACTGCCACTGTCTTTAGCTCTACGTGAGCGTGGCGCACACTTGAGAGAGGGCTTGTGCGGTAAGCTGACGCAGATGACCAGTTATGCCCGACGAGTTCTGTGTGCGTCCTTATGGCCCGCTGATGTTACGAAGCGTTTTGTTTTATTTTCTTTGTCTTATTTTGTTGATCTGTGCGTTTGTTTATTTCATGTTCATTGTTCAGAGAGCTGTTTTTATACCACCTGAACAGTAGCCTGTGATACGCGAGTGCTGCGGCATCAATAAACGGATAAATTGTCTCTCTTTGTCTCGCGTGTCCTTTTATGTTGCTTACCCCCTTCCCTAGCGAGCTCTTTGAAGGTGGGGTTCGTAACAATACACAAACACGTTTGAGACAGAGAGGGACTGTCGGCTATGAACTACATACACAAGTCCTCCTATACCACATGTCAAACAAAATTAGATGTTTAGTCATAGCCTTTTACATTTCAAATTGTAATAACAGGGTCTGTCTTAAAGGAATTTAAATATTTATTTTGTACACAGTATAAAATCATTACCTGGTTTGAGAGGACTATTTACACTCACACACATCATGGTATGTGAGGTCATAGTTGTATTCATACACACACATCATGGTATGTGAGGTCATGGTTGTATTCATACACAAACACATCATGGTTTGTAAGGTCATTTTTCGAAATTTTAAAAACTTCATAGGGGCATTAATTTATGCCAGAAAATAACATATATGACCTTAAGTTTATGAGGACACTGATATGTCCTCATAAACCTAAGTGTCCTCATAATGCTGGTGAGTAACCTGACATTTTGTCCTCGTAAACCATATATACAAGCACACACACACACACACACACACACACGTTGGTATATGTGGTTTACGAGGACTCTCCATAGGCGTAATTATTTTTAAATGTATATTCTCTCTCTTACACTAACCCTACCCCTAAATCTACCCATCACAGAAAAATGTCTGCATTTTTACATTTTATGAAAATATAATTTCATATGATTTATAAGCAGTTTTCCTCATGGGGACCAAAAAAAAAAAAAAAAAAAGTCCAAACACGGTCTAAAATTTCTGGTATTACCTTCCTTGTTGGGACATTTGGTTCACGATGCAGTGTTTACCAGGACTACACACACACATTTTGAAAATTGTGGTCATCATCTAAGATAAATTGCTTATAATTCATTACATTTCATTATCCATATCGGAAACTGCAAATAATTTCTATAGAAACTATGCCTGTAGAATCTGTATCTATAGATATCTATAGGTGTACCAAATGATCCACTAATTAACCATTAAGTTCAGTTTGATTAAATAATAGACAAATGTATTGAACTGAACAAAAAAGAGATGCAAATAAAAGTTTGATAGTAAAGCATTATGAAAGGCAGTTACTGTGAATGAAACAATTATATAGATGAAACACTTATTTTGTCTAGTGAAAAGGATACTTTGTGATTTTGTACTAAAACAATTCAAAATATGTTGAAATGTTTGAAAAAAGTGCACTTTTGATGATCTGTTGTGATATTAGTACTAAGAATTTTGAAAATGTACACCTTGTGAAAATAGTACCAAAGCGAATTAAAAAAAAGTAAATAAACCATACATCTCATAGAATTTCAGAAGGGTATCTTGCTTTATTAACATTTATTATGTTAATATCCAAACATAATGCAAAGGTGATAACTGATCGAAAATATTCTAATATACAAAAATTTCCTTTGATTCCTTTATTCTCATTTTCATTTTCATAATTTATTTGCATCATATGGGGTTGCAGCTGAGACATGGAAAGCAAATAAGGTTTCTCAAATGAGAAATGAGAATCTCCCATGGATTAACTGGGAAAGGTGTTAACTGAGAGCATGAACATGCACAAATAATTTTACCTGGCTTTCCAGCAGAATCTGCAAATGTGATTTTCCACGGAACATAAATAAACAAAAAAAAATTCTAAATTATTTGTAAATGTTATATCAGTGTTGTTTCCTAGGTCATGGTTCTCAAATATTTCAGACAGTTTAAGGGAGGTTTGAAACAAGGGTTCTGTCATGTCAGTCTGGTTTATTCTTACAGAGCACTGACAATCCTGTTGTCTTGTCTTTGTGCTGTTGTGGCACATGGCATATTGTTTAGTATATTGCCAAAGGTATTCTGATGGTGGTTTGGAGAGTGAGAAATGCACTGTTAAACTTTAAAGGCTTCCAACTGTGTACTTTATGCAAATGAGTTTCACAGGAGAAAGAAGAGTGGGCCACAATGTGTGTCCCCTCTGATGCCAGCAACCAATTACAGCACTGGAATGAAGAAGCACTAAATTGCAATTTCCTCCTTTTCAGAAAGGGTTAAAGGTACCCTTTCAACAGACACTCCTCGTTCTGGGTCATAACTCTATATAGAGTGAGACATTAACAGATACATTCCTTGTTCTGAGTCCCGGCCTGCAAGGGTGAGACTGTAACAGAAACACCACAGGTTCTGAGCCATTACAGGGGCAGTGAGTCACGAGCCTGCAAATGAGAAACAGATCAACAAGTTCTGGGTCTTACCTTCAGTGAAACTGTAACAGATACACTGTTCTGAGCCTCTGGTTCATCCAGACACAACAACTGATTACGTGATCTGAGTCTACAGCTTGTGAAGCAGCAACAGATATGACCATGTTCTGAGCCTCCATTCCAGAAGGAAAGAGACAGTAACAACTACAGCACATCCACAGTCTCCAGAGATAAAAGTGGATTGACTAAGTTCTGAGTGTCTAGCCCAGAGAGGCAGAAGACAAACAGACATTTGCAAAAAGCTGAAGCTCAGAAGAGCAAACCTTCACATAAAGTTACCTTCGTCTGCATGTTTCAAATTAAGGACTTTCTGCACCTACACCAGGGCCTCATCTGCATGTTCTAGATTTTAGGACCCTTTGGTGCTCCAGAAGATCAGCATCCCACAGAGCTTCCATGTTCAAGGCTTTTGAAACAGTTCCGGCTCCGGCTCCGGCTCCGGCTCCAGCACAACCAGTGGAAGACGTCACCTTCATTGGACTGCTCACTCAACCATGTGGAACATAATGTCACTTAACCAAACCTCTTTCCAAAGACCTTGGCATTGTTGTAGATTAACAGTATATGATTTTCTAATCTACATTAGGGGGCTCACTAGACTAGTTTAAATCTAGATTAAAGGATTAGTTCACTCCAGAATTAAAATTTCCTGTTAATTTACTCACCCCCATGTCATCCAAGATATTTATGTCTTACTTTCCTCAGTCAAAAAGAAAAGAAGGTTTTTGAGGAAAACATTCCAGGATTTTTCTCCTTATAGTGGACTTCACTGGGGTACAACAGGTTGAAGGTCCAAATTGCAGTTTCAGTGCAGCTTAAAGGGCTTTAAATGATACCCGACGAGAATATGGTCTTGTCTAGCAAACGAGTGTTCATTTTCTAAATAAATAAATAAAATGTATGTACTTTTCAACCAACAATGCTCATCTTGCACTAGCTCTGCGATACACATTATATAATCATGTCGGAAAGGCAGGGCGAAAAACTCATCTAATTTTCTCCTCCAACTTCAAAATCGTCCAACATTGTTGTTTTACCTTTTTTTTTTTTTTTGTAAAGGGCATTTGACTTAGTTTTTTGCACATTTTATTTGTAAACATTGGGTTGGTACTTCTGCCTACCACATGTGACCATGATTATGCAATGCATGAAGTCATGGATGCGCATCACAGAGCTAGTGCAAGACGAGCATTTGTGTTAAAAAGTATATACTTTTTTATGTTTTTAGAAAATGATTAATTGTTCGCTAGATAAGACCCTTATTCCGTGGCTTGTGGTGTTTTTTTCTTTTCCTTTTGAGATGGTAATTATAGATTGTTTGTGTTTTTGTTTATAAAGTTATGAAATGAGTTGGAGTCCTTGTTTCTGCTTATTATTGCACTAATCAACCTTTGTGACTTCCAGGTCTTATTTCCCTGGGTATAGCCCCTAAGGTTTGAGGTCAGGGGTGTGGTTCCAATTTACAACTGTTCCCTTTCTTTTTCTTCACTTCCTAGTATGTCACAGTTGTGAACAAAATTCAAAACAGTTGTTTAATCTAAATTTTATTCTTAAATGAATTTAAATTCAATTAAAATTACTTTAATTTAAATGAACGTATTATGAACACAATACACAGTGTAATTAAAGCTTGTGGTGCCATCTTTGCCTGCTGTTTACTACAGTCGTTATAAAGGAATTGCTGACTGATTAACAAATGAGTTTGGATGCTGTGCCTCTGAGAGAGCTGATTTAATCACAGCTTCATTTCATTTTCCAATAACATTTGAGCATTTAGGTCCATGTTTGAAAACTACTTCTTCAGATCTATTTCTTGTTCTGCAGACGAATCTGTGAAGGGCGATGGCTCTGCGATGGCATCTGCGATGGCATCTGTTGAAGAACTGCTTTGGAAAATTTGAATGACCTGAAAAAAGAAGAACTGAAGAACTTCCTTTGGTTATTAAGCAAACGAATGCAAATGCCAAAGTGTAAATTTGAGAATGCAGAAAAGACAGAAACGGTGGATATGATGGTGAGATTTGTGAATACCACGGTGAAGATCCTGAGGAAGATGAACCAGAATAATCTGGCTGAGCAGCTAGAGAACATTACAAGCAAGGTAATTTTTATAAGTGTGAATGTTTGACAGACTTTGCTCTTTGTTCTGCTCATTTTTTGTGTAATTTATGTTGCCTAGTGACTGATCCTCTCTCTCTCTCGCTCTGTCAATGTCTATGGCAGTCTCGTTGAGCAATGTAATAAAGTTGCAATACATTGAATCTTTATGACTAAATATATAAAACTGTATTAGGGAGACCCAGTGTGTGAGAAAATGTGTGAATCAACCGTCTCATTTTTGATGTGACTCCAAAAAAGACACATAATAGCGTTACGTCACTATTCTTTCTTCAAGCCTGTGGAAACAAGCGGCTTTTTAGTGTTTTAGTTATTTAGTTTTAGTTATTGTTGTGATCTTGCCTTTTTATTTTTTAATTTATCAGTTTACACTATAACACAGACAAACAATACAATTACTGTACATTAAGCAGTATCAGAGTATACAAATTTTACATATACATCAACATGTCCAGTTTGTATTAGCAAATTAAAACTGAAACAAAGTGATAGCACATGAATGGTCAGTGTGTAGATAGTGGTTAAAACATTATATAAACATGGGTCACAGGGTTCATGATGGGTCCAAAAAATATTCCAGGTCTCTAAGAAGATGTGAGTTTTAACTGTATGTTAAATATTCCATGTGTAGTGTGTCATTTATAATATGTTTAAATAATTTGAATGTTGGTGGTTGTTCTTTTTTCCAATTCAGTAAAATACATTTCTTAGATACGTAAGAATCAGACCTACCCTTTTTATAAATACAGTCTGATGTTTCATTTAAGTCCACCCCGAAAAGATATATTAAAAGAGTCTTGTGATATGTTTTCCCCAGGGTCATCACAGAGAACTCATGTACAGAATCCCAAAACTCATTTAATTTTCCGTAGTTCCAAAAAATATGCATAATGGTGCCCCTATGTGTTTTACATCTATTACACAAATGGGATGCGCCAGAATATATCTTACTAACTGGGGTCAAATATATTCTTTGTATAAATTTGTAATTTTGTTCAATCATTTTGTTATTGGAGAATGAAAAAAAGACACTTTTATATAAAATATCCCACTGATCGTCATCAAAATTACAACCCAGATCTTGTTGCCATACGCTTTTTAATGAAGTTAATGATGATTCAGCTTGATCTCTTAAAATTGCATATATCTCAGACATTTTTTCCTTCAGTATTGACGTGTTCTCTAGAATGTTATTTAATTTAGATAGTTCCAGTGAGATATGACCCTTTACAAGGAGATAATTTATCAAATGTCTAAGTAAGTACTTGTAAAAATCTTTATTGTTGATATCAAATTCACTTTTTAATTCAGAAAAAGATTTAAGGGTGCCCTCTTTAAAAACTTGCTTAAAAGAGACAATGCCTTTCCACTTTATAAATAATGTCTTCCCCATCGAAGATAGTAGATCTGGGTTAAAAGACAAAGGTGCCAAAATAGAAATTTTTGAGTGTAAACTGCAAAATCTTTTGATTTCATGCCAGGCTTTAATTATATTTTCTAAATCACAAATGTCTTTACACAGCCATTTATCCGTTTTATAGTATTAATATAGGGTAATGATGTTAATGACACTGGGAAAATGACTTGTTTCTCGATATCAGTCCATTGTGCATTTTCTCGAGAATGTACCCAACTTATGACACTTTTTGTTTGTGCTGCCCAGTAATATAATTGAAAATCTGAAAGCCCTAGGCCCCCATTTTCTTTTTATTTGCATAAAGTTTTAAAAGCAATCCTTGGTGGATGGTTATTTTAAATAAATTAGCCAATCTGCTTATTTAAAGTTTTGAAAAATGATTTATTTAAATAACATGGTAGAGATTGAAAAAAATAATTATAGCGTGGCAGTACATTCATTTTAACCACATTGATTCTTCCCAGAAGAGAGATGGCCAAAAGAGACCAATATTCTAAGTCATCCTTTATTTTTTTATTTAACGGAAGATAGTTATTGCTAAACAGATCCTCAAGGTTAGACGTTATCACCACGCATAGATATTTAAAACCAGTCTGGCTCCAAGTAAAGGATGATATATTATAAAGTTTTTGGCTAATTGAAGAGGATAATAGGCAAGCATTAGATTTGGTCAAACTTAACTTTGTAACCTGATATATTGCCAAAATCATTTATAATATTAAGTGTTGCAGGGACAGATTGGTCGGGCTTAGTTAAATATAATAAAATATCATCTGCGTACTATGAGATCTTATGAACAGTATTTGCAGTACATACCCCTGAAACATCATCCCTACTCCGTATAGCTTCAGCAAGAGGTTCAATTGCTAAGTTAAATAGTAAAGGGGAAAGAGGGCACCACTGACCACAACCTCTTTTTAAAACTATTTCTTCAGACATTAAATTATTTGTAAAAATTTTTGCTAAGGGATTACTATATAAGTTTTTAATCAACAAAATAAATTTATCACTCGAATTGAATTTTTTTAATGCAACAAATAAAAATTTCCATTCAATTCTATCAAATGCCTTTTCGGCATCAAGGGATACTATTAGTGTTTGTAAGTTGTTCAATTTTGAATAATTAATTATATTTAAAAGTCTACGAATATTGTCTGAACCATATCTGGCTTTTACGAAATCTGAGTGAATTAGATTGGGGAGAGTTTTTTTACGCCTGCTAGCAAGAAGTTTAGATATAATTTTAAGATCAACTGAAAGTAGCGAGATTGGCCAAATATGACATGCATTCTGTAGCATCTTTATCTTTCTTATGAATTAAACTTATGATGGCAGGCTTTATTGTTTCAGGAAGATTCCCATTCTCAAAGAAATCATTCACCAATGGCATAAAAAGGGGTTCGATTTGAGGCCAAAATGCCTTAAAATTCCGAAGGGAATCCATCTAATCCAGGGTTTTTTCCTGATGTTAAGGACTTGATAGTTGTTTGTACTTCTAATGAGTTGGGTAAAGCATCCAAATAAGCCCTATCCTCCTCCGCCAGAGATGGTAAAGATATAGAATCCCAAAAAAATGTGTATATTTGAATCAGATGGGTTCTTAGAGTAATAAAGCTTATTATAAAATTCAGTGAAGACTTGATTTATTAATTTTGCATCATAAATAAACTGGCCATTAGAGTTATGAATTACCTTAATTATACGTTCTGCATGCTCCTTCAGTTGGTGAGCCAATAATCTACTAGGTTTGTTCTCAAATTCAAAATACTTCTGCTTCGTAAAGGACAGCAATTTCTTAGTTTGTTCAGTCTGAAAAATATTTAATGGGTTTCTAATGTCATGCAGTTTTTAAAAATTGTCTTAGGATGCCGTTTATGAAGTTGCTCAAATTTAGAGAGTTCTGACATTAGCCCCATCATATGCTCCTTAGTTGCCCTTTTTCTTGCAGGTGTGTAAGATATCAGGTTCCCTCTAATAACTGGCTTTGCAGCATCCCACATAACCGCTGGTGAAAGAGGCAGCATTATCAGTTATATAACATTTAAACCATTCTTTAATGTAATTACATGCATCATTATTATCAAGTAACGAGGAATTAAACCTCCAGTGTTTTATGTTGAGGTAAACCTTGACCTATGGAAAGACTAAGATAAACTGGAGTGGGATCTGATACAAGGATTGATCTGATAATACAAAAGTTTACAAAAGGAATATACTCTTGTGGCAAAAGAAACATCTATGTGTGAGTATGATTTATGTCTTGTTTAATAAAATGTATAATCTCTGGTTCCAGGGTTTAATTCTCTCCATATATCAACTAAGCCTACTTCACTGGAGGCCAGTTTTAGGGCTTTAGATGAATTGTAATTACACAGTGAAAATGTGGACCTAAATCTAAATTTGCATCAAAACAACAGCTAAAATCCCCTGCTAATAGCCCAAGAGAAATACAATATTGATTGAATAAAGTAGGAATGTCATAAATTTTGGAGTGTCTGCATTGGGAGCATAGATATTCATTAGAGTAATCTCTTGACCATACTTGACCATAAAATAAATCTTCCTTCTGTATCACTCTGTTGTTCTTTAAGTAAAAAAAAGTAAATTTTTATGAATGAGTATAGCTGTTCCTCTTTTTTGAGTTGTATAGCTTGAAAAGAATACTTTGCCCAGCCAAGCGCATGCTATTGTGTTTTCACATATGCTGCATTTGCGGTGCGCAACTGATCCGTGGCTGTTTATCACAAACATAACATTTACTTATTTTTATTTCAAATCCAAAAGTTGTTACTGAACATGGCTTGTCAGCATAATTGTATTGCGACTTTTGTATACACTATATTTCATAGATGTCACGTTTAAAGTCCGTGAACCGGAAGTTGAAAACGACTTTTCTCCAGTGTTGTGACGTATTTCCAAGTGAAACAGAATATTGAATAGAGGGCAGAGTTTTACTTAAACCACTCCTCTGCAACCATTCGTCTGCTATGAGCGAGAGATGGAGAGGAGTGCTAAAGCGTTTTCAACCCAAGCCGTCAAACTGATGTCATTAGAGAAGGGGCACTGTTGCAGAGGGGAGGAGCATTTTCAGATTTTGATTAAATATTAAGAAGCCAAACTATTTTTTTGTGTGGATTGACTTGCACGGATTAATTGTTCACCACAAAACTAGCAATTTGAGATAACAAAATCAATAAGATCAATTTTGATTTCATGTGTACTTTAAATGCTCTACATTTACACGTTTTATTGAATTCATTATTTTATATTTATATAAAGTAATAGGCTGCTTTTGGTTTATATATTAGGTTGCTCACACAAGTGGCAAAACATCTAAACATAAGATTTATGTTAAAATAAACATTTTAAATTAAAATAGACAAAAACAGGTGACTCTCGTCTTTTCTTTCCTTTTAAATCTTTTTACAAGAAATCCCTCAGGTCATAAACAACTTTGTTTTTCCATCTTTACGAAGTGACGAGTGCTATCGTTTATGTCTCCTTGTTCACCCGAGGCAAAAAAGCCATGTGTTGACAGTGTAACAGAAACTTTAAATTATATGCATCTATGGTGAAATTACTAGTTTTTCGCGTCAATACATGTTTATTTTAATGCGAACAGTGCGCTATTGTTTTAATTCAGCGCGGTGCAGCGCAGCAAAAATAGACACTCCGCTCCTCGAATGCACTGCTGGTCTGCATCCGCGTGCAGAGTGAATGCTCTAATCCGTTAATATGGGCACGGAAAAAACATATGCACCGCAAACAGAGTATGTGTAAAACAGGCGTTAGTGTGTGTGCGCCATTGCGCACAATGTTTGTATACTTTAACCACCTCTGAGGATAGTGAGGGTCACCTCACTGGCATCATTATTTTGGGGGTTGTGGGCTGAAAAGTTTGGGAACCCCTGTCTTAGAGGAGTCTCTTCAATGCGCCACCATGTATCAGCTGGGGGCAAACATTTGGATTTCCTCATGGCTTAAAGTTGGGCATTGCTAACAAAATGGAAGCAGACCTGAATGCCCGTTCGTAGTCAGTTGTGGGGCATTCTGGCCCCTTTTTAAAAAGTTTGGACAACCCTGTTATAATGGGTTCTCTTGGTGTGGACTTATTATCAACTGGAAATATCCAGAATTAGATGAATCAAAATGTGCCCATGGAAACGGAGCTAAAGGAACACACATTTTTTTTTAAACATAAATTATGTATTGCGTTGTTGTTGTTTAGAGCTTAGAAATATAAAAGTGATATCAGATCATAACCAAACTGAACAAGCTCGGATCAGAAATTTATGTTCATGTTTGTTCTGCTTTAATTTTAATGTTTGCCATTTTGGTTACTTTTAAAACCTATTAAAACTAAGCAATCATGTATCATTTCCACAGCTTGGGAATACACAGCCCTGAATATATTATATATATATATATATATATATATATATATATATTGTGTGTGGTGTAAAGGGCTATATTAAGGGCTATATTTATTATCTAGTGGCTACAGTATGGTATTACAGATTATTTTTATTCCTTTGATAAAGAAAGTGTTTTTGTAGCTGGAAGGCAGTTTGCACTGTACACCATGTTGTTTGCATTTTCTTTTTTGAAAACAAAATAGCAGCGAAATTTCCATGAATTGAAAGCGTTTTCCCCGTGGGAAGCATTGTTTCAACTAGCAGCAGCGATTCGAGGAGATTGTAGACGGGTGTTATTTGCGTATGCACCAGCCGGTGGCTCTATATATGGCTATTATGGCTCTATATAGTGTTGTTTGAAACCATTGTAATCCTGATAGTACTACCCCTTTTTTTTCAAAATGTAACTGTAATCTGATTACTATATGTTTTTGATGTATTTTTGTATCCTGATTACGTAACACTGTTACATGTATTCCGTTACTCCACAACCCTGCTGTAGACTATATGTGCGTTGGTTCCTTTCCGTGTTCTGACAGTGTCCAAATCTCAATAAAATGCAAGCCCATTCATCAAATTATTTATAATGGAAAATAACAAGCGCTTAATTATAGTGTGATGTTTTGATTTATAGGTGAATAATTTGTAGCAATTTTTGTTTTGTGTTATTTGGATTGTAGTTTCTATGTTATGTGAGGCATTATATTTCCAGTCTTTTTGGGTGTATTTTATTTTATGTAGTACTACATCAATGTTTTGTTATGTAATTGTGTTTGAGTTTCTCCTGCTCAGGGACAGCAGATGAAATTTAGCTCTGTCGCTAATTCTGGGGCAGTCATTAGCTGTGTCCGAAACCGCTCACTCGTTCACTCATTCACTAATCCCTATATAGTGTATGGCATTTGAGTGCACTATATCTGCATGGAGTGACGAAATGAAATGGAGTGAATGCGGACTCTGACGTATACACTGTGCGTCGGAGAGTGGAGCTGGAGCAAAACGGCTCGTTATCTACATGTTACTTACATTATAAAATGTTAAGAACAATCAAATGACTATTTTTTAATCATACATGCCTCCATGTTAATCGATTATATAATTGGTTTGTCATGCTTATGTGTTCATAATC
>JAOTNS010000812.1:0-65700 GCA_028476615.1 Culter alburnus
TCTCAACTTTGCCTTTGACTGACATTCCTTAACAGGTCTTCTAACGCCAACTCGAAACAATCACGCCAACGACACACAAAAGCAGACAAACTCGCTCAGACCTCTGAATGAATTAAAACCATATTTTTCCTCAGTTCTGCCTGCTGCAACTAAATGGTTAATTTTCGCAGGAAAACACCAGAAAGACGCAAGCAGCGCTGTGCGCCGATAAACAACAAAATAAGCTGTAAAATGCCGCTAAATCACACTGTATAAGTGTGTTGATAGTCTGTAAATATGAGAATACCGGGAACTGCTCACCTTCAGTATACTCGTCGACGCTGAACCATGAATGAGGCAAGAAAGCCGCGCGAGCGGACTCATCGGGGCCGCCAACGGCCGACGAGTCACCAAGATACTGTAACCTTATTATTATTCATTGTATTACTTTTACATTTTTTGATATGAACTTGTATTTTTTTGATACTTGGCGATAATATATATCTTATATATTATATATATCTCTATATAGAATATATTACACCCCCGTTCCAAAGTTTGGGGTCAGTAAGATTTTTTTATGTTTTAAAAGAGTATCTTCTGCTCACCAAGCCGGCACTTTATTGATTAAAAATACAAACAAAAACAGTAATATTGTGAATTATATTCCAATTTAAACAGTTGTGTTCTATGTCAATATACTAGAGTGTAATTGTATTTCTGTGATCAAAGCTGAATTTTTCAGCATCATTAATTCAGTCTCAGTGTCACATGATCCTTCGAAACAATCTAATATGATGATTTGATGCTCAAGAAACATTTGATTATTATCAATGTTGAAAACAGTTATTTCATTTTTATTTCATGATGCTATGATATAGAAAGTTCAAAAGAACAGCATTTGTCTTAAATCTAAATCTTTTGTAACATTAAACACTACCGTTCAAAAAGGTTTGGGGTCAGTTAAGAATTTAAATTTTATTTTTGGGGGAGAAATAAATTACTCATACTTTTATTCATCAAGGATGAGTTAAACTGATCAAAGTTACAGTAAAGATGATTATAATGTTAGAAAATATTCTATTTTAAATAAATGTGTTCTTTGAACTTTCTATTCATCGAAGATTTTGAAAAAATTGTTAACTGTTTTCAACATTGATAATAATAATGAATGTTTCTTGAGCATCAAATCATCATATTGGATTGATTTCTGAAGGATCATGTGACACTGAAGACTGGAGTAATGATGCTGAAAATTCAGCTTTGATCACAGGAATAATTTACACTTTGACTGTATATTGACATAGAAAACAGCAGCTTTTTTCTTGGAATACTATTTCACAATATACTTTTTGTTTATATTTTTAAATCAAAATGCAGGCTTGGTGAAGATACTTTTTTAAAACATTAAAAATCTTACGGACCCCAAACTTTTGAACGGTTGTGTATATATAAAAAAGATCCTGTTCACTGTTTGCTTTTCTGTTTTATCTCGGGATGCCCGTCCTGAGGTAACTAGAGAGTACATCAGCTCCAGTTTGGATCCAGCCAGGGACGGACTGGGACTAAAAAATGGCCCTGGACTTTGACTAGGCCCGGCCCAAAGCAGTCGGCGTGTATATATTAAATATATATTATACAATCTATTCCATGCTGCTTTAAAATGAATTTATTACTTAATATCTTAATATTTATGCAGTAATTAATCTTACTGCACAAATAATAATACCACATCTAAATGAAAATACACAATTACAAATGTAGCTTCTGTATTCAAAATTTTCAATATTTCTTAATATTAGCTACTGCATGTGGTCAGTTATGTTGTGACATTTAGCGGCTTAAGTATCTAAATTCCGCAATTTTTTTTTTCTCTCGCCTTACTCAGCCCCACCCTTTCTTTCCGTTTTTTTACCCACGGCCGTGTTATGCATATTGTTTGTTTGTTTCTATGCTTCTTCTATCTAACGTCTTTGCTGTTGGTTTCTTCCTACTCTTCCACTTCTTCTTGTCCTTACTTGGCGGCCACGGCCAGTGCAGCGGACATCCAACCAACTTAAAGGTGCATTTCTGCCACCTACAGTACTGGAGTGTGAAACAGATTAGTGGGGGGGAAAAAACAGGTGATGACTGCGTGCGTGGCGGGTGGTGGGCCGGCCCGCCAGCCGTCCTGGCCGTTCTGTGATTCTCCAGATGGCCAGTCCGCCCCTGGATCCAGCCTCTTAGGAAGACTTCAGATGACCTGTGAAGAGATGACTCTGACCCCTGCGAGGACTTCAGAAGTCCCTACACCAGTGATGAAATTACTCAAGAGGACTTAAGATGAAGCAAACTTTGAATCAACATGCACCAATGGTATATTTTTCTATAATCATTTGTTTATACACATATATTCATTACTTCAATAAGCTCATTGTTTCTCCCTTAAATCAATACATTGTTTAAATTATTACATTATTAGCTAACTGTAATTTAGACACCTCTGAAAACATATATCACTCTAAATTGTAATGTAGATGCATGTATTTTCTGTGATAAGAATTGAATTAATGTATGAATTAATTAATGTATACAAATAAGAATTTAATTTTCAAGGAAGAGTAGAAGTGGAAGAGAAATTAGATGTTCTAATCAAAAACAATGAAGAACGAGTTAAAAAATTATATCAGACACATGTCTATTAAAAGTATGGCTTCTTCTTCAGCGAGATGGTCCTCACTGCAGAACACGAGATCCAGGGGGCGGGCTTGGATCCAGATCAAACTCCTCCCACTTTACATATCCCTAAACCTACCCATCTCTGCCACCAGGATATTTTGTGTTCTGCAGCTCCTGAACTTTGCCTTAAAGGTTTTTTTTCCAGTGTCAGTTTTCTGCTGCTCTTTCAATTTCATCATCTGTAGTAAAGGACTTCCTGCACTGAAACACACACCACCGTGTCTTTTCTGCTGTTATAGTATGAATGAATCTTCTCCATTCAGGACTGATCTCAATGAAACTGTTCACCGCGCACTGATCACAGATAATTGTGTTCCCTTTCGATACTTCACTCATACTGCGTATGGGGAAAGGTCTCCTTTTTCCCCGTTACTGAAGCCTTTTTCAATAAACCAGTGTAACTGCATCGTCATTGTTCATCATCCTAGACAAGTTGTTGAAATGACGGCGCGCTAGCTTTGCTGCCTATGGCGACAGAGCGCGCAAATTTTCCCGCCGAAATGGGCGGGGTTTAGGGCTATATAAGTGGGCGTTTCGCCATAGGATTTCAGTTCTCTCTCCTTCAGCGACGACTTCACATCGCTCCTCGCTGATCTCCAGCTGAGCCTTCGCACCTGGAAGAAGTTCGCCTGGAAGAAGCTCCACCGCCGTCGAAGAGGCTCCCGCAGCGGACTGCTGAGCTCGCAGTCTCGAGCCGCCCACTTCTCGCTTCCGGCCGCCTGCCAGCCCATCTCCTGCCGCCATCCGGTGCGCCTAAAAGAGCGATTTTCCCGTGGTTTATTGCCGCTCTAAAAGAGCTTTCCAACAGCGGTTTTCACCTCTCTAGCGGCCCTCGCCGCTCTAAAGAGCCCCTCAACGCCGTTTTCATCACGGCAGCGCGTTGTTACAAAATGCCGCGCCACTCGTGTGGCACATGCAGCCCCTCTGCATGACGACGACAGGCACGGTGAGTGTGTCGCTGCCTGAGCAGACCCCATGCGAGGCCGCGCTCACCCGGGACCTCGTGTTCTCACTGTGAGAACATGAGTCTCGCCTCTCTGCACTCGCGGATTGCCTTCTTCGGTGAAGGCGATTCTCACCGCTCGCACCCTCCCGTCTTCTTCCTCCCACAAGCCGGCTAGGAAGAGACAGCGGGGCAGAGCGGCCCAGCGCACGGAGTTGGATCACGTCACCAGCTTCCCCCGCGTGCCTCACCCTCTCCCCCGAGAGAGCAGTCCCCCGTCCCGTTCTCCCGCCCTGAGCTGCGTCCCTCGGCAGATGCGAGCGACCTCGTCTCTTTTGGCGGTTCTGAGGACGAGCCGCTTGATGACTCTATGTCTCTCGCGGCCTCTGAAACCGAAGGTTGGGTCAGTGATTCTGACCCCGCCCGCCTTCCCTCGCTGAGCCCATTGATGCAAGCCGGGTATGGATGCCCGAGCTCTTCCGCATCCCTCTCGAAAGCAGGAGGTTTTGGACCTCGAATGGGCTCCGCCAGAGGAGCCATCACGGACGAGGCTCAACGAGTGGTTCCTGCCGGGTCCCCGCCAGGCCCCTCGTCAACACGCCGCACCGTTTTTTCCAGAGGTTCACGATGAGCTGACGAAGTCGTGGCGTGCCCAGTATTCTGCCCGCCTACGTACTACACATTATTCAGCTCTCACCTCTGTGGATGGCTCTGAAGAGAAGGGTTACGAGCATCTACCGCCCCTGGACGAAGCAGTGGCAGCTCACCTCTGTCCCCCCACGGCTGTGGGATGGAAAACCAAGAGGACCCTTCCATCCAAGCCCTGCAGGACCACTTCTGCTCTGGTTGGCAGAGAATACACGTCCGCGGGCCAGGCTGCCTCAGCGCTGCACACCATGGCTATTCTCCAGGTGTTTCAAGCGAAGCTCCTCCGTTCTCTGGACGAGTCCGGCGTCGATGCACCTGCCTTCCGTGACCTCCACAGCGCCACTGACTTAGCCCTGTGTGCCACTAAGGCCACAGATCAGGCCATTGGACGATCTATGGCCAGCCTGGTCGTGCTTGAGCACCATTTGTGGCTCAACCTGACCGAGATTAAGGAGATGGACAAGACAGCCTTTTTGAATGCCCCGGTCTCTCCCTCTGGTCTCTTCGGGCCAGCAGTAGAGGGCTTTACGGAGCGTTTTACTGCAGCACAAAAGTGTCCCAGGCTATGCAACACTTCCTGCCTAAACACTCTAGCTCCACGTCTGCTTCCAGCAGCCCCAAGTCTGCGCCGGCTCAGCAGAACAAACCTGCCCCCTCTACCCTCTCAGGCAGCACCACCCAAGGAACAGCGCCATCGTAGGCGCTCCTCCTTTCCGAGGCAACGTCAGGGACCCCGGCCTAAAATTACGCTGGACCCGACGCCTCCTAAGCCTTCCTGATTTTTCAGGAAGGAATAGGATGGGGCAAAGTCTCACCACGGCCGGACCACCCCAAAAGCTCTTTCGTTCCACCCCCCCCTCCGCCTCGGTCAGCTCCGGGCGTGGAGATATTTTCAGTGTGTGCTCACTGGGCCCAGTGCTGCGTCCATGCAAAACGCCATTCTATGGCGAACACTATGAACATTTTACCTTCTCTAAGAAAGAGCGAAGTTCCTCTTCCACTCTCTCCGGGTTCGGGCCCCCGATTGGCGGCCCCTCATCCGATATCATTCAGCCCCTTGTCACGCGGGCCATCCCCGGAGTGTCAAGCTGGGTTCTGGGAACCATAAGTCGAGGCTACTCGCTTCAGTTCGCCCGAAGGCCCCCGCCTTCAGCGGGGTGCTTCAGACTTCAGTCACACGGATGACGCTCATGTCCTCCGAGCCGAAGTCCACGTCTCTTCTGAGAAAGGAGATATAGAAATAGTCTCCCCCTCAGAGAGCAATTGGGTTCTACAGCCGTTATTTTCTAGTTCCCAAAAAAGATGGCGGTTCTCAGACCCATCTTAGATCTCAGACTCTTGAACCTCTCCCTCATTAGACGGAAGTTCAAGATGCGAACACTGAAGCAGATCCTCGTGCAGGTTGCCCGGGGATGGTTCTGCTCGCTGGACTGAAAGATGCATACTTTCACATCCAGATAGCCCCCCACACAGCGATTCTTGAGATTTGCGTTCGAGGGTGTGGCTTACCAATATACGGTCCTTCCATTCGGGCTGTCCCTAGCTCCTCGCACTTTACCAAGTGCATGAACACGTCGCTTTCCCCACTGAGACAGATGGGAATCCGGGTTCTCAATTACCTCGACGACTGGCTCATCCTAGCCCATCCGAGCCGAGCTGGAGCATACACAGATCCATGTTACTCAGCCACTTGGAGTGCCTGGGTTCAGGGTCAACTTTGCCAAGAGCTCTGCTCCCAGCCCAGCGTTATAACGTTCCTGGGTGCGGTTTCGACTCAGTCCGTATGACCGCTGTAGTCTCTCCAGAGCGCGCTCTGGCATTCAGCAGCTCGCGGCATCAGTCGGAACAGAGCCTATTTTCCCTCTGAAGTTTTTCCATTGATGCTAGGGCTGATTGCTTCCGCCTCCCCGGTTCTGCAGCTCGGCCTCTTCGGATGCGCCCTGCAGTACTGGTTGAAGTTCCGGGTCCCCTCCTCACGCCTGTTGGCACGGCCACCTGCGTCTCAGGTCAATCAGGCCTGTTTGGCAGCTCTGAAAACCTTGGATGAACCCTGTATGGTTCAGCCAAGGGGTACCCCTACAGGCAGTGCCCAGAAGGACGGTGCTCTCAACGGATGCGTCCAACACAGGTTGGGGCGCTCTTTGCGAGGCAGACCGGCTTCGGCTCGTGGTCCACGAGGATGCCATCTGCACATCAACTGCCTCGAGATGTTTGGCAGTGATTCCAGCCCTTCATGCTTTCCAGGCAACACCTGACGGGGCACCACGTCTTAGTCCAGTCGGACAGCATGACGGTGGTGTCATACATAAATCACCAGGCGGCCTTCGTCCAGCCGCTTATGCGTCTGGCGAAGCGTCTTCTGGAATGGGCATCACCGAGGTTTCAGTCGCTCAGGGCGACTCACATACCCTGGAGACCAAACTTGGGAGCAGACATGCTATCTCGCAGCAATGTCCCCCTCACACGAGTGGATGCTCCACCCCCAGATGGGTTCTCATGATCTGGGAGTCTTCGGGAAGGCAGAGGTAGACCTTTTCCGCTTCAGAAGGCCACTCTCACTGCCCAATTTTTTCTCGAAGGAGAAGATTGCGCTGGCCCATGTCTCCAGGGCGTTTGGATCTGGGTCGTACCCCTTCAACGCTCAAAGTTTACGTAGCAGCCATTGCAGCGTTTCACTCCTATCGCTGGCCAGTCAGTGACGAAAAAAACCTCATGGTGCGTTTCTTGAGAGGTTCTAGGCGATTAAATCCTCCTCGTCCTCTCACTGTTCCCACCCGGGACCTCTCTTTGGTCCTCAGAGCTCTTAAAGGGCCTCCCTTTGAGCCACTGCGTTCAGCTGACCTCAGGCCCCTGACGCTCAAAACCACTCTGCTACTTGCACTAGCATCGGTTAAGCGATTTGGCGACTTGCAGGACCTCTCTGTGAGCCCGCATGCCTTGAGTTCGGGCCCACGACTCCAAAGTCGTTTTGAAACCTAGGCATGGCTATGTCCCTAAGGTGCTCTCGACTCCATTCAGAGCACAGGTCATTTCCCTCTCAGCACTTCCTCCCTCGTCGGACGAACCAGAGCTGGAATTACTCTGCCCTGTCAGGGCATTAAGGACCTACGTTGATCGATCATAGCCTTTTCGGCAACCTGATCAGCGCTTTATCTGCTTTGGCGGCCGCACTAAAGGGTCTTTGGTCTCAAAGCAACGTCTTTCGCGTTGGATAGTCGACGCTATTGCTCTTTGTTACTCCTCTATTGGCCTCGACTGCCCCATAGGAGTTAGAGCCCACTCTACTAGAGGAATGGCTTCCTCTTGGGCCTGGTCTAGTGGAGTTTCGATTAAAGACATCTGTGAGGCGGTCGGCTGGTCCTCGCCGTCCACTTTTGTCAGATTTTATCATTTGGACGTCCCGACCTTACAAACTTGGGTCCTCTCGGTATGATCCAGCGGCCTCTATCGAGCTCCGCTTCATGCCACTCTGGGAGTTAACTCCCTTTTTGTAGTGTAACGAGGGTTCGACGGCTCCGGCCTTCTCACTTGTCCTCTGTTTCCCTCATGGTGCCCAAGACAAGTCCAGTCGTTCCCTGCCGTGGCACGGCGCGGTTGAATTCGTTCCCCATACGCAGTACGAGTGAAGTATCGAAAGGGAACGTACTCGGTTACTAACGTAAACTCGGTTCCCTGAGATACGGAACGAGTACTGCGTTACATGCCGTGCCACAAGGCTGCAGCTTCAGTGTCGTCGCTACAGTCGAATGACCTGAAATCCTATGGCTTATATAGCCCTAAACCCCGCCCATTTCGGCGGGAACATTTGCACGCTCTGTCGCCATAGGCCGCGCAGCTATGCCGCACCGTCATTGGTTCAACAACTTGTCTATGAGTGAACCAATGACGATGCAGTTACACTGCGTTATTGAAAAAGGCTTCAGTAACGGGGAAAAAGGAGACCTTTCCCCATACGCAGTACTCGTTCTGTATCTCAGGGAACTGAGGTTACGTTAGTAACCGAGTACGTTTCTTCAGAATGAAAAGGCAGATGTGATTTCACTGATCCGCTTCTTCCCAGTGTGAATCTCATGTGAATCTTCAGCCTTGATTTACATGTGAAGCTTTTTTACACTGAGGGCAGGGGACAGATGTTTTGGCTTCTGTTTTTCCTTTCTTGATCATGTCCATCAGGTCTAAAAGAAACATTAAATCATGTGGGATTTCAAATAAGAGACAAATGTGAAATGAAAAGTGAAGCTCAAAGTCAAGATCACTGATGAGTTCAATAGTCACTTTAATCCAATCAAATCTGATCAACAACTGCTGTGTCATGATTATGATCTATTTAGGCTTTTCACACTTGAAATAGTTAACCCTGGGTCAATCCAAACCCCTGTTAAACAGAATCCTGGGTTATCTTTATTCACGTTTCACACTGCTCCTACTATACCAAGGGTTGACAGTTAATCTGGGGTATTCATAAGATACCGATTCACTATAAAGGTAAGATGATGGTTCTTAAAAAGTGTAATTTAAAGTTACACTTTTGATTAATTAATTGTGTTTTTCCCTACAGCAGGATTTCATAACCCTGGGTAAGAAGCGGTGCTAACCCCGCATCTAAATTACAAGTGTGAAACACTCCTTGAACCAGGGTTAAAAGCTGTTTAGAACGACGGTAACCCGGGTTAAGCGCAGTGTGAAAAGTCCTTTTTTAAGTCATTAAGATGACGTGTGTTATAAATCACTAGTTTGTTCATGAAACAATGTAAATGTAGTACATGTTGTTCAGCATGAATGAATGAGGAATGAAGAATAAACACCAACCTCTTTGTTCTTCGGTATCATGAAGTTTCATTCTGCAGGATCACTGGTGTTCTCTCCGTCCTCTCTCCTTCCAGATGCTTTCTGGGAGTTCTGTGAAAAACAAACAAGTGTCAAACAACAGACATGATGTAATATGACAATAAATATTTCTGATTTCAGTTTAACACAGCTTGCACCAGGAAATGTACAGATACGTGATTGTTGTCCTTACTCCACATATCTTGTCATTAATTAGTTAAGATATGCTGTGATGTCACATTTGAACATGGATTTTTATTCTTGTTTTACATGTATACACAAACATTTCATGGAACATTAGGCCTAAAAGACATGGAAAAGTGATGGAAATTTATTGGTAGAAATGTGTATGAACCCTGACTTAAAGAAGAAACTTTGTAACATAAAGATGAACTACAATACCGTGATTTCAGACTGTGGTCATGTGGTTTCTCCACTGCATGGATTTTCATGTGTATCTTCAGTGACTTTTAATAGTAAACTCTTTCCACACTGATCACACGGTGCAGCTTCTCTCTGCTGTGGATCCATTCATGACTTTTCAGAGATGGTGACCGACTGAATCTCTTGTCACAGTGTGAACACTTGTGAGGTTTTTCTCCAGTATGATCTTTCTCATGTGTTTTCAGAGATGATGACTGACTGAATCTCTTGTCACAGTGTAACACTTGTAATGTTTTTCTCCAGTAATTATCTCATGTGTTTTCAAGATGCTGACTGACTGAATCTCTTGTCACAGTGTGAACACTTGTAAGGTTTTTCTCCAGTGTGAATTCTCTCATGTGCTTTCAGGTGTCCTGACTGACTGAATCTCTTGTCACAGTGTGAACACTTGTGAGGTTTTCTCCAGTGTGGATCCTCTCATGTGTTTCAGATTTTCTGACTGATTGAATCTCTTGTCACAGTGTGAACTCTTGTAATGTTTTTCTACAGTATGGATCCTCTCATGTGTTTTCAGATTTTCTGACTGACTGAATCTCTTGTCACAGTATGAACATTTGTAAGGCTTTTCTCCAGTGTGGATCATCTCATGTGCTTTCATGTGTCCTGATAGACTGAATCTCTTGTCACAGTGTGAACACTTGTAAGGTTTTTTCTCCAGTATGAATTCTCTGGTGCACTTTTAAAGAGTTAATTTAAACTCTTTAAAGACTGTAATAAAAGTCTTCTCACACTCAAAGCACATGAACTCTCTCACACCAGTGTGTATTTTCTGATGTCTCTGTAAAGTTTACAGCCATGAAAAACTCTTTCCACACACAGAACATGAATGTGGCTTCTCCTTCGTATGAACTGTCAGGTGTTTCTTCAGGGCTGATGACCCAATAAATGTTTTCCCACACTGATCACATGTGAACGGCTTCTCTCCGGTGTGGATCCTCATGTGATGCTTAAAAGTTTCTTTGTATGAAAAACTCTTCCCACACTGATTGCAGGTGAACGGTTTCTCTCCGGTGTGATCCTATGTGAACATCAGGTTTGCTGATTGTGGTGAAGCTCTTCCCACACAGATTGCAGATGAACGGCTTCTCTCCATTGTGAATCCTCATCCTCAATCTTTAGACTATACTTCCTTGAGAAACTCTTTCCACACTGAGTGCAGGTTGTAGATTTCTTGGCTCTTCTTTCCTTTAAAAATGTCTTTTTAGTCTTTGAGCGACTCAAAGGTTTTTCTCCAGGTTTGTCATGCGGTTTCTCCTCCGCTCAGTTTTTCACTCTCCTCGCTCTCCTCCATCAGGTCTGAAATGAAAGAAAAAAAGTTTACTTTAATTTACAGTACATCAAAACAATTAAAAGAGAGAAATATGAAGTGAAAGGACATAAAAGTGAGCCCTAAAATAATAGCAGAATGTAGAAACTGCTATAAAATATTATGATCATTTTGATTCTTTTCAAATTTATCTGTCCCTGAAAATCTCCATTAATGCAGGCCCGGTTCTTGGCAGCAATTTTAACTGCAAAAACTTGTTCTGTGTGACTAGTCTGAAGATAATTCTTCAGTGTTGTTATTTAAGCAGACAGTTTGCCTCGTACATTCAGTTTAACAGCAAGCAAATGAGGGCAAGGTTTCAAATGTACAATGCATATGCATTTTAAACACTTACATTGTGTTGTTGCTCCGTCCATGCAATAAATGCACGTTCTTGAATTAATTTTAACGGCTCATATGACCCATTTTAGTATACACCAGAGATATAATCAATCAGAGATATAAAGGGAAGCAGCAAATAGGCAATGACTTTAGTTGCAGTTTGATTGCATGTGTCCTCTGAAACAGAGCGTTTGTTCATTCTTATGGAAGTTGCAAACACTCGCTCTTCTCCGATTGCTCCGCCGGCAGTTTTTTGACCTGAGGGAGGGGTTCTAGCAGACCAATCACCAGGTGGATGCTGCACATTGGTGGTGGTTGAGGAGATTCCCCCTTAATATATAAAGTGCTTTGAGTGTCACACAGCACTTACGAACAAGGATTGTGTGTTCTGCAATGACAGTTGGAGCTAAATACATAACTTTTCAATGTGCTGCTGTTGCGGATGGTTGAGCAAATGTTTGTGCTTTGGTTCTGTTTGATAGAATTGTAATGTTTATGTGTACAAAGCCATGCTTGCTGATATTGTGGTCTATAACTCCTCCCCGAACTCCCCGTTGCTCTGTATCTTGCTCTCTTTGGGCTGTCGGTCATCGCTGAGTGTAGTTTTCAGTCAGAGCACTTTTCACACAGCAGGATTTTGAATTGCCGACAGGTACAGATATTTATCATGCCAAATATCTCACGGGTGACGGTGACTCGTCGGTGATTCTCTCAGATTGCGTCTTTGCTCATTCACACTGCATGATTGTCACTCGTGTGAACGAGCACCGATTTGCCTGTGATTTCGGGCATTTGTCGGCGATTTCTCAAAACCTGTCGGCGAGCCAAAATCGAGGCTAAAGTGCAGTCTGAACTCAGCTTTAGGGAAACCTGGTTAAAAAAATCAAAGCCAACAGAGACCAGGATAAATCACGCAAGTCGTTTGGAGGTGCATGGTTTATGTATTTTTTTGATAATATGGGTTCAGGATTTTTACATTAGGCTACAGGGTGATATGGCTCCTGGCAACCCACTAGTGACAGAAAGCTATAACTAAAACAAAAGAAAATGGATGATGAACTGTACCAGTTTCGTTCTCCTGGAAAAGCAGCTCTTCTTTGGATGCAAATATTAATTATGTCCTCTGGCTGAATGGTTCTGATTTCATTTTTGAGGAAATTAATGAGGACATTCCCAGCTGTCATCCAGTCCCATCCGAAAACATTTGGTTACCCCAGAAAATCTCAAGCCTGCAACCAAAAATTCTACCTCCAACACTCTTGAGATCTCCATTCCAGAGTTTTGTACCCAGATGGCCACCATTCCAGAGCCTTGTCCCAAGATGGCCGGCCTTTCAGAGCCTCGTCCCAAATATGGTTGCCATGCCAGAGCCTTGTCCCATGATTCCTGATAGAGATGCGCGGTTGACAGTTACAGCCGCGGACTCCGTGAATAAACCGCGGATCGGGTGGATGACGTGACGAAAAATAATATTTTAATTAAATTCGGGCCGGTGGCGGGCGGTTGAACCAATCAAATTAAAAATATATGTCAAGTCAAGTCAAGTCAAATTTATTTATATAGCGCTTTTACAATTGGTAATTGTTTCAAAGCAGCTTTATATGTATACATTGTTAAATATTGTTATCTGACTATACCTACATCCAAAAAAATCGAGCACACTTTGAAATAGTCAAATTTTCATCAGGCAGTAATATGGCTAGTCGAGTCTATGCAGATCGACTGCTTGTTATTATCAGAGATGGCAACGCCGGCGAAGGAGGTACGTGACAAACTCAAAAAAGGAGAATTAAAAACAAAGGAAATAGAAGGTCAGAAAAGTGTTGCCTGGAATACGTTTTACAAAGTGGTAAATCAGGATGAAACTAGTGCAGGCTATGTAATTTGCAAACCTGCAAGCAGTTTATGTTCATGACAGCCACAAGACGGTACGTCTAACATGGTGCATCACAGTGTGCTGCTAAACCTCAAACCTCCACAAACACCTTGACAAGTTTTGTCCGTCGAGATCCCAATAGAGTACCACAGGATGTAATCAAAGCTGACGGATGCATGTGTGAACCTGTTCAAAGAGGGATGGCATATTATTTTCTAATTTAAGTTTTTTTCAACTGTTTGCCAAAACATGCGACTATAGCCTATGCCTACATTAAGATATTTATTTTATAATTTTTACTGCCTGTTGTTTCTTTTGGCATATAAAGGCATTGTCTGATAGAGATATCATAAAGGTCATCTGTGTCGCAGAATTGGTGTTGTTTCTGATTTCTACAAGCTCAATAACATCCACAGCAAAAAAATAAATAAATAAATAAAATAAATAAAAAAATTAGTCGAAAAACTGTGTTAATTAGATGTGCAAGGCAAGCAGGTAAGTTTTTGGGGTTGTTATGGACAACTACAAATGTGAACATTATTAGCCTGTAATGTAAATGACTTGATTTTTTATTCGAGCTTTCTATCTATTTGCTAAAAAATAAAGTGAAATAGGCATTTAATAGTAGGCTAAATAGCAGCATGTTGAAATGATGTGCCAAAATGCGTTTTCTATTAGCCTACAATGAAAATATTGTACAGTACAGTGCGTTTAATTTTGGCTATTTATTTATTTTTGTCCCTGTGCGCCTATCGGAGATGGATTTCACTGCTGATATTCTGAGAGCTTTCTAGTCTCGCGGCTGTCATCAGCAGCGCCTTGCATCGCCCAATCAGCGGATGGCGGGCGGGTGCGGTTTTGAAAATTGGTCAAAAATGTTGGTGCGGATGGCGGACGGATGATGAGTTTTGTGATGCGGTTGCGGATGAAATAATAGCCCATCCGTGCATCTCTAATTCCTGAGCCTCATCCCAGAGCCTCATCCTCTCAACGTGCGGAGGACCAGAGCCTGTACCAACCCCTGACCAGTGTCCAGTGAAGGCGCAAGCGTCTTCTCCAGCCCCTGAATCCGCTCCAGTGTCTTTTCCAGCCTCTGAATCTACTCCAGCATCTTCGCAAACCCCTGAATCTGCTCCAGCATCTGCTTCATCCCCTAACCAGAGTCCAGTGATGGCTCCAGTCCCTGAGTCTGCTCCAGTCCCCGAGTCTGCTCCAGTTCCCGAGTCTGCTCCAATCCCTGAGTCTGCTCCAGTCCCCGAGTCTGCTCCATCCCTGATCTGTCGTCCCGAGTCTTCTCCAGTCCCCGAGTCCGCCCATCCCGATCTGCTCCAGTCCCGAGTCTGCTCCAGTCTGCTCCAGTTTCCGAGTCCGCTCAATCCCCGAGTCCGCTCCAGTCCCCGAGTCTGCTCCAGTCCCCGAGTCTGCTCCAGTCCCCGAGTCTGCTCCAGTTCCCGAGTCTGCTCCAGTCCCCGAGTCTGCTCCAGTCCCCGAGTCTGCTCCAGTCCCGAGTCTGCTCCAGTCCTGAGTCTGCTCCAGTCCCTGAGTCTGCTCCAGTCCCTGAGTCTGCTCCAGTTCCCGAGTCTGCTCCAGAGTCTGCCCAGTCCCCGAGTCTGCTCCAGTCCCCGAGTCTGCTCCAGTTCCCGAGTCTGCTCCAGTCCCCGAGTCTGCTCCAGTTCTGCTCAGTGAGTCCATCATCCAAAGTCCCCGAGTCTATCCGTCAGTAAGTCCTAGTAAGTCCAGTCCCATAGTGTGTTCCACAGGTCTTACTCTATAAGGTTTAACAGGGTAGTGACTTTCCGACCATACTACTCGCTACATAGGCCTAAATATTTAATTTGTGTAACATTCTAATCATTTTACACATTTACTTCATAGACATCCTTCTCTGATTTATCCATTCTGCTCTGTTGTCGGTATTTGTTGTTGGTATCAAAGCATTTCTATAGAGTAGCCTCCGAATACGAGTAGCCTACACAAGCGCAGTATCATTTTCTTTAATATTTTAGAAATTCCTACGTTTATAAACATCTGCAAAGTCAAAAGAGGTGTAAAAGGTGATGTGTAGGAACTAAGTTGTCATAGGAGGTCTGGGAAAAAATAAATAATAATAAATTATTGGCAGTAGGGCTGAGCATTGACACAAATTTCACAATTGAATGCGATTTTGATTTAGAAGCTTGCAATTTGATTTTATTTGATTATTTTTGATTCAGTATTGAATCAAATATGATAAACTAGAAAACTGAATAGTGACAATTGTCTGGAAACACAAATATTTTTAAAAATTTTTCCATAATTTTCCAGACCTGGAAATTACTCAAATCAAATTCCATACTTTTCCAAACCACATAGGAACCCTGTTCACTGATGCTGTGAGTGATGTGGGAGGATCTCCATTGATTATGATTTGCAGTGGGGAGAAGCTGATCTGCCAAAATCAAAATATATCAGTTACGAAGTTTGTTTTTATATTGACATCTTGATAAGATGAATATAAATAATATAGATTCTTCCAATATAAATAATGGTAAGAAAAACAGTTAAAAGCATAGACACAGAAATAAATGTACATATTTGTAAACAACAAATCCCCTCAGTCTGTTGACAGCAATGAAATGAGCTTTAAGTGTCAATTTACAGCAGATCTGAAGACATCAGCATAATAAATGAGGTGAAAACAGAAACTATTGGCATGAAATAAAGAGTTTTAGCTAATGTGTTTGCTGTTAGAAACACATTATTTAAATCAGGATATATGATAAGACTATAAACAGCTACTGAAAGACAATACTGTTATTTCTCACAATATGACATAAAACAAATACAAAAACAAACACTAATAACTAATTCATCTTCAACCACTACAGCTAAACTAAAAAGAGTTTTGTGTGTATATGAACCAACAATGATCATAAAACCTTTAAAAATAAGAGCATCACAAAGGAACTGTTTCCAGTGTCAAACTATATTCTTATTTATCTATATTAACACTTTTGTATAGATTTAAAATATCACACGTGGCTCGTATGCTCAATGTAAAGTATTTAGCAGTATATGTTCCAGTATATTTTAATAATATGAGGCATTCAGTTATCCGTCAAAACGTCAAAACAATCATATAAACATACAAAAGCACACAAAAACTCTCAGGTATGAATGACTTCAACACATTTTCCTCACATGCTCGCTGTCTGTGTTTTAGATTCTGTCGCCTCTGTGAAAAATCCCTCTCAAAGTCTTGAGGTGCCGAGATGGTCTGCAGAGCAACTGTAGATTCTGGCTTCATATTCCTATACGATCCACCCCAATGGCTTTCCACACATGTCACTATTTCCAGTCTTTTATTTTAAGAAGTGGACAGGTGACAAGGAGCTCCTCACATTCCAATCCCTTTCTGGGTTTCTCATTGGTGAAAGGAGCTTCCTGCTGACAACTGTGTTGACCAATCAGTGTTAACCATACATAAACATCATTCCTTTAGTCTGGAAGAAGATGGCAGTAAGATGTGGTATGCTGTATATATCATAGATGCAGTGTTGGGGAAGCTACTCTGAAACTGTAGTTTGACAAGCTACAAGCTATCATAAATTAAAGTAGTTTAAACTACAGTCAAGCTACCCTTTTGAAAAGTAGTTAGCTACACTACAAGTTACTAACAAAAAGTAGCTAGCTACATTGAAACTACTTTGATTTTTTTTTTTTTTTTTTAAATGACATAGCTTATAATAACTGGATAACTGTTAATGAATAATGTTTAAGTAATATGTATGGGGTTTAAAACAAAGTAATGCATTACAATTATGATTTCAAAGCGTACTGTTTTATTTTGTAAACTATATCAAAAGATACAATACTCAAATGTAGCCTATATCTCACACAGACTCTCTTTACACCTTTATATAATACATTCAGAATTTTATTATAAGTTTTGTTTATCATGCTATAGTATGAGAGGACCGACCACCAATTGCACTCTGCAGTTTCAGAAGTGATTTCTACATATAAATGCAGGATTCACACTAAAAATTGCTACCATAACCATAACACGGGACAAAAATATGCAATAAAAATAAGCAATGTAAATGCAGACTAGAAAAATATTAGAATTTTTGTATCAATATTTTTGAAATTCTTTTCCAATTATTTGTAAAATGACTTAAAATCTTAAATGTCTCACTGTATATTGTTATTCTTATTATGGTGTTTACACATTACATCTGCACGTTACTATAGCACCCTCACTTATTTCAGAAGCACCTCCAATGATTTGATTCTGGAACCGGACCTGCACTTAAACCGAACCGGAACTTAAATTGGATACACGGAAAAATGCAGGTTAAACTCACAGCACATGCAGTGATGAAGCTTTGAGACGCGAATCATGTGCTTCTTGCGTGAACATTCTCATACCCGAGCAACCTATTAGATCAGCCTTTGCCGTGTGATAAGCGCACTAAGCTATGTTTCGATTTTGTGTTCTCTTCAACTGATGGATGCTTTGCCCTTTACATAATCAGAAGATCTCTTCTCGATGAACTGATATAGCCGCAAAATGCGTGATTTAACAATAGATGGCGGTAATACACGATTTTAGTTCGTGATCTGAAGACGCTGTGCTCCTTCATGAATGAGCTCATCAGAACGTAAATAGGAATGTAGCTTGTAGCTTTTGGTCGCGCTACACCGATACTTGCCAGAAAATGTAGTTAACTACTGGAAAAGCTACACCGTTTTAAAAGTAGGCTGAACTGCATACAAGCTACTGAAAAATGTAGTTAAACTAGTAGCGCCGCTACATGTAGTTAACTACTCCCCAACACTGCATAGATGTGTATATTACAATTAAGGCTGTCAATTTTACACATTAATTTGATGCTATTATTTATGATTAACACATTTAATGTACCTGATCTGATCTGCACTTCATGATGCAGACCAACAACTGACTAAAAGTAATGAAGCCTTTTACAACACAGTTATATGCCCATATATTAGGGCAAAAATGCTCCTGTATGTTTTTCTGTCTTATATTTACTTTGTAGGGAACAGCAGGGAACCAGCTGTTGGGAACCAGTTTATGGCCGGGCCCCTCTGTGTGTAACAATCAAAACGGTGTCCACATTTTGATTGGATCTTGGTGGACTAACACAAAAAACTATCCAACGGCATCAGATAAAGACGGACAACAGCCAGACAGAAGACAAACTCGTTTAGAGGTCTTCAGAATCGCACACAGAATCTCTCAGACTACAATCTGCATTTTGAAGGATGTACTGTTACTCCATCCTTGACAGTTAAAGACCTGGGTGTTATATTAGACTGCAACTTGTCCTTTAAAAATCATATTTCATATGTTACAAAAACAGCCTTCTTCCACCTCAGAAACATTGCTAAGATACGGAATATGTTATCTATTTCTGATGCAGAAAAGTTAGTTCATGCTTTCATGAAGTCTTGAATAGATTACTGTAATGCATTATTAGCTGGTTGTCCTGCTTCCTCAATAAATAAGCTACAATTAGTCCAAAATGCAGCTGCTAGAGTTCTTACCAGGTCAAGAAAATATGATCATATATCACCAATTTTATCATCTCTACACTGGTTACCGATTAAGATCCATATCGATTATAAAGTATTGCTAATAAGGCCCTAAATGGTTTAGCTCCCATTTATTTAACTAATTTTCTATCACCATACATTTTTTCACACTCTTTAACATTAGAAAACTCTGGACTTCTGGTTGTACCTAGGAGAGGGAGAGCATTTTGGCATTTGGCTCCTAAACTCTGGAATAGCCTTCCTGACTCCTGATAATGTTCGGACTCGCTCACCAGTTTAAATCTAGATTAAAGACGCATCTCTTTAGCCAAGCATTCACATAATGCATCTCATATCCTTGTACTACAGATCAAATGCACAATTCTCTTTGTGTAATTTATGAACAGCAGCTACATTAATTATTCTCCATTTGCTTTTTTTCTGTTTTAACCTCAGGATGCCTATCCTGATATAAATAGAGAGTATGTCAGCTTCAGTTTGGATCCAGCCTCTATAAGACTTCAGATGACCTGTGAAGAGATGACTCTAACCCATGTGAGGACTTCAGATGTCCCTACACCAGTGACGAAATGACTCGAGAGGACTTAAGATGAAGCAAACTCTGAATCAACATGCACCAATGGTATATTTCTATAATCATTTGTTAACAAACATGTATTTATTACTTCAATAAACACAGTGTTCTGCCTTAAATGAATACATTATTAGCTAACTGTGTGATTTGTATGCATAATTTAGACACCTCTGAAAACATATCCCTCTAACTTGTAATGTAGCAAAGCATTTTCTGTTAAGCTGCTTTGAAATTATAATGTATTGTGAAAAGCGCTATACAAATAAGAGCTGAATTTGCATGAAAGTAGAAGTGGAAGAGAAACTTGTTACAATAGGACCAGCAGGAGACAGAATATAGGAATAACAGGTTGTTTATTGAACACAAGCAGAGTATAACGATGCAGACAGGTGAGTAGCAGATGCACTTTGGTGATGTACGAGTGATATGGAGAATGACACAGTCCTTTGTGTTTGCAGAGTGACAATGGAGAATGATACTTGCTGAATGGAGTTGATGACTTCAGACAACACTTCACGCCAGATAGGAATCGAGGAGAGGAGCTAGGAAACCCGGAGTACAGGTAAGTAGCAAGAGTCCTTGAGGTAAGCATTCAGGTAAATCCTTAGATGCAAACGAGACCAGACAATGTGACTGTGTGTGAGTGTGTCTTAAGTAGTGCTGGTGATGAGTGTGCTGATGAGGTGCAGGTGGCGGTGATCAGAACTCAGGAGATGGTGTGCGCTGTGATTGGAGGGTGCTGGAACCTGGCGTGTCTGTGACAAAACTAGATATTCTGATAAAAAATATAGAATAGAACGATATAGAAGTTAAATATAGAGTTTAAAAAAAAGAAGACTCATGTCTCTATTACAAATATCATGACCTCTTCTTCGTTTCTGGACTTTGCCTTAAAGGTTTTTTTTTTTTTTTTTTTTTTTCAGTGTAAATTTTCAGTGGTGTGTTATAAATCACTAGTTTGATCATGAAACAATGTAAATCTAGTGATCATCAGCATGTTGTTCAGCATGAATGAATGAGGAATGAAGAATAAACACCAACCTCTTTGTTCTTCAGTATCGTAAAGTTTCATTCTGCAGGATCACTGGCGTTCTCTCCGTCCTCTCCTTCCAGATGCTTTCTGGTAGTTCTGACAAAAACAAACAAGTGTCAACAACAGACATGATGTAAGATGAACAATAAATATTTCTGATTTCAGTTTAACACAGCTTGCACCAGAAGCTGTACAGATGCGTGCGTTTGTTTGTCCTTACTCTGTTCAACTTTACACAACAAGCACCTGCACCTCTAGCAGACAAAGAGCAATATAATATTAATTTGTTGTTAAATATTGTTAAATGTAAGTTTCAAATTCTTCATGTAACACAGGTAATTGTACTTTTATGACAATAGCAACTGTTAGTAACGTGACATTTTAAAAAAGAAAAAAAAAGTGTCTTTGGATGCATGCTTTCCCAAAATGATGTACCTTTTGTAAAGTTTATTGGCAGTTTACTTTTTACTGAGTGCCCAACAAAATCGAGGAGATGGAACTTATTATTTCCACATAAAAAACATCAAGGACTGCTGTGTCATGTAATCACAGAGACTTGGCTCAACTCAGTTATCCCAGCAGAGGTTATTTGGCTAGCAAGATGTTGTTTTACCAGCATGTCCAGTGCCCCACAAGAAGAAAAAACACACTTGACCATGTTTATAGCATGGACATAAGGCCTCGCCTCTCCTCCATCTGGGACTGTCTGACCAAATTTAGTTGTTTCTGACTCTGGAATACAGACTACTTATCAACAGGGTCAAACCAACTGCTAGAGCAATACAAAGGTGGCCAGAGGGGTGTCTGAGCAGCTGTAGGACTGCTTCAGCTGCCCTGACTGGACTGTATTTGTTGACCACAATATTGTAATCTATACATCCTCTGTGCTATTTTACATAAAATGCTGTATTGACAATGTCACACCACAAAATGGGTTTGCATGGTTCATAACAGCAAGCTGTGGATGACCAAGAATGTAAAATTCCTGCTTTCCACTCTGGTGACTTTTAGCAGTACGGTGCAGCCAGGATGATTTACCCAGGATGCTAAATCAGCCTATAGACTACTTCAGCAACTCAGACCCCCGCTGGGCATGAAAAACACCAGCAGCCTGGGGCTGTATTCACGAAACACTTTATCTTACAACTAAGAGTACTCCTAAATAGCAATAAAACTTCTTAGCTAAGAGTTTTCTCTTAAAACCTATTCACAAAGCTGCTGAGACAAACTTTTACTACGGAAATAGACTGGAGTCTTAAGCTAAGAGTAAGGGCGGGGTTGACCTTGAGTATACACACAGTGATTGGCTGATGGAGGAGTCAGCGATTTAATCACAGAAAAATGAGGTGTCATGTTTCCATATTCAAATAAAGGTTTTAAAATGTAGGCTAAGTGTCACTAATTAAACTACACAGTTAATTGTGGACCGCCTCTTGGATATCTGCATCTCAAGAGAATGAAGAATTCAAGTGATAAATTATGTTTTATAAGCCAAGTTTGGGAGGAACACACTCAAATCAGCTTGAGAGGATGAATATATACACAGACGAGAGTCGACTCGCCTATAGTTACTTCGTCAGTTTTCTGCATCCCTCCGCCACCCAGTTCCTCATCTCTCGGCTGGGATATGGGGAGAACTCTGGGTTTGGGCTAAATTTCAAGCCTTGAGCCCTCGAACCCCTTGGACAGCACACCAAATATGCTTTTTTTTTTTTTACTCTACTCAATCATTTGTTATTGTGAACTCATGAAAACCATTGCCACAGGTTGTTAAAGATTTATTTTTGGCGTTTTATCATAGATTTACCTCTTTAAATCAAAATATGTATTGCATTTATGGTCAGAAACAACGGCCCAGGCCAGTGCTGCCACCTCGTGGAACAACTGATTAGAGCAAATCACATTCAATGCGCACGTGCAACCTGTGTGGGAAGGTTAAATTGGATGGTACGGGTACTATTCTAGTGATGAAATTTAGAGCTTATGAAGCACATAATGATGAACTACAATACCGTGATCTCAGACTGCGGTGATGTGGTTTCTCCACTGCATGGACCTTCATGTGTTTCTTCAGGTTACTTTTAAAACTGAAACTCTTTCCACACTGATCACATGTGTGCGGCTTCTCTCCAGTGTGAATCCTCTCATGTGTTTTCAGATTTGATGACAGACTGAATCTCTTGTCACAGAGTGAACACTTGTAAGGTTTTTCTCCAGTGTGTGAATAATCTGGTGCCGTTTTAAACAGCTTGCTGAAATAAAAGTCATCTCACACTCAAAGCACATGTACTCTCTCACAGCAGTATGTAATTTCTCATGTGCTTGTAAATTTTGCTGCCGTGAGAAACTCTTTCCACACACAGAACATGAATGTGGTTTCTCCTTCGTATGAACTGTCAGGTGTCTCTTCAGATCTGATGACCCAATAAATGTTTTTCCACACTGATCACATGTGAATGGCTTTTCTCCAGTGTGAATCCTCTCATGTGCTTTCAGATTTGCTGAATGATTGAATCTCTTGTCACAGTGTGAACACTTGTGAGGTTTTTCTCCAGTGTGGATCCTCATGTGTAGCTTAAGTAAACTTTTAGTAGTAAAACTCTTTCCACACTGATCACATGTGTGCAGCTTCTCTCTGCTGTGGATCTTCTCATGTGCTTTTCAGATATGATGAACAACTGAATCTCTTGTCACAGTGTGAACCTTGTAAGGTTTATCTTCAGTGTGGATCATCATGTGTTGCTTCAGGTGACTTTAATAGTGAAACTCTTTTCACACTGATCACACGTGTGCGGCTTCTCTCTGCTGTGGATCATCTCATGTGTTTTCAGATTTGATGAACAACTGAATCTCTTGTCACAGGGTGAACACTTGTAGGTTTTTCTCCAGTGTGATCCCCTCGTGTGTTTTCAGACTTGCTGACCGAATGAATCTCTTGTCACAGTGTGAACACTTGTAAGGTTTTTCTCCAGTGTGATCGTCTGGTGCTGTTTAAAATGGTTCGCTGAGTAAAAGTCTTCTCACACTCAAAGCACATGTACTCTCTCACACCAGTGTGTATTTTCTGATGTGCATGTAAAGTTGCAGCTGTGAAAAACTCTTTCCACACACGAACATGAATGTGGCTTCTCCTTCGTATGAACTGTCAGGTGTCTCTTCAGGCTGATGACCCAATAAATGTTTTTCCACACTGATCACATGTGTGTGGCTTCTCTCCAGTGTGGATCCTCTCATGTGTTTTCAGATTTGATGAACAACTGAATCCTTGTCACAGCATGAACACTGGTAAGGTTTTTTCAGCAGTGTGGATCCTCATGTGTCGCTCCAGGTGACTTTTAGTAGAGAAACTCTTTCCACACTGATCACATGTGAACAGCTTCTCTCTGCGATGGATTCTCTCATGTGTTTTCAGATTTGCTGAATGACTAAATCTCTTGTCACAGTATGAACACTTGTAAGGTTTTTCACCAGTGTGAGTCCTCATGTGTAGATTCAGGTAACTTTTAATAGTGAAACTCTTTCCACACTGATCACACGTGTGCGGCTTCTCTCTGCTGTGGATCATCTCATGTCTTTTAGATTTGCTGACGATTGAATCTCCAGTCACACTGTGAACACTTGTAAGGTTTTTCTCCAGTGTGAATTCTCTGGTGCAGTTTTAAACAGTTTGCTGTAGTAAAAGTCTTCTCACACTCAAAGCACATGTACTCTCTCACACCAGCATGTATTTTCTGATGTCTATGTAAATTTCTCAGCAGTGAAAATCTCTTTCCACACACAGAACATGAATGTGGCTTTTCCTTTGAATGAACTTTCAGGTGTGACTTCAGGTTTGATGACCCAAGAAACATTTTACCACACTGTTCACATGTGAACGGCTTCTCTCCCGTGTGGATTTTCATGTGACTTTTGAGGTGTGATGATTCCATGAAACTCTTTCTACATTGATCACATGTAAATGGTCTCTCTCCTGTGTGGATTTTCATGTGACTTTTAAGGGTTGCAGATTCCATGAAACTCTTTCCACATTGATCACATGTAAATGGCCTCTCTCCAGTGTGATTCTCATGTGAATCTCAAGCTTGCATTTGTATGTGAAACTCTTTCCACACTGAGTACATGTGAAGGATTTATTGGCTCTTTTCTTTATCAAAGTCTTTTTTGCTTCTTTAGTCTCCTCCGCTTCACTCAGTTCTTCACTCTGTTCATTCTCTTCCATCAGGTCTAAAATAAAAACCAAAAAATGTTTAATTTCATGTTTAGTAAATCTTCAAATTATTTTATTTAAAATATTATAGGAACACATCCCATGATTCTGTAGTGAGAACATCTCAGGTTACACATTTAACCATGGTTCCCTGAGAAGGGGAATGAGAATCTGTCCTAGGTCACTATGAAGAATGCCTCCAGCCACCAACCCACAATGATTTTCTCTGATTTAGATATCTGCCTCCGATCGTCACAATTATTCTAATTCTCAGTGTTAACACTCTTGAGGTCTGAAGGTATCGCCGGCGATACCACCACGGTTTTTTTCTTACCAGTGTGAAAGAGACTCAAAATACTCCGTCAATGTTGCACATACAATTAAGAGTTATACACCATTTTAATCTGTGGAATATCTTCTTTCATTTGTGTACACTCAGAGTAAAAACAAAATGTTGTGCTTTTTGTAAAATAAAGAAAACTAACATGATGCGTGATCTCTCGTCTCCCTCTGAACGAAGTCCAATCTGATAGTTCTCAGAAAATGAACTGTAACTTAGTGAATTCTAATGACAAAAAAATTACACTTACGTCTAAAGAACAAAAACAAACATTCTGTGTTTATGTAATCTGTATGAAAAGAGAGCCATGTCAGAAGTCAGTGATTCAGCTCATTATCCACTAATGCGGCCACGCCCACGGAGCCAGCGCTATTCAGACGCAAATTCAGTCAATACATGCAGACATCGTTTCAATCGTGTATTTATTATCTTGAAAAGTGTTTATCTGGATGTTAAAGCCATGGTTAGCGAGCTCTAGAAGACATGCAGTTAGTTCCTGGTTCTTCTTCTTCTTTATATGGATTTGTGGACTAAAGGTGTACAGAGCGCCCTCCGGCTGCAAGTATGAATTGAAAACACCATTCCTGAAATGTCCTCTTCTTCTTTAGAATAATTTGTGGACTAAAGGTATACAGAGCGCCCTCCGGCTGCGAGTATGAATTGAAAACACAGAATCCAGCACTCATAGTGATGAGAATAAATATAGAATAAATATTACTCCTCTGTATAGAAATTTGACATAAACATATAGAATCATCAATATTTTCTCCAAATGTGCATGCTTTTAAGCTAAAAGCCTATATGAAATGCCATAGAGGTAACAATTGTTCAGACACTTTGCATCACAGAAATAAATTATATTTTAAAGAATATAATAGAATACCATTATTTTAAATTGAGCTGAGACATGATTACAGAGGGTTTTTTTTCACAGCCTACCTGACTGAAAGAGCTCATTAATATGCAAGTCATTTCAGCTCATTACTATGCATTCTTTTGTCTTCTCAGGTGTAAATGAGCCATTATTCATGATGACTCACGCCTCCACGCATACGGTGTTTCTTGACAAAAAGTGTCTTACAAAAACTAATCAATATATTGTTTTATATGAAGGAGTAGGCAGCATTTTTACATAATTCTGAAGCAAAAACTCTAGTCTACAACCTCCAATACCCAGAAGTCTTATGAACACAGATGTAATATACTTTTTTTGGCCTTATTTCAGTGACTTAAGTTTTTAGTTTTTTCAATAACCATGCACAAACGTTATTCCTTAAAAAATACAAACATGTACATACATGTTCCTCACATATTATGGTAGCCTAGTTTGTGCTGAATACAGTGTAATGACACTTGTGTCATTTATATTTATGAACAACTGAAAAAAGCACAAATGTCAGGGCATGTCAAACTTCTCCAGGCCCCAAAAATCCTCAGACCCCAGAGGGTTAAACATGATGATATGGTAACATAACATATTACACTGAACTAGACTGCTTTTAAATTACCATTTGGCTACTTAGTAAAAGTACTTCTTTGGCAAAATTACATTGCCTTAATGGCATAAACATAGGCTTTATTCCCTTCAAACTTAAATAGGAATATCATCGTTTCCATTAGGGCTGTACGATTAATCGAAAATTAAACCGATTTGGCTAAATAGGATTATGAAATCACAAAGGCTACATGGCTCTGTGATAGTAATGCTGCTCCATCTGAAGCACTGTGAGTTGAGTGAATTGAGGCGCTTTTTAAATTAAACATTATTATTTTGCGATAAATTATAATTATAATACTTTTACAATAAGATTATTAACAGCCTATCTTGTTCTGTCCTATCTACCATATCTTGCTGCCTCATTAAAAAGCTGCGCTATGTATTTAAATAAATGTATTTATTTTATGGTATATGGTTTATAGTATATAAATTACTTTCATCAAAGTATTTTATAACAATACAAAGAGCAATGTGGAACATTTTACCTTTTATTTATTCCCCACTAAATGTTTTTTAAAAAAAATCAAATTTGATCAAATTATTGATGACTCATGATTTTTCTAGAATAACTTTTGCCGCCGAATTATCCACTAACCTTATTTATAATAGTATTTTCGCCATAGATTATGAATATAGCATTCTCTTACTGTAGCAGTTTAAATCTTAGCATAACTTTTACGAAAAAATAAATATCTGGAGGAAACACGGAACTGTTTATCTAACTGTGATGAAGTGCTTGAATCTTTTCTAGCATGAATGTTGTTCAGCAGTACGAATGAATGAATGAAGAAGAAACACCAACCTCTTCGTTCTTCAGTATCTTCAGTGTGTTTCATTCTGCAGGGTTCTGGACCACTCATGTTCTCACTGTCCTCTCAGTCTTTGCAGATTTCAGCTCTTCCTGATGCTTTGATGCTGGTCTAATGGGAATATTCCAGTATTTATTGGTGAATTGTATGAATTCACCAATAAATAAATTATGAATTGCAGTGTGGGAGGGGCTGATCTGCCAAAAACAAAAAATATATCAGTTTGTTTTTATACTAATTGATACTTTTGTGGCCTGTTGCACAAAGCTTGTTTCAGTTGCTACCCAGGCATAAGCGTAATTTGCGGGTGGGACTTTTTGAAAGGGTCGATATTGTCCCCACCGTGGCACGGATATGTAATACAAAAGAAACACCTCTAGTTGATTATCAATTTGTGTTAATAATAGGCGATCTGGTGCTGGGATGTGTTGTTGTTGAAATCATGTTGAGTGCTCGTTGTCGCTGTTATCAGAGCAGTGTCCTCTTGGCGCTCGTGCACACTGCGGATTCACACAGACAAGCCCTTCAGTCTATCAATTAACTGTTGCAGATACTGTCTATTCGTTACGTTGAAATCACAAAACAGAATACACATAAACATGTCCCTGCTCTTGATATACAATCACTGATGAACATCTTTTGGTTTTAATGAGGAAAAAAAAATCATACATGAATGGATTAAAACCCTGAACCTCTTTCACGCTAAATGAAAATGCTGCCACTGGTCCATCAGGACAATCTATTAACAAAAGCGGATCCGCGTATTTATTAACTAATGTACACACTCTCAAGACTAACGACATATTATAGCAGATGTAAGGAAGAAACTATCATTTTAATATAATATTATTATTATTATTAATACAATTACAATGACCTGCTTGATTTTGCTTGCCTCTGCTTGTTTTGGGGAACACTAGGTATCATGGGATTCTGTTAACACAGTTATTGAGAACAGTAAGCCAAAAAGGTATAAAAATAGAGAAGCTAGTTGCTTATTTTCTGTCACACATGGTGGAGCTAGCTGCTGTCTGACCTTCTTGCAAGAATAAAACATTAAATGACATCAATAAACACAGTCTCCATGTTTTTTATTAGAGAGAAAATTTCAACAACACTGTTTGCTGCTATTACATTTATATTATATGAATTGCTTTTAATTCATACAATATATTCAGATAATTATTATATTAGTTAACAAGTAATATTAAAATTGGCTTTTAAATGAATATAAATATAACACGTGTATTCATATGTGCTTAGGGGGCTATGATTTCCGCAATGCAGAAAACGCGGATTAGGCATGTGACGGTATCATATTTTCATGTTGCGATAATTGCTGAGGCTTTTATCATGGTATATGGTATTATCACAGAATTTAAATAAGTGTGAACAGGTTTAAGAACTCTTTTTCTTATAACAAAAAATACTCTGAACATTTAAAACACAAATAATATGAAGTAAAACATTTCAAACTGATGAAAATGCTGAAGAATTACAAACAACAACAGGTAACACTTTACAATGAGGTCTCATTATTTAACGTTAGTTGATGCATTAACTAAGAATAAGCAATTGTTACATTTGTTAAAGAAGGTATTATTTTTTGTTAATGTTAAAAGGTACAACTGCTCAGGTCAACAATGTTTGATCTTAGTAATGTTATTATACATTAACTAAGATTAATAAATGCTAATAAATAATTAATAAATAAAAAGTATGTTTCATCATCAGTTTGGTAATAATGAATTAACATGCTAACTAATTAAACCTTTTGTCACTAAGTTTTACTGAACAGTAACAAATAATCAGAACATTTTCAATCATCATTTTCATGTTGTAGTCCACATTAAAATATAAAAATGTTAAGTTTGAAAATAAATAGTCTATTAAGTCTTTAAGTATAAAGTATTTGGTGCTGTGATGAACAACATTGCGAAACACAAAATACTGAATGGTTGTTTGAAGCATTTTAAACTGTTCAGTAGCGCAGCTGCTTGTTTTACCATGTTTCAGTAAGGCAAATTAAATCAAGACTATTATCTTTATAAATGAAATGATCACAGATATAGTCTTGATTTAAATTGCCTTACTAAAACATGGCTTAAACCAAATGATTATTTCAGTCTTAATGAGTCTTGTCCACCTGGCTACTGTTATAAAAACAAATGCCGTCCGATTGGCCGTGGCGGTGGTGTAGCAACAATCTATAGAGATAATCTTATGTTACTCAGAAACAAACTACAGGTTTAATTCATTGAAATTCTTATGCTAATGTTACACTCTCAGATATAAGTAAAAAGTCGCTACTATCTCTTGCTTTAGCTACCGTTTATAGACCTCCAGGGCCTTATGCTGATTTCCTAAAGAGTTTGCAGACTTCTCTCAGATCTATTGGTCAACGTCGATAAAGCGCTGATTGAGATTTTAACATTCATGTAGACAATACAAATGATGCGTAAGGGGCTGCGTTTACAAATTTACTAAACTCCTTTGGGGTCAAACAAAACATCACTGGACCCTCACCGTTTTAATCATACACTAGATTTAATTATATCACATGGAATCAATCTAACCGATATAGAATTCTACCGCAGTGATGACGTCTCTGTTCACTACCTTGTAACATGCGTACTGCATACTGATGATATTTGTCAAATTGCGCCGCGATATCGACTAGGCAGAACAATTCCCCGACAACTATAGATAAATTCACAAATAAACTGCCTGATCTGTCTCAGCTGCTCATTGTACCTAAACACACACATGATCTCGAGAAAATGACTTGCAGCATGTGCACCACTTTCACTAGTACATTAGATACTGTTGCACCGATGAGATTTAAAAAGGTTAGAGAGAAAAATACTGTACCTTGGTACAACAGTATTACTCGCGCTATCAAAAGAGAAACTCGTAATCTAGAACGCAAATGGAGACAAACTCGTTTAGAGGTCTTCAGAATCGCATGAAAAAGACAGCTCGTCCCGTTATAGAAAGACTCTAAAAGCAGCCAGGGCCGAGCATCTCCGCAAACTCATAGAAAATAACCAAAACAATCCAAGGTTCTTGTTTAGTACAGTGGCTAGTGTCATAGAGAGTGAATAATGACATATGTTGTGTGACAACCTATGAGGAAGAAGGAACTAGTAGCCTGATATAAAGAAATGGAGTCTGTGTCTGTGGTACTCGTTAAATAAATAAGTTCTTAGCAACAAAGCCGTTGTAAGAGAGACTTATTTGACATGGTGTCAGAAGTCGTGGAGCAGTAGAAATGGCGAAATTCGCTCCACCCACGAACTTCATCTTTGATAGACCTCAAGAGTGGCCTGCATGGCGACAACGCTTCACGAGGTACAGGATAGCCTCGAAGCTAAAGGAGGAGGATGGAGGTACAAGTGAGTACCCTCATATATGCCATGGGACCAGAGGCAGAGAACATATTCAGCTCGTTTACGTTTGAGAGAGACGAGCAAAAAAACGAATTCGACGCCGTGCAAGTGAACAAGTTTAATGACTATTTCATCCCGAAAAAGAACATCATCCACGAGAGGGCGTGCTTTTACCAACGCATTCAAAGGCCAGGGGAAAAAGCAGAGATGTTCATACGTGCACTATACGAATTGGCAGAGAGCTGTGACTTCGGTGCCCAGAAAACAGAGAACATCAGAGATAAACTCGTGGTGGGCATCAAAGATAAAGAGCTTTCAAGAAAGTTGCAGCTGATGACAGACCTTACCTTAGACACGGCGGTGCTGATGGTGAGGCAGGCGGAGGATATCGCCCAGCAAGTGAGCCAACAGGAGGAAGGTGCAACGAACACTGTTCAGGAGGTTACATAGAGACGACCTGAAAGAAAAGGAAGATGGGATGAAAAGAAGCCAGCAAAAGGGAAAAATGAAAGAATGACCGGTGGCGGCCGGTGCAGAAAGTGTGGAAAAATGAAACATCACAATAAGGAAAAATGTCCCGCAACAGAAAGTGAGTGTCGAAAATGTAAAAAAAAAAGGACACTGGAAGCGTATGTGTTACTCAAGGACAGTTAATGAGGTAACGTTTATAAGAGAAACACAAACACAGGCAAGTGATGACGATTCATATTACCTGGGAACGGTAAACAAAATAGGGAATGACGTCACAGAGAACTGGTTCGTGAAATTGAATGTGCAAGGCTCGCAAGTAATATTTAAAATTGATACCGGAGCTGACGTGACTGTTATGAATGAAGAGACTTTTAACTCACTTTAACTTTAGCTTGGAAATAAAGTGAAGCTAAGTCAGACACACGCGAGATATGATAGCCCAGGTGGAAGGATAAATTGTTTGGGACAATTTGAAACAACCACGGAGTATAAAGATAAAAAGTTCAAGTTCGCAATTCACGTCATGGAGGGTGACACCGTGAACAATCTGCTTAGCAGAGAACAAGCAGTAGAAATGGGCTTAGTTAAAAGAATCGAGCAAGTCAGCGCGGCATTCGGTGAACAGGGAACAATGAAAACCAAACCTGTCAAAATAAATCTAAAAGAGAACATAGAGCCATACGCGGTCCACACAGCGAGAAGAGTGCCGTTACCGTTACTTCCCAAAGTTAAGGCTGAACTCCAACGAATGGAGGAGAACGGAGTTATTGAAAAGATAACACAACCCACTGACTGGTGCGCGCCAATGGTAACAGTGATGAAACCCAACGGGAAAGTGCGCAACTGCGTAGACTTGAAAAAGTTGAACGAAAATGTAAAAAGAGAACGATTCATCCTACCCACGACTGATGAAATTCTTGCCAAACTCGCAGGGTCCAAAATATTCTCTTCGTTGGACGCCACAAGCGGCTTTTGGCAGATACCCCTACATAGTGAGAGCAGTCTGCTTACTACATTCATAACGCCGTTCGCCAGATATTGTTTCAAGCGCTTACCCTTTGGTATTAGCATAGTGCCAGAAATATTTCAGCGCAAAATGAACGCTTAGGAGGTTTAGAGGGAGTTGCAGTCTACATGGACGATTTAATCGTTCTCGGTGAAACCCAGGAACAGCATGACGAGCATCTGAGACTCGTTCTGGAGAGGATTGAGCGCGCAGGGCTCAAGCTCAACAAAGAGAAATGTACCTTCAGACAGAAGGAGCTTTATTTCCTGGGACATGTTATAGACGAGAGAGGAGTCAGGCCTGACCCGGGGAAAGTAAGGGCTATCTCGGAACTGCAAGCACCACGAAATATGAGTGAACTGAAATGGGTCTTGGGGATGATAAACTATATGGGACGCTAAATTCCAGATTTGGCGACAGTGGGCGGGCCGCTGTTTGATTTGTTAAAAGGGACTGTAACATGGACATGGGACCAGCCCCAAGAAAGAGCATTTCAAAAGCTTAAAGAAATTCTAATGATTGCACCTGTTCTCGCGTACTACGATTCAGGGAAACCCACAGCGGTGTCAGCAGACGCGAGTAGCTACGGGCTGGGAGGAGTCCTACTACAGCTGCACGGAGACAGCTGGAAGCCGGTGGCATACTGTTCGAGGAGGTTAAATGAGGCAGAAACCAGGTACGCGCAGATAGAAAAGGAGTGCTTGGCTGGGATCTGGGCGTGCGAGAGATTCGAGAATATCTTGTAGGCTGGACAGATTCCCCTTATTACAGACCACACCCCCTAGTACCATGATTAAAAAAAAGACTTGGACATGGTACCAATACGCTGTCAAGACTTTTAATGAGACTGATGCGATTTGCAGTGACTGCGGAATACGCGCCAGGAAAGACATTGGTAGTAGCCGATACACTGTCGAGAAGTCCAATAAGCGATGATGCAACGAGCAGTAGACCTACAGCGAAAGAGATAGCCTGTTACGTTGACGCAGTTATAGCCGGCTTGCCCGCGTCACGGTCAAAGTTGAGCTTGATCGTAGCCGCGACTGAAAGAGATGAACAGTTACAACTAGTAAGTAAGGTCATAAGGCACGGCTGGCCAGAGCACGTGAGAAACATACCAGAAGGTATTAGAGACTTCTTTTCAGTGAAAGATGCGCTGTCAATAAGTGAAGGACTGATAATTTGGGCAACGCATTTGTATTCCAAGTGAACTGAGACAGGACATCCTTGAGCGCATCCACGAAGGCCATCTAGGGTTGACAAAATGCAGAGAACGGGCAAACTCATCCGTATGGTGGCCTGGTATATCATCGGATATAAATAACAAAATCGACTTGTGTATGTTCTGTCGTGAAAACAGGAAAACGCAAAGGAAAGAGCCACTTAAATCAACCCCGCTACCTGACAGGCCGTGGCAGCGCCTGGCTATAGACATTTGCGAAAACAAGGGCCAGATGTATCTGATTGTTTTGGATTACTACTGCGCTTCATAGAGATTCTTCATCTGCCAAAGACAACGACAGCGCAGGTCATAAACAGATTGCAAGCTATATTTGCGAGGTTTGGAATACCGGAGCAGATTATGACTGATAACGGTCCGCAGTTTACTAGTGAAGAATGGACTGTTTTTAAGAGAAAATATGACTTTGAACACGTCACATCGAGCCCACATAACCCACAAGCAAATGGGCATGCCGAGCGTGCGGTCCAAGTAGCCAAACGCATCCTTAGACAGGACGACCCCCACCTTGCTTTAATGTGTTAACGAGCAACACCACATTCATCTACAGGGGTTAGCCCTGCCGAATTGTTGATGGGCAGGAAAATTCGTACAACGCTGCCTACATTGAAGAAAAACCTGCAGCCAAAGTGGCCAAGTAGAATGTTGGTGAGAGAAAGAGACGCTTTAGCTAAAACACAACAAGCCTTCTACTTTAATCGGAGACATGGGGTGCGTGACTTACCTGTGTTGAAGCCAGGTGATGCAGTGCTGGTGAAACTGGACGGGGAAAAGATGTGGAAAGGTCCAGTGCAGGTCAGAACGCAAGAGAGTGCGCCACGCTCATTCGTGGTGCAGGCTCCGAAAGGGGAAGGTGAGATGAGGCGAAATCGTAGACATCTACAGACAGTGCCTGCGGAATGTCTAAAGGCTGATAATAACAGTGAAACAACAGTGAAGAATCCGCAGGAGCTTGAAAAGCGGATCACCACCAACGCGGAGCAGCCAGAGTCATTGTAAGAGAGACTTATTTGACAGCTAGATTAACAAATAAACAGACATCTCCAGAACAAAACATTTCATTACAATTTAGTAGTCATGACTTTATGAATTTCTTTACTGAGAAAATCGAAAGTATTAGAAATACAATTGTAAATGTACAACCTTTAACAGAGTTTTATGATTCAGCCTCAATTATCGCCCCTCAAGAACAGTTGCAGTGCTTTACAACTATAGGACAGGAAGAGCTAAATAAACTTATCACTGCGTCTAAACCAACAACATGTTTATTAGATCCAATACCACTAACTACTGAAAGAATTGTTACCTGTAGCAGAAGAGCCTCTTCTCAATATTATCAACTTGTCTTTATCTCTAGGTCATGTCCCACGACCATTCAAGCTAGCAGTTATTAAGCCTCTCATTAAGAAACCACAATTAGATCCAAACATCTTAGCAAATTACAGACCCATTTCAAATCTTCCATTTATGGAAGTTCTAAAATACTAGAAAAAGTGGTGTCGGTCCAATTATGCTCCTTCTTGCAAAAAATGCTATCTATGAAAAATTTCAGTCAGGATTCAGATCTCATCATAGCACAGAACTGCGCTCATTAAAATTACAAACGACTTACTTCTAGCTTCTGACCAAGGCTGTGTCTCAATACTAGTGTTACTTGATCTCAGTGCTGCGTTCGACACTATAGATCATAAAATACTCCTAGATCGATTACAGAATTACACTGGTATTCAGGGACAGGCATTACGGTGGTTTAGGTCGTACCTATCAGACCGTCACAATTTTGTTTATATAAACGGGGAAAAATCTAAGATAACGATAGTAAACTATGGAGTGCCGCAAGGATCTGTTTAGGGCCCTCTGCTATTTTCAATATACATGCTGCCACTCGGCAATATTATAAGAAAACATGGAATTAGTTTCCACTGCTATGCCGATACTCAGTTATATATTTCAACACAACCAGATGAAATCTCTAAATTATCCAATCTGACAGAATGTATTAAAGAAGTAAAAACATTGGATACTAGTAATTTTCTTCTATTAAATTCAGATAAGACTGAAGTATTACTTATTGGACCAAAAACCTGTACAAAGAATCTTTCAGACTTACAATCTGCATTTTGAAGGATGTACTGTTACTCCATCCTCGACAGTTAAAGACCTGGGTGTTTATATTAGACAGCAACTTGTCCTTTGAAAATCATATTTCATATGTTACAAAAACAGCCTCTTCTTCCACCTCAGAAACATTGCTAAGATACGGAATATGTTATCTATTTCTGATTCAGAAAAGTTAGTTCATGCTTTCATGACGTCTCGACGATTACTGTAATGCATTATTAGCTGGTGTCCTGCTTCCTCAATAAACAAGCTACAATTAGTACAAAATGCAGCTGCTAGAGTTCTTACCAGGTCAAGAAAATATGATCATATATCACCAATTTTATCATCTCTACACTGGTTACCTATTAAGTTCCGTATCGATTATAAAGTATTGCTAATGACCTACAAGGCTCTAAATGGTTTAGCTCCTGTGTACTTAACCGATCTTCTATTGCCCTACAATCCTTCACGCTCTTTAAGATTACAAAACTCTGGACTTCTGGTTGTACCTAGGATATCTAAGTCCACTAAAGGAGGGAGAGCGTTTTCACATTTGGCTCCGAAACTCTGGAATAGCCTTCCTGGTAATGTTCGGGGCTCAGACTCGCTCACCCAGTTTAAATCTAGATTAAAAACGCATCTCTTTAGCCAAGCATTCACATAATGCATCTCATATCAGATCAATTGCACATGATTATCTTTGCTTAATGTTATGAACAGCAGCTACGCTAATTACTCTCCATTTGCTTTTCTGTTTTGCCTCGGGACGGGTGACTAGAGAGGACATCAGCTTCAGTTTGGATCCAGCCTCTTAAGAAAACCGTGCCAACTCCTGCGAGGATTTCGGAAGACGCAATCATCTGGATCAACATGCACATTGCATAATTTCTATATCCTGATTATTGTTAATGTAATTAATTTTTCCAGGAGCTCATTGCTTCTACGTTCAGTTAAACTGCTAACAGTGATTGTAAATTAATTGCCTAAATTATTACATTATTTGCTAACTGCATTCTTTAAATTGTAATGTTGACATGCATTCTCTGTAAAGCTGCTTTGAAATGATATGTATCGTGAAAAGCGCTATACAAATAAATGTGAATTGAATTGAATTGAATTGGTTTCAGGGGTAACCGCTGCATTTCTGCAGTTCCATCATCATCAGAGAGTGAACGTGCACTTTCATTCAGTGCATCTCGTTCCACTATGTGCTTCTTAAGCAAGTTGGGCTTGTTTACATCTGATTGCATGTTCCCTGACGCAGCATTCAGCGGTGTTTTGGAGGAGGAATTATTCTTAAAATGTATTATAAAAATGTAATAATTTATAATAAATAATTATTCAAGTGCTTAAACAACCATGCGTATTTATTATCATGATATACAGGTGCTGGTCATATAATTTGAATAACATCAAAAGTTGATTTATTTCACTAATTCCATTCAAAAAGTGAAACTTGTATATTATATCATTCATTACACACACAGACTGATATATTCAAATGTTTATTTCTTTTATTTTGATGATTATAACTGACAACTACGGAAAATCCCCAAATCCAGTATCTCAGAAAATTAGAATATTACTTAAGACCAATACAAAGAAGGATTTTTAGAAATCTTGGCTAACTGAAAAATATGAACATGAAAAGTATGAGCATGTACATCACTCATACTTAGTTGGGCTCCTTTTGCCTGAATTACTTACTGCAGCAATGCGGCGTGGCATGGAGTCGATCAGTCTGTGGCACTGCTCATGTGTTATGAGAGCCCAGGTTGCTCTGAGAGTGGCCTTCAGCTCTTCTGCATTGTTGGTCTGGCATATTGCATCTTCCTCTTCCATACCCATAGATTTCTATGGGGTTAAGGTCAGGTGAGTTTGCTGGCCAATTAAGAACAGGATACCATGGTCCTTAAACCAGCTACTGGTAGCTTTGGCACTGTGTGCAGGTGCCAAGTCCTGTTGGAAAATGAAATCTGCATCTCCATTAAGTTGGTCAGCAGCAGGAAGCATGAAGTGCTCTAAAACTTCCTGGTATACGGCTGCATTGACCTTGGACCTCAGAAAACACAGTGATCAACACCAGCAGATGACATGGCACCCCAAACCATCACTGACTGTGAAAACTTTACACTGGACCTCAAGCAACGCGGATTGTGTGCCTCTCCCTCTCTTCCCTCCAGACTCTGAGACCCTGATTCCAAAGGAAATGCAAAATTTACTTTCATCAGAACACATAACTTTGGACCACTCAGCAGCAGTCCAGTCCTTTTTTGTCTTTTAGCCTTTAGCCTCTCTATTAATGTGCTTGGACACAGAGCTCTGTGAACAGCCAGCCTCTTTTGCAATGACCTTTTGTGTCTTGCCCTCCTTGGCAAGGTGTCAATGGTCGTCTTTTGGACAACTGTCAAGTCAGCAGTCTTCCCCATGATTGTGTAGCCTACAGAACTAGACTGAGAGACCATTTAAAGGCCTTTGCAGGTTTTTGAGTTAATTAGCTGATTAGAGTGTGGCACAGGTGTCTCTTCAATTGAACCTTTTCACAATATTCAATTTTCTGAGATACTGAATTTGGGATTTTCCTTAGTTGTCAGTTATAATCATCAAAATTAAAAGAAATAAACATTTGAAATATATCAGTCTGTGTGTAATGAAGAATATAATATACAAGTTTCACTTTTTAATGGAATTAGTGAAATAAATTAACTTTTGATGATATTCTAATTATATGACCAGCACCTGTATTGTATTACTGAATATCAGCAGATGTCTAATGCAGATGGAAACAGAATTTACTGTATAATGCGGAATATCACGGAATTTGTAAAATTTTTGATATAAAGAGTAGGTCAGTACAGCTACATCAAATCGTGATATAGACTAGTGTGTTTGAATATTATGCCGCAAAAGTATTTAAAACTATTTAAATATGAATAAAAAATATGAATATGAAAATTGTTTCAATATAAATCATGCATGTTCTGCATGTTCATTTAAATACAAGAAAATACACACACGAATTTGGAAAAATTCTGTGTTGTGTATTTTCTTATTAAAATGTTGTTTTTATGAATTAAATGAATTGAACATGCTTTTTAATTATTAAAATTTAATAAAACCATTAAAATGGAATATGTAAGAGGAAAGCGCTCTCAGCACATATTTATACAGTGTTTGTGTGGAGTGTGGAAGTTGTTTCATGACAGACGCACGATCACTTGCATTTTCCTGACAACAGCGGATGAAAAATTTATCTAGCGTATAGACAGCTTGCAATGTCTACTTTTAAGCAAACCAATTCAAAATGAAAAGAAATACTCTCTGCTCATGTAATCCATATGAAAGTGGCAATTCTCTCTATGCGCGTTCACCATATGTCACTTTTTGGATTACTGAAATAGCTTTACCAACATCAGCGGAGTAATACTTAGTTTATAATCAAAATATAGTCAAATAATCAGGCATAGCATTAATTTAGTAGTTAAAATGTAAAATGACATAAGATGCTAATATGTGCTCCTTTACCGCCATCTACTGCTTATTATGGCAATTAATTTTTTATTTTTTTACAATGTCTGACCATCTCTAAAGTAGGGGTGTAAGAAAATATCGATACACATGAATATCGCGATATTATGTTTGGCGATACTGTATCGATTCTCAAAAACACTGTACCGATATTTATATATTTATTTATTTGCATCCAAGATTCGTGGCTTTGTGTACAGTTGAAACCACAGACTGTATAAAACCGAACCGCTAGAAGTCAGTATTATCTGACATAAACTGACGCGGAGCCGGAGAAGCGCAAGGTGAAGGTGCGTGCATCGCTAGCGTTAGCATTAGCAAACCCAGCTCACAAGACAATAGAATGATTCCGCTCCGGCGGTATACAGAGCTGAAGAAGTTCATTATTTCATGTGCCTAACTTTTCTTTCGCGAGCTGATGCGCTGTTCTGACATGCGTTTTTCAGAGCGCGTTCACCCAAAGCGCACAGGCACTAAAAGCCTGTCAAACGGTGTCTGATTACTAAGTTATCTTTAGAGTCTGATTGCTCTAATACTGTCAGATACGCACAAAGTTTAAATAAACACAATTGATTATATCTAAAGTGAAAGTAAACCTTTGAGAGAAACGTGCAGGTCTTTAAAGTGACGGAGCAGCCTAATATTAACCATGCGGCCGCTTGTCCTTAAAGGGATAGTTCACGGTAATGTTGTTTCAAAACTGTATTAATTTCTTTCTTGTGCAGAACATAAAATAAAATATTTTGGGTTATATATTGGGAATGTGGGTTAATCAAACAGTTGCTGGTCTCTATTGACTTACATGGTAGGAAAAACAGTCACTATGGACCAGCAACTGTCTGGTTACCCACATTCTTCAAAATAACTTTTATTTTTAACAGAAGAAAAAAACTCATTAGGGTTTAGAACAACTTGACAGAGTAAATTATGGTGTTAACTATCCTTAAAGAGAAAATCAACCACTGCTTTTGACTGAGAACTTTAATATTCTAAAAAATCTTTATTAAGAATAAAATATCTTTATTAATTTCTACAGTGAAGTCTAGTGTTATATTTTTACTTAAATGCTACTGTTAAATACATCTACTGTAGCTGAAAAAAATAAATCATTTTATTAATTTCATTTGTATAATGTGTTGCCTATGTTTTTCTTTTTTAATAACAAAGAAAAATAATAATAAATAATGAAAAATAACAGATAAAAAATAATGACAGAGATTTTTATCACCACCACTTTGGCCTAAATGTCTGCCATTTTTAATTTTATTTTATATTTTGTTATTTTGTAAGGCTTTGTTTTTAAAATAGGGAAATTAGTTTGGTTGTAATGCTCAGTCACTTGCACAAAGAATCGTGATAAAAATTGTGAATCATGATTTTCCTGAAAAAAAATCATGATATGATATTTTTTGCCATATCACCCACCCCTACTGTATCGTGATACATATCGTATCGCCAGATTCTTGGCAATACACAGCCCTACTCTAAAGAATGAACAAATAATGTTTTTGGTCATCACATTAAAAACAACATTTAAAGTGCAGATAAAATGTTGCTTGAACGTATCAATTCAAATGTTCCCATTATCATCTAGTCTTTATTGCAAATTAGGTAATTGTGATAACTGCATTGAATTATGACTACAACATTTATTTTTTGGTTTTGAGGAATGGAAGCCTGTTTCTGCCAAGAAAAAAAAAAAATTATTGCAACTTTTTGTCTTGCAATTGTGACTTTTTTTCAGAATTGTGAGGTAAAATTGTAATTAGGATTTAATTTTGTTCTCTCTCTCTCTCCAGCGTTATCACGAATTTCTGTCTTTTATCCAAATTCTGAGATATAAACTTGCATTTGTGAATTATCAAGTCAACATTTTCTTGCAATTGCGAGTTTGTCACAATTGTGACTTTAGGCTATAACTCGCAACTTTGAGATTATATCTTGTAATTCAGAGGGGAAAAGTCAGAATAGTGAGTTAATGCTATATCAGGAAATTCTGACTGTATAACTCGAGTTTATCAAGTAATTTTGACTTTCTGAATTCGCTATTTATTTATTTTTTATTCAGTGGCGGCAACAAGATTCCATTCTTGAGCCTTATTATGACGTGACTAAGTTTGTTAAATTCTATTTATCGACTTGAGTTTCAGGCGGTCTGCGAGTATAAAGTACAACTGAGAGTTCACCAGAAATAACAGTTCACTGTCAAAAACCACGAAGTAACGGTGGTCAATTCTCCTCACACAGATCTCAAACTTTGACTTTTGACTTGACATTCAGTAACAGTTCTTCTCACGCCAAACATCGAAACAATCACGCAAACGAACACACAAAAGCACACAAAATCTCTCAGGTCTGAATGAGTTTAGCATATTTTCCTCACGTGCTGCTGCACTAAATGTTCATTTCAGCAGGAAAACACCAGAAAAGACGCACAAGTAGCGCTGTGCCCGATAAAAACAATACAGAAATAAGGCTGTAAAATGCCGCTAATCAAAACGTATAAAGTGTGTTTGATAGTCGTGTAAATATGAGAAATACCGTGAACTGCTCACCTCAGTAGACTCGACGCTGAAACTGAATGAGGAAAGAGAAAGCGCGCGAGCGTGACGTCATCGGCCGCCAACGGCAGACTATCACCAAAATACTGTTAACCTTTATTATTATTTCATACGTAACTTTTACGTTTTTGATATGAACTTGTATTTTTGATACCTTAGCGATAAATAAAAATACTGTTCACTGTTTGCTTTTTGGTTTTATCCCGGGATGCCCGTCCTGAGGTAACTAGAGAGTACATCAGCTCCAGTTTTGATCCAGCCTCTTATAAAGACTTCAGATGACCTGTGAAGAGATGACTCTGACCCCTGCGAGGACTTCAGATGTCCCTACACCAGTGACGAAATGACTCCAGATGACTCTGAATCAACATGCACCAATGGTATATTTTTCTGTAATTTGTTTATAAACATGTATTCATTACTTCAATAAGCACATTGTTTCTCCCTTAAATCAATACATTGTTTAAATTATTACATTATTAGCTAACTGTAATTTAGACACCTCTGAAAACATATATCACTCTAAATTGTAATGTAGATGCATGCATTTTCTGTAAAGCTGCTTTGAAACGATAATGTAGGCTATTGTGAAAAGAATGTGTGTGTGAATTAATTAATGTACACAAATAAGAAATTAATTTGCATAGATGAGTAGAAGTGGAAGAGAAACAAGATGTTCTAATCAAAAACAATGAAGAATGAGTTAAAAAATTATTTCAGACTCATGTCTATTAAAAGTATGGCTTCTTCTTCAGCGAGATGGTCCTCACTGCAGAACACGAGATCCAGATCCAACTCCTCCCACTTTCATATCCCTTAACCTACCATCTCCTCCACCTGGATATTTTGTGTTCTGCAGCTCCTGAACTTTGCCTTAAAGTTTTTTTTTTTTCAGTGTCAGTTTTCTGGTGCTCTTTCAATTTCATCATCTGTAGTAAAGGACTTCCTGCACTGAAACACACACCGCCGTGTCTTTTCTGCTGTATTACGAATTAAGCTTCTCATTTCAGGACTGATGCTCAATGAAACTGTTCACCGCACTGATCACAATTAAATGGTGTTTCTTCAGGATGAGAAGGCAGATGTGATTTCACTGATCCACTTCAGGGGACAGATGTTTTGGCTTCTGTTTTTCCTTTCTTGTTCACGTTCATCAGGTCTAAAAGAAACAATAAATCATGTGAGATTTTAAATGAGAGACAAATGTGAAATGAAAAGTGAAGCTCAATGTCAAGATCACTGATGAGTTCAATAGTCATATTAATCCCATCAAATCTGATCGACAACTGCTGTGTCATGATTATGATCAATTTAGGCTTTTCACACTTTAAATAGTTAACCCTGGGTCAATCTAAACCCCTGTTAAACAGAATCCTGGGTTATCTTTATTCACGTTTCACACTGGTCATACTATACCCAGGGTTGACAATTAATCTGGGGTATTCATAAGATACCGTTTCACTTTAAAGGTAAGAATGATGGTTCTTAAAAAGTGTAATTTAAGTTACACTTTTGATTAATTAATTGGGTTTTGCCCAACAGCAGGATTTCATAACCCCAGGTAAAAAGCAGTGCATCTAAATTACAAGTGTGAAACGCTCCTTGACCTGGGGTTAAAAGCTGTTTAGAACGGCGATAACCCGGGGTTAAGCGCAGTGTAAAAAGCCCTTTTTTAAGTCATTAAGATGATGTGTGTTATAAATCACTAGTTTGTTCATGAAACAATGTAAATCTAGTGATCATCAGCATGTTGTTCAGCATGAATGAATGAGGAATGAAGAATAAACACAAACTTCTTTGTTCCTCAGTATCATGAAGTTCATTCTGCAGAATCACTGGTGTTCTCTTCGTCCTCTCCTTCCAGCTGCTTTCTGGGAGTTCTGTGAAAAACAAACAAGTGTCAACAACAGACATGATGTAAGATGATCAATAAATATTTCTGATTTCAGTTTAACACAGCTTTCAGCGGAAGATGTACAGATGCATGTGTTTGTCCTTACTCCACATATCTTGTCATTAATTAGTTAAGATAAGCTGTGATTTCACATTTGAACACGGATTTTTATTCTTATTTTACATGTGTACACAAACATTTCATGGAACGTTAGGCCTAAAAGTCATGGAAAAGTCCACTGCATGGACCTTCATGTGTATCTTCAGGTGACTTTTACAAGAGAAACTCTTTCCACACTGATCACACGTGTGCGGCTTCTTTCCAGTGTGGATCATCTCATGTCTTTTCAGATTTGATGAAAAACTGCATATCTTGTCACAGTGTGAACACTTGTAAGGTTTTTCTCCAGTGTGGATCCTCTCATGTGCCTTCAGAGATGATGAAAATCTGAATCTCTTGTCACAGTGTGAACACTTGTAAGGTTTTTCTCCAGTGTGGATCCTCTCATGTGTTTTCAGATGTGCTGTCAGACTGAATCTCTTGTCACAGTGTAAACACATGTAAGGTTTTTCTCCAGTGTGAATTCTTTGGTGACGTTTTAAAAGGCTGGCTGTAGTAAAAGTCTTCTCACACTCAAAGCACATGAACTCTCTCACACCAGTGTGTATTTTCTGATGTCTCTGTAAACTTTGTAGCAGTGAAAAACTCTTTCCACACACAGAACATGAATGTGGTTTCTCCTTCGTATGAACTGTCAGGTGTGCCTTCAGGTTTATTGACCCAATAAATGTTTTTCCACACTGATCACATGTGAACGGCTTCTCTCCAGTGTGGATCCTCATGTGATACTCAAAATTTCCTTTGTATGAAAAACTCTTCCCACACTGTATGCAGGTGAACCTCTCCGTGGATCCTCATGTGAACATTAAGGTTTGCTGATTGTGTGAAGCTCTGGCAGCGGTTTCTCTCCGGTGTGGATCCTCATGTGAACATTAAGGTTTGCTGATTGTGTGAAGCTGTATGCAGGTGAACTTTCCCATCTCATGTGAACATTAAGCTTCCCACACTGTATGCAGGTGAACGGTGGGTGTGGATCTCATGTGAACATTAAGTTTGTGATGTGTGAAGCGTAGTGAATGGTTTCTCTCCCTCATCTCAATCTTTAGACTATACTTCCTTGAGAAACTCTTTCCACACTGAGTGCAGGTTGTAGATTTCTTGGCTCTTCTTTCCTTTAAAAATGACTTTTTAGTCTTTGAGCAACTCAGTTCTTCACTCTCCTCGCTCTCGTCCATCAGGTCTGAAATGAAAGAAAAAAGTTTACAGTACATCAAAACAATTAAAAGAGAGAAATATGAAGTGAAATGACATAAAAGTGAGCCCTAATATAATAGCAGAAAACTGCCATAAAATATTATGATCATTTTGATTCTTTTTAAATTTATCTGTCCCTGAAAATCTCCATTAATGCAGGCCCGGTTCTTGGCAGCAATTTTAACCTCAAAAACTTGTTCTATGTGACTAGTCTAAAGATAATTCTTCAGTGTTGTTATTTAAGCAGACAGTTTGCCTCGTACATTCAGTTTAACAAGCAAGCAAATGAGGGCAAGTGAACAATGCATATGCATTTTAAACACTTACATTGTGTTCTTGCTCTGTCCATGCAATACATGCACGTTCTTGAATCAATTTTAATGGCTCATATGACCCATTTTAGTATGCACCGGAGATATAGTCATTCGGAGATATAAAGGGAAGCAGCAAATAGGCAACGACTTTAGTTGCAGTTTGACTGCATGTGTCCTCTGAAACAGAGCGTTTGTTCATTCTTATGGAAGTTGCAAACACTCGCTCTTCTCCGATTGCTCCGCCGGCAGTTTTTTGACCTGAGGGAGGGGTTCTAGCAGACCAATCACCAGGTGGATGCTGCACATGGTGGTGGTTGAGGAGATTCCCCCTTCAATATATAAAGTGCTTTGAGTGTCCAGAAAAGCGCTATATAAATATAAGGAATTATTATTATTACCACGTTTTTGGTCCGCGTAGGATAGACATGTTGTTACATTTTTGAAGAGGTGCACATCAGGCTACGTTGTAGGCCATGCATGGTACACACAGCCTACGCCATAGCTACGTCATACTCTCGATGCAGAAGTATAAATCAGCCTTGAGGAGTATAACGCGCCGATTTATCTTATTTTTAAAGTTTTGAGTCTGATCTAGGTTGGAATTTGAGTAAAATTCGAAGAAATGTTTGTGTAACATATGAAATGGAAATTCTTAAGCTAGTACTGCTTCTGTGCCTGACAGTCGGCCTGTCTAACTGTGTGCAGCTGACGGGGAGCAAGAGGCTGATATACACGAGGGAGGACCTGTTATCTATGGTGTATCGCGGCTCTGTTGAGGACAATTTCTAGAGGCCATAAAGAATATAAGGCTTATCGTCTAAGAACAAATTTTAAAAAAAGGGGATCCAGAGGTGGTGTGAAACAGCGGGTCAAATGCAGAGGAAATAAACCTCCACTGCCGGTGATCACGTTGACTAATGTCCTCTCAATCAACAATAAGATGAATTAGCTGCTAAAATGGCATTTGACTGTGATTTTAGAATGAGCAGTCTCCTTTGCCTTAGGGAAACCTGGTTAAAAAATAAAAGCCGACAGAGACCAGGTTAAATCACGCAAGTCATTTGGAGGTGCATGGTTTATGTATTTTTGTTGATAATATGGGTAGAGATGCACCGACTGATCGGCCAGGGATCGGAATCAATTTCCCTCATGATCTGCACAGAACGGTGACCACGTGGGCGCCTCCTCTCTCTCATTTCGTCTCATTCGTTCCAGTTAAATAGTGCATGAATTGTGCATAATTTTAGTCATTCCTGCAGGTTTCGCACTCACACCAAAAGCACGTGCACCACTGAGCTATATAAGTGAAGCGAACAAGCCACGCTCAGTCTCAAACAGAGAAAGAAGTCAAACAGAGTCACAAGTACCAACATAAGTGGCTTACTGCGCTTAAATTGTCAAATACGAAAGTCTGTCAAAAACCAGCACCACAGGTAATCTTGGCGAGTGTTCAGATAAACACAGTCAGTTCTGAATCGTTAAGTAGCTCAAAAGTGAACCCATGTTGTGTGTAACAGTATTGGGTCCGTAGAACTCCGTTCATAAACTCTTAAAGGGACAACAGTCCAATATTCCTGCTGCTGTCTGTCATGTTAATCAAAGAACAAAAGACAAAGAAAATCACTTTCAGCTCTTGACTGAATATGTTTTATATTTTAATGTTGAATTGATCTGTATTAATATTTACCATAAATACTACAGAAATTAAGTTTACCAATGTAAAATAACACTGAATGTGTTATTTTACATTTTATTACTTTAATTTCTGTAGTATTTTCTTACTTGAAAAAAAACACACAGTTAACCTGAAAAACTTTCATAGCTTTCATAACTCTCTTTATTCTATTGCATTTATTTGAGCTTTTTATATTTTCTTATTGACTTTTTACTTGTGTTTTTTAATGAAAATAAAACTTTGAAAAATAGATTTTTGTTTGTATATGTTGTCAATTATAGTTCTTAGAAAGAAAATCGGAATCGGCAAAAATCGGTATTGGCAGATCACACTAACAAGAAAACGGAATCGGCCAAGAAAACTGCAATCGGTGCATCTCCAAATATGAGGTTAAGTTTTTTTTCATTAGGCTACAGGATGATATGGCTGCTGGCAACCCACTTGTGACAGAAAGCTAGAACTAAAACAAAAGCAAATGGCTAAAGACTCTTCCCTTTCTCTGCCAAGATGGTCAAGCTCTGGAGGGGTATGTTGAGGAGTTCTTGCTGTATTACCATCTGGTGAGCTGGAACACTCATAGGCTCAAGGCCTGTTTTCGGGGGGACCTGGATGATGAACTGTACCACTTTCTTTTCTTCTGGAAAAGCAGCTCTTCATTGGTTGAAAATATTTATTATGTCCTCTGGCTGAATGGTTCTGATTAATTTTGAAGAAATTAATGAGGACATTCCCAGCTGTCATCCAGTCCCATCCCGAAAACATTTGGTTACTCCAGCAAACCTCAAGCCTGCAACCAAAAATTCTACCTCCAACACTCTTGAAATCTCCATTCCAGAGTTTTGTCCCCAAATGGCTGCCATTCCAGAGCCTTGTCCCAAGATAGCCGGCCTTTCAGAGCCTTGTCCCAATATGGCCGCCATTCCAGAGCCTCGTCCCATGATTCCTGAGCCTCATCCCAGAGCCTCATCCTCCCAACCTGCAGAGGACCTCTGGCTAATTGACTTTTTGTCAGAGCCTGTACCAACCCCTGACCAGAGTCCAGTGAAGGCGCAAGTGTCTTCTCCAGCCCCTGAATCTACTCCAGCATCTTCTCTAGCCCCTGAATCTACTCCAGCGTCTTCTCCAGCCCCTGAATCTGCTCCAGCATCTGCTTCAGCCCCTAACCAGAGTCCAGTGATGGCTCTAGTCCATGAGTCTGCTCTAGCCCCTGAATCTACTCCAGCGTCTTCTCTAGCCCCTGAATCTACTCCAGCTCTTCTCCAGCCCCTGAATCTGCTCCAGCATCTGCTTCAGCCCCTAACCAGAGTCCAGTGATGGCTCTAGTCCATGAGTCTGCTCTAGCCCCTGAATCTGCTCCAGCATCTGCTTCAGCCCCTGACCATAGTCCAGTGATGGCTCTAGTCCATGAGTCTGCTCTAGTCCCTGAATCTACTCCAGCGTCTTCTCCAGCCCCTGAATCCGCTCCAGTGTCTTTTCCAGCCCCTGAATCTGCTCCAGTGTCTTTTCCAGCCCCTGAATCCACTCCAGTGTCTTTTCCAGCCCCTGAATCTACTCCAGCGTCTTCTCCAGCCCCTGAATCAGCGTCTGCTTCAGCCCCTGACCAGAGTCCAGTGATGGCTTCTGCTCCAGTCCCTGAGTCTGCTCCAGTCCCCGGAGGTGTGTAGGAATTAAGTTGTCATAGGGGGTTCTGGGAAAAACCAACATTTACTTCAAGTAAAAAAAAATAATAAAAAATAATAATAATAATAATAAATTATTGGCAGTAGGGCTGAGCATTGACACAAATTTCACAATTGAATGCGATTTTGATTTAGAAGCTTGCGATTTGATTTTATATGATTTGATTTGATTATTTTTGATTCAGTATTGATTAATTTGGGGCCTATCAGATATGCCTACCAGTACATGGCAACTAATGCTGTAAATTATACAAAAAACCACAGTTGGTACATCATTATAATATTAGGTTAAAATTTATTTGCAAGCTACTTACATATAGGCTAAATTACACATAAGGAAGTTTTTATACATTTTTAATGACAATTATTTTTCTACTCTTTTTTTATTTAATCCTATAAAACAGATTAGCTTTTGGACATTGAATGGCTTTTCTGAGGTAAGCTAAATGTGAAATTTTTACAAGGTGTTTTATTAATGCCTTTCTGTGGTTGAAACACTGATTGATCGATTGCATGTGACATGATACAGATTTCAGTAAGTTGTACTGTATCTTTCAACATACCTTCGGATGTTCATTTATGATTATTTGTGTTGTAACTAGTAAAGAGGAAGAGATGGTTGGTTCACGAAGGCTACAGCGATCTTTCACACCACAGAGCACCAAGAAAGATCGTGACTGACTGTGGGAAAGTAGCCTTGTGATTCTTTTATGAGAATCCTGAGACACACACACTCACCCTGACAAAAAAACCTCTTTGGATCCACTTTGGATTCACATAAATTATGTATTTTGATTCAAAAAGTCTAATTTCGGTGTGAAGTGACTAGTTTGCAGGTATGATAAACTAGAAAACTGAATAGTGACAATAGTCTGGAAAACAAAGTATTTTTTCCAAAATTTTCCATACTTTTCCAGACCCGGAAATTACTCAAATCAAATTCCATACTTTTCCAAACCATGTAGGAACCCTGTTCACTGATGCTGTGAGTGATGTGGGAGGATCTTCATTGATGATGTGAGTGATGTGGGAGGATCTTCATTGATGATGATTTGCAGTGGGAGGAGCTGATCTGCCAAAATCAAAAATATATCAGTTATGAAGTTTGGTTTTATATTGATGTCTTGATAAACAGAATATTAATAATGTAAATTCTTCCAAATATAAATAATGGTAAGAAAAACAGTTAAAAGCATAGACACAGAAATAAATGTACATATTTGTAAACAACAAATCCCCTCAGTCTGTTGACAGCAATGAAATGAGCTTTAAGAGTCAATTTACAGCAGATCTGAAGACATCAGCATAATAAATGAGGTGAAAACAGGAACTATTGGCATGAAATAAAGAGTTTTAGCTAATGTGTTTGCTGTTAGAAACACATTATTTGAGTCAGGATATATGCTAAAACACTATAAAACAGCTACTGAAAGACAATACTGTTATTTCTCACAATATGACATGTATAAAACAAATAATACAGAAACAAACACTAATGACTAATTCATTTTCAACCACTAAAGCAGCATTACTTGTCCATATAAATCTATATATAGTTGGATTTTATGATAACATTAATCTCAAAGTAATTAGATCATTAACATGTTAGTTTTGTATGTACATGAACTAACAATGATCATAAAACCTTTAAAAATAAGAGCATCACAAAGCAACTGTTTCCAGTGTCAAACTATATTCATATTTATCTATATGATTTAAAATATCTCACGTGGCTTATATGTTCAATGTAAAGTATATAGCAGTATATTTTAGAGTATATTTAATAATATGAGGCATTCAGTAACAGTTATCAGTCAAAACATCGAAACAATCATACAAACTAACAAACAAAAGCACACAAAATCACTCAGGTCTGAATGACTTCAACACATTTTCCTCACATGCTCGCTGTCTGTGTTGTAGATTCTGTCGCCTCTGTGAAAAATCCCTCTCAAAGTCTTGAGGTGCCAAGATGGTCTGCAGAGCAACTGTAGATTCTGGCTTCATATTCCTATACGATCCACCCCAATGGCTTTCCACACATGTCACTATTTCCAGTCTTTTATTTTAAGAAGTGGACAGGTGACAAGGAGCTCCTCACATTCCAATCCCTTTCTGGGTTTCTCATTGGTGAAAGGAGCTTCATGCTGACAACTGTGTTGACCAATCAGTGTTAACCATACATATACATCATTCCTTTAGTCTGGAAGAAGATGGCAGTAAGATGTGGTGTGTTGTATATATCATAGGTGTGTATATTACAATTAAGGCTGTCAATTTTACACATTAATTTGATGCTATTATTTATGATTAACACATTTAATGTACCTGATCTGACCTGCACTTCATGATGCAGACCAACAACTGACTAAAAGTAATGAAGCCTTTTACAACACAGTTATATGCCCATATATAGGGCAAAAATGCTCCTGTATGTTTTTCTGTCTTATATTATTTGTAGGGAACAGCAGGGAACCAGCTGTTGGGAACCAGTTTATGGCCGGGCCCCTCTGTGTGTAACAATCAAAATGATGTCCACATTTTGATTGGATCTTGGTGGACTAACACAAAAAACTATCCAACGGCATCAGATAAAGACGGACAACAGAGAAGACAAACTCGTTTAGAGGTCTTCAGAATCGCACACAGAATCTCTCAGACTACAATCTGCATTTTGAAGGATGTACTGTTACTCCATCCTTGACAGTTAAAGACCTGGGTGTTATATTAGACTGCAACTTGTCCTTTAAAAATCATATTTCATATGTTACAAAAACAGCCTTCTTCCACCTCAGAAACAGCTAAGATACGGAATATGTTATCTATTTCTGATGCAGAAAAGTTAGTTCATGCCTTCATGACGTCTCAACTAGATTACTGTAATGCATTATTAGCTGGTTGTCCTGCTTCCTCAATAAATAAGCTACAATTAGTACAAAATGCAGCTGCTAGAGTTCTTACCAGGTCAAGAAAATATGATCATATATCACCAATTTTATCATCTCTACACTGGTTACCTATTAAGTTACATATCGATTATAAAGTATTGCTAATAAGGCCCTAAATGGTTTAGCTCCCATATATTTAACTAATTTTCTATCACCATACAATTTTTCACACTCTTTAACATTAGAAAACTCTGGACTTCTGGTTGTACCTAGGAGGAGGGAGAGCGTTTTGGCATTTGGCTCCTAAACTCTGGAATAGCCTTCCTGACTCCTGATAATGTTCGGGGCTCAGACTCGCTCACCCAGTTTAAATCTAGATTAAAGATGCATCTCTTTAGCCAAGCATTCACATAATGCATCTCATATGCTTGTACTACAGATCAAATTTGATCTGATACCTTGTATCAGATCAAATGCACAATTCTCTTTGTGTAATGTTATGAACAGCAGCTACATTAATTATTCTCCATTTGCTTTTCTGTTTTACCTCAGGATGCCTATCCTGAGATAAATAGAGAGTATGTCAGCTTCAGTTTGGATCCAGCCTCTTATAAAGACTTCAGATGACCTGTGAAGAGATGACTCTAACCCATGTGAGGACTTCAGATGTCCCTACACCAGTGACGAAATGACTCGAGAGGACTTAAGATGAAGCAAACTCTGAATCAACATGCACCAATGGTATATTTCTATAATCATTTGTTAACAAACATGTATTTATTACTTCAATAAACACAGTGTTTCTGCCTTAAATGAATACATTATTAGCTAACTGTGTGATTTTGTATGCATAATTTAGACACCTCTGAAAACATATCCCTCTAACTTGTAATGTAGCAAAGCATTTTCTGTTAAGCTGCTTTGAAATTATAATGTATTGTGAAAAGCGCTATACAAATAAGAGCTGAATTTGCATGAAAGAGTAGAAGTGGAAGAGAAACTTGTTACAATAGGACCAGGCAGGAGACAGAAGATAGGAATAACAGGTTGGTTATTAAACACAAGCAGAGTATAACGATGCAGACAGGTGAGTAGCAGATGCACTTTGGTGATGTACGAGTGATATGGAGAATGACACAGTCCTTTGTGTTTGCAGAGTGACAATGGAGAATGATACTTGCTGAATGGAGTTGATGACTTCAGACAACACTTCACGCCAGATAGGAATCGAGGAGAGGAGCTAGGAAACCCGGAGTACAGGTAAGTAGCAAGAGTCCTTGAGGTAAGCATTCAGATAAGTCCTTAGATGCAAACGAGACCAGACAATGTGACTGTGTGTGAGTGTGTCTTAAGTAGTGCTGGTGATGAGTGTGCTGATGAGGTGCAGGTGGCGGTGATCAGAACTCAGGAGATGGTGTGCGCTGTGATTGGAGGGTGCTGGAACCTGGCGTGTCTGTGACAAAACTAGATATTCTGATAAAAAATATAGAATAGAATGATATAGAAGTTAAATATAGAGTTTAAAAAAAAGAAGACTCATGTCTCTATTACAAGTATCATGACCTCTTCTTCAGTCTCTGGACTTTGCCTTAAAGGTTTTTTTTTTTTTTTTTTTTTTTTTTTTTTCAATGTAAATTTTCAGTGGTGCTCTTTCAGTTCAGCATCTGTAATAAATATTACAAATGAATCTTCTCCTTTGTGTGAATCTTCAGGTGTGTCTTCAGGACTGATGATCAATTAAACTGTTTACCACACTGATCACAGTTAAATTTCTTCAGGATAAGAAGGGAGATGTGATTTCACTGATCCGCTTCTTCCCAGTGTGAATCTCATGTGAATCTTCAGCCATGATTTACATGTGAAGCTTTTTTACACTGAGGGCAGGTGACAGATGTTTTGGCTTCTGTTTTTACTTTCTGTTCATGTCCATCAGGTCTAAAAGAAACATTAAATCATGTGAGATTTCAAATGAGAGACAAATGTGAAGTCAAGATCACTGATGAGTTCAATAGTCACTTTAATCCCATCAAATCTGATCGACAACTGCTGTGTCACAATTATGATCTATTTAGGCTTTTCACACTTGAAATAGTTAACCCTGGGTCAATCTAAACCCCTGTTAAACAGAATCCTGGATTATATTTATTCACATTTCACACTGCTCCTACTATACCCAGGGTTGACAGATAATCTGGGATATTCATAAGATACCGTTTCTCAACGCACATTCCTAAACCCTGGGGTTAAAGTCTGCATATTTGCGGTGTCACTGGACAAATGCAGCACGTCACCTGTTATATGAAGTCTCTTGCATTGACAGCAACCTGGGGTTAAGTGCAGTGTGAAAATCCCTTTTTTAAGTCATTAAGATGATGTGTGTTATAAATCACTAGTTTGTTCATGAAACAATGTAAATCTAGTACATGTTGTTCAGCATGAATGAATGAGGAATGAAGAATAAACACCAACCTCTTTGTTCTTCAGTATCATGAAGTTTCATTCTGCAGGATCACTGGTGTTCTCTCCGTCCTCTCCTTCCAGATGCTTTCTGGGAGTTCTGTGAAAAAACAAACAAGTGTCAACAACAGACATGATGTAAGATGATCAATAAATATTTGATTTCAGTTTAACACAGCTTGCACCAGAAGAATGTACAGATGCGTGTTTGTTTGTCCTTACGCTTTTCAACTTTACACAACAAGCACCTGCACCTCTAGCAGACAAAGAGCAATATAATATTAATTTGTTGTTAAATATTGTTAAATGTAGGTTTCAAATTCTTCATGTAACACAGGTAATTGTACTTTTATGACAATAGCAACTGTTAGTAACGTGACATTTTAAAAAAGAAAAAAAAAGTGTCTTTGGATGCATGCTTTCCCAAAATGATGTACCTTTTGTAAAGTTTATTGGCAGTTTACTTTTACTGAGTGCCACATATGCACAGGCATGTGCAAAATACAATTGGCATGAGCTCGTCATCGGTTTGATACCATGGTGTTTTATTTTCAACCAGGAAGATCCCAGACACGGTATACACGATATATCGCATGAGATTGTCACGCGTATTTCGTCAGTAAAGCCGGTTCCCTGATTACTGCTAAATCGCCATCACCTGCTTTCAAATGGAGCGGCATTTAATAGACAGAGCCGTAGATCACTGAAAAGCCACGCAATATCGCGTTCATTATTGAAGGCGATTCATCTGCGATATGAACGCGATATTGCGTAGCTTGTCAGTGAACTACGGTTCTGTCTATTAAATGCCGCTCCATTTGAAAGCAGGTGATGGCGATTTAGCGGTAATCAGGGAACCGGCTTTACTGACGAAATGCGCGTGACAATCGCATGCGATATATCGTGCAGCCCTAGTATACATTTGAGCTAGTCAGACCACCAGGGTCTCTGTAGATTACTCTCCCAGCCGGAAAGCGACGGATGTGGCACAGAGAGAGGAAGCAGATGTGAGGCTGCAGATCTGGGATACGAGCTAGGCAGAGTCCCACACAAGCCTCCACTGCCACCAGACTGTACTCGTTACATCAGAAGAAGAATGGCATCTACGCTAATATTAGTCTTTCTGTTTTTACAGAGGTTTACCGTAGTCAACCGGATCCGGGCCGTATCCAGGTGAGATCAAGGACCGGTGCCTTTACACGACCACAGCGCAGCCCTGAAGTATCAGCAGTGATTGAGTCAACTAGATCATCCATTGTGAAGGCCTCATCAACACAACAACCAGTGGCACAGTTCCTCAAAAAAACATCCATACCGACATGATGAATACGATCCTCAACTGGATTGAACTAGAATAAATACTTTGAATGTTGTGATCCCATCAGACTTAAGATAGCTACCTGAATCGTAACAAAGCACTCCTTGCTGCTGTCGCCTTTGGCTTGCTTAGTTGGGGACACTTGACATTTGATACTCAACAGTGCTTTGATCTGCCTGCATTGACACCACTTTCTTTAAGAGCTGCTGTGCAGCCACAATTATATACCAGTTATCAATGTAAAGCTGCTTTGACACAATCTGCATTGTAAAAAGTGCTATTTAAATAAAGGTGACTTGACTGCCGAGCAAGATCATTTCCCAACAAAATCGAGGACCTGGAACTTATTTCATCCACACAATAAAACATCCAGAACTGCTGTGTCATGTAATCACAGAGACTTTCCTCCACTCAGTTATCCCAGCAGAGGTTATTTGGCTAGCAAGATGTTATTTTACCAGCATGTCCAGTGCCCCACAAGAAGAAAAAACACAATTGACCATGTTTATAGCAACAAGCATGGACATAAGGCTTCGCCTCTCCTCCATCTGGATATTGGAATCTATACATCCTCTGTGCTATTTTACATAAAATGGTGCATTGACAATGTCACACTACAAAATGGGTTTGCATGGTTCATAACAGCAAGCTGTGGATAACCAATCCTGCCAATTCTGCTTTCCACTTCAATGACTTTTAGCAGTACGGTGCAGCCAGGATGATTTAGCGAGAATGCTAAATCAGCCTATAGACCACTTTGGCAACTCAGATCCCTGCTGGGCATGAAAAACACCAGCAGCCTTGAGCCGTATTCACAAAACATTTAACCCTCAGGGGTCTGAGGCTGATTTGGGGCCTGGAGAAGTTTTGACATGCCCTGACATTTGTGCTTTTTTTCAGTTGTTCATAAACATATTAATGGAAAAAGTGTCATTACACTGTATTCAGCACAAACTAGGCTACAATAATATGTGAGGAACATGTATGTACATGTTTGTATTTTTGAAGGAATAACGTTTATGTGTGGTTATTGAAAAAACAAAAAACTTAAGTCACTGAAATAAAGCCAAAAAATATATATTAAATCTGTGTTCACAAGACTTCTGGGTATTGGAGGTTGTAGACTAGAGTTTTTGCTTCAGAATTATGTAAAAATTATGCTGCCTACTCCTTCATATAAAACAATAGAGAGATTTAAATTTTCTAAAAATCTTTGGTCAAAAACACAGTATGCGTGGAGGCGTGAATAATCATGAATAATGGATGATTCTCACCTGAGAAGACAAAAGAATCAGATAAAGAGCTCTAATGCCTGCATAAATAATGAGCTCTTTCAGTCAGGTAGGCTGTGAAAAAACCCTGTTGATCATGTCTCAGCTCATCATAATGTAAATCAAAACATACAGAAAAAACAGCAATACTGTGAAATATTATTACAATTTAAAATATGGATTCTATTTATATCTTTAAAATATAATGCATTTCTATGATACAAAGTGTCTGAACAGTTATGTTACCTCTATGGCATTTCATATAGCTTTTAGCTTAAAAGCATGCACATTTGGAGAATATTGATGGATTATCATGTTTATGTCAATTTTCTATACAGATTAGTATTTATTCATCATTTATTGTCATCACTAACAGAGGCAGAGATCGCTAACTATGGCTATTCAAAACTTTTCAAGACAATAAATAACGATTGAGACGATGAATGCATGTATTGACTGAATTTGCGTCTGAATAGCGCTGGCTCCGTGGGCGTGGCCGCATTAGCGGATAATGAGCTGAATCACAGACTTCTGACATGGCTCTCTTTTCATACAGATTACATAAACACAGAAGGTTTGTTTCGATTTGACTTACACGATTTAAAACCTGACATTTCAACGTTTTTAGACATAAGTCTAATTTTTTGTGATTAGTATTCACTAAGTTACAGTTCATTTTCTGAGAACTATCAGATTGGACTTCGTTCAGAGGGAGACGAGAGATCACGCATCATGTTAGTTTTCTTTATTTTACAAAAAGCTCAACATTTTGTTGTTACTCTGAGTGTACACAAATAAAAGAAGATATTCCACAGATTAAAATGGTGTATAACTCTTAATTGTATGTGCAACATTGACGGAGTATTTTGAGTCTCTTTCACACTAGTTAGAAAAAAAACGCGGTGATCACGCCAGCGTGACCGCCGACCCGAGGGAGTTAATCTTACCACTAAAGTGTTCTCTCCTAATAGCAGTAAAATTTCTTAGCTAAGAGTTTTCTCTTAAAACCTATTCACAAAGCTGCTGAGACAAACTTTTACTACAGAATAGACTGGAGTATTAAGCTAAGAGTAAGGGCGGGGTTGACCTTGAGTATACACATAGTGATTGGCTGATGGAGGAGTCAGCGATTTAATCATAGAAATATGAAGTGCCATGTTTCCATATTCAAATAAAGGTTTTAAAAATGTAGGCTAAGTGTCACTAATTAAACTACACAGTTAATTGTGGACCACCTCTTGGATGTCTGCATCTCAAGAGAGTGAAGAATTCAAGTGATAAATTATGTTTTATAAGCCAAGTTTGGGAGGAACACACTCAAATCAGCTTGAGAGGATGAATATATACACAGACGAGAGTCGACTCGCCTATAGTTACTTCGACAGTTTTCTGCATCCCTCCGCCACCCAGTTCCTCACTCTCGGCTGGGGATACGAGGAGGACTTTGGGTTTGGGCTAAATTTCAAGCCCGGAGCCCTCGATCCACTTGGACAGCACACCAAATATGCTTATTAATTTTTATATTTTTTTTACTCTATTCAATCATTTGTTAGTGTGAACTCACGAAAACCATTGCCACAGGTAAATCGGACAATATTTATTTATTTGTTAAAGATTTATTTTTGGTGTCTTATCGTAGATTCAAATCTTTAAGTCAAAATATTTATTGCATTTGTGAAGAAAGGTTCAGCACCTAAGGCTCTATTGCTATTGCCTCAATGGTACAGTGTCTTTGGGTGGATTTGGTCTTGGTGATTTAGTGAGTTCTCTTAGGGAGTCCTCTTGACTACTCCTAACATATCACAGATTTAAGAGCTAGTTTTTACCGCTAAAATACTTTGTGAAATACTCTTAGAGCAACAATTTAGGACTCCTTAAATTATGACTGACACGCTCATTATTTTTAAGAGTTTCTCCAAATTGGAAATTTAGGAGCTACTTTTAGCCTTAAGATGTTTTGTGAATATGGCCCCTGACCAACAGCATTGCTTCAGTGGCAGAGCAGCTTAACCAGTTCTTCGGCCGCTTCGAGGTTGTAAGAACAGGGACTATCATCAGTCCAGTTCCCGCCACCGACAGGCAGATACTCGTCATCAAGCCTGCTTGGCACGCTCCGTAAAAGCAACCTTTTGGAAAGCAGCTGGTCCAGAGATCTCTGAGAGGGTAAGACATTCACTAATGCCTTTAACCTTTTTCTCTTGGAGTGCACTGTTCCAACCTGCCTGAAGGCAACCACAGTACTACCAGAGCCAAAGCAGGCTGTCATAACATCCTTCAATGATTACACGGCCATTGCACTGACACCAGTAATCATGCCTGGAGAAACTGGTTCTGCATCACATCAAGGCTGCTCTGCCACCCAGCCTGGACCCTCACCAGAAGGGTCGACGGATGATGCCATCTCCACTACCCTCCACACAGTATTGTTCCACCTGGAAAACCAAGGGACATGGTGCTGTTCGTGGACTACAGTTCTGCACTGATTAGAGCAAATCACATTCAATGCGCATGTGAAAACTGTATGGGAAGGTTAAATCGGATGGTACAGGTACTATTCTAGTGATGAAATTTAGAGCTTATAAAGGACATAAAGATGAACTACAATACCGTGATCTCAGACTGTGGTGATGTGGTTTCTCCACTGCATGGACCTTCATGTGTTTCTTCAGGTTAATTTTAGCAGTGAAACTCTTTCCACATCGATCACATGTGTGCGGCTTCTCTCCAGTGTGGGTCCTCTGATGTGTTTTCAGATTTTCTGACTTACTGAATCTCTTGTCACAGAGTGAACATTTGTAAGGTTTTTCTCCAGTGTGAATCCTCTGGTGCAGTTTTAAATGCCTTGCTGTAATAAAAGTCTTCACACTCAAAGCACATGTACTCTCTCACACCAGTGTGTATTTCTGATGTGTATGTAAATTTTGCAGCTGTGAAAAACACTTTCCACACACAGAACATAAATGTGGCTTCTCCTTCATATGAACTGTCAGGTGTCTCTTCAGGTCTGATGACTTAATAAATGTTTTTCCACACTGATCACATGTGAATGGCTTCTCTCCAGTGTGGATTCTCTCATGTGCTTTCAGATTTGCTGAATGACTAAATCTCTTGTCACAGTAAGAACATGTGTGAGGTTTTTCTCCAGTGTGGATCCTCATGTGTTGCTTCAGTAAACCTTTATTTGTGAAACACTTTCCACTGATCACATGTGAATGGCTTCTTTCCACTGTGGATCATCTCATGTGTTTTCAGATATAATGATTCTGAATCTCTTGTCACAGTGTGAACACTTGTAAGGTTTTTCTCCAGTGTGGATCTTCATGTGTCGCTTCAGGTGACTTTTAAAAGTGAAACTCTTTTCACACTGATCACATGTGTGTGACTTCTCTCTACTGTGGATTTCTCCAGTGTGAATCCTCTCATGTGTTTTCAGATTTGATGACACACTGAATCTCTTGTCACAGTGTGAACACTTGTAAGGTTTTTCTCCAGTGTGGATCCCCTCATGTGTTTTCAGAGATGATGAACAACTGAATCTCTTGTCACAGTGTGAACACTTGTAAGGTTTTCTCCAGTGTGAATTCTCTGGTGCAGTTTTAATTCACCGGCTGTAATAAAAGTCTTCTCACACTCAAAGCACATGAACTCTCTCACACCAGTGTGTATTTTCTGATGTCTCTGTAAACTTTGCAGCTGTGAAAAACTCTTTCCACACACAGAACATGAATGTGGCTTCTCCTTCGTATGTACTGTCAGGTGTGTCTTCAGCTCTGATGACGTAAGAAATGTTTTTCCACACTGATCGCACGTGTGTGATTTCTCTCCAGTGTGGATCCTCTCATGTTTTCAGATTTGATGAACAACTGAATCTCTTGTCACAGCATGAAACTGGTAAGGTTTTTCAGCAGTGTGGATCCTCATGTGTCGCTCCAGGTGACTTTTAGTAGAGAAACTCTTTCCACACTGATTACATGTGTGCGGCTTCTCTCTGCGATGGATTCTCTCATGTGTTTTCAGATTTACTGAATAGCTAAATCTCTTGTCACAGTATGAACACTTGTATGGTTTTTCACCAGTGTGGGTCCTCATGTGTAGACTCAGGTAACTTTTAATAGTGAAACTCTTTCCACACTGATCACACGTGTGTGGCTTCTCTCTGCTGTGGATCATCTCATGTGTTTTCAGAGATGATGAACAACTGAATCTCTTGTCACAGTGTGAACACTTGTAAGGTTTTTCTCCAGTGTGAATTCTCTGGTGCCGTTTTAAATCACTGGCTGAAGTAAAAGTCTTCTCACACTCAAAGCACATGTACTCTCTCACACCAGTGTGTATTTTCTGATGTCTCTGTAAATTTCCCAGCAGTGAAAAACTCTTTCCACACACAGAACATGAATGTGGCTTCTCCTTCGTATGAACTGTCAGGTGTGTCTTCAGGTTTGATGACCCAAGAAACATTTTTCCACACTGATCACATGTGAACGGCTTCTCTCCTGTGTGGATTTTCATGTGACTTTGAGTTGTGATGATTCCATGAAACTCTTCTACATTGATTACATTTAAATGGCTTCTCTCCAGTGTGGATCCTCATGTGAAGTTCAAGCTTGCATTTGTATGTGAAACTCTTTCCACACTGAGTGCAGGTGAATGATTTATTGGCTCTTTTCTTTATCAAAGTCTTTTTAGCTTCTTTAGTCTCCTCCACTTCACTCATTTCTTCACTCTGCTCACTCGCTTCAATCAGGTCTAAAATAAAAAGAAAAAAAAGTTTAATTTCATGTTTACCCTAGTGAAAAAATAAATTAAGCACAATTTATTCGTATGTACTTTAGTATAACTAAACATATTTTTGGCATACTTAAAGTCTATTATATTGTAAATATTGGTATACTTAAAGTCTGCTAAAATGGAACAACTAATTTTGTACTAAATGTATTTTAGTTGTCTAAAGTTGTTTTAAATATACTTGTTTGTGCTAAAGTGGAACTATTCCAAGTTTACTAAACCCCCTGGAGTCTGAGGCTGATTTGGGGCCTGGAGAAATTTTGACATGCCCTGACATTTGTGCTTTTTTCAGTTGTTCATAAACATATTAATGACAAAAGTGTCATTACACTGTATTCAGCACAACTAGGCTACCATAATATGTGAGGAACATGTATGTACATGTTTGTGTTTTTGAAGGAATAATGTTTATGCGTGGTTATTGAAAAAACAAAAAACTTAAGTCACTGAAATAAGGCCAAAAAAAAATATTAAAACTGTGTTCACAAGGATTCTGGGTATTGGAGGTTGTAGACTAGAGTTTTTGCTTCAGAATGAAGTAAAATGATCCTTCCTACTCCTTCATATAAAACAATAGAGAGATTTAAATTTTCTAAGACACTTTGGTCAAGAAGCACAGTATGCATGGAGGCGTGAATCTCATGTATAATGGGTGATTCTCACCTGAGAAGACAAAAGAATTGAATAATAATGACCTGAAATGACTTGCATATTAATGGGCCTTCAGTCAGGTAGGCTGTGAAAAAACCCTCTGTGATCATGCTGATAACAGGATTAAAGTCCACTCAGGACAAAAAAAAAAAAACATGATTTTGTGATCTCATGCATGCACGTATTATTGCACATGATATGAAGAAAATTTTGTATAGGCCTATGTTAATTACACTACCAGTCAAAAGATTGAACACATTGCCATATAATGTTTTTAAAAGAAGTCTCAAGTCTCTAACCAAATAATGGTTTTCTATTTTAATATACTTTAAAATATAATGTATTTCTGTGATGCAACGCGTCTGAACATTCCTACCTCTAGGGCATTTCATATAGGCTACTATATTTGTTATATTATAGAGCCTAAATGTTGATGTGCAGTTGACAAACTATACATCATTAAAAAGATCTAAGACTCAAGCTTCACATTTTGACTCTTAAAATCTTATATTGACCATAATTTCTTAATATGCTTAAAAGCATACACATTTGGAGAAATATTGATGGATTCTCATATGTTTATATCAATTTTCTATGAGCGCTGGATGCTGTGTTTTTAATTCATACTTCAGCCGGAGGGCGCTCTGCCCCTTTTGTCCACAAATGCCTCAGTAAAAGAAGAGGCATATCATGTGACAATCAATGAACTAACAGAGGCAAGAGATCGCTAAATATGGCTATTCAAAACTTTTGAAGACAATAAATACACAATTGAGATGACGAATGCATGTATTGACTGAATTTGCGTCTGAATAGCGCTGGCTCCATGGGCGTGGCCGCATTAGCGGATAATGAGCTGAATCACAGACTTCTGACATGGCTCTCTTTTCATACAGATTACATAAACACAGAAGGTTTGTTTTCGATTTGACTTATATGTTTTAAAACCTGACATCTTAACATTTTTTAAACATAAGTGTAATTTTTTTGTCATTAGTATTCACTAAGTTACAGTTCATTTTCTAAGAACTATCAGATTGGAGTTCGTTCAGAGGGAGACGAGAGATCACGCATCATGTTAGTTTTCTTTATTTTACAAAAAGCACAACATTTTGTTGTTACTCTGAGTGTACACAAATGAAAGAAGATATTCCACAGATTAAAATGGTGTATAACTCTTAATTGTATGTGCAACATTGACGGAGTATTTTGAGTCTCTTTCACACTGATAAGAAAAAAACCACGGTGGTATCGCCGGCGATACCCTCAGACCTCAGAGTGTTAAAGAACAAGTCCCTGAAAGAGCTTACACAAGTAGAGCACGTGTGTTTCTGGATGCGGTCGTTACCTGGTACCGAGGAATGGTCACGATCGCCGCATCATGTGTCTGGGCTTAAAGCACGCTGAGGCAGCGTTCGTGGATAAGTCATGTACCCATTGTGGGAAGATGACCATCTCGGAGTTGTGATCCAGACTCCAGTTCCTGCAAAGAGGTGGAGTCCCAGTGCCGCTGCCTCGTTCCAATCCTCTTCAGAGTGGGTCAAGAAGGCAACCAAAGCCTCTCCTGTGCCCTCTGTCCAACTGTGGAACCAGGTAGGTGTTGCACAGCACACTCTGACCCGCTTTGGGCCGCCTCGCAGATAGAGCCTTGCGAGCCGCGTCCCTACGTTCCACCTCGCTGCCTCACCGCGGGTATGCCTATGGTCACTTTGATCCCGCTTACGGTCTCTGTGAGCCTGATTAGCACTCCCCAGTCCGTCTCGCTGGCTCATTTGGACCATTAGGCTCGGCTATGTGATTCAGTTTGCCCAGCGTCCCACCAAGTTCTGGGGTGTCCACTTCACTGCAGTGAAGGCTGTCGATGCCCATGTCTTGCGTGCAGAAATCACGGTCCTAATGGCGAAGGACGCGATATCGGTGGGAGGGACCAGCACTATGCGGTCAGGGTTCTACAGTCCCTACTTCATTGTACCCAAGAAAAGCAGTGGGTTATGACCGATCTTGGACCTGCAAATTTTGAATCAGAGCCTCCACAAGCTACCGTTCAAAATGCTCATGCAGAAATGCATTTTCGAGTGCATCCCTCCCCAAGATTGGTTTGCAGCGATCGACCTGAGGGAAGCGTACTTTCATGTCTCGATTCTACCTCGACACAGGCCGTTCCTGTACTTTGTGTTCGAGGGTCGAGCTTATCAGTTCAAGGTCCTACCCTTTGGGCTGGCCCTGTCTCCCTGAGTCTTCACGAAAGTCGTGGAGGGAGCCCTTGTTCCCATGAGAGAACAGGGTGTTCGCATCCTCAACTATCTCGACGACTGGCTTATTCTAGCGCAGTCTCGGGATCAGTTGTGCAAACACAGGGACCTGGTGCTCAGTCACCTCAGCCAGTTGGGCCTTCAGGTCAACTGGGAAAAGAGCAAACTCAGATCATCTCATTTCTCGGTATGGAGTTGGATTCGGTCGAACAGACAGCATGCCTCACAGAGGAACATGCTCAGTCGGTGTTGAACTCCCTGAATACGTTCAAAGGCAGGACAGCGGTCCCACTGAAATTCTTTCAGAGGCTCCTGGGGCATATGGCAGCCGCAGCGACAGTAACCCCGCTCAGTTTGTTTCATATGAGACCACTTTTAACACTGGCTTCACAGCCGAGTCCCGAGATGGGGATGGCAACGCGGTACGTTCCGAGTGGAAATCACTCCAGAATGCCACCAAACCTTCAGCCCATGGTCGGACTCCTTGCTTCTTTGGCAGGAGTGCCCCTAGAGCAAGTGTCCTGGCATGATGTGGTGTTCATAGATGCCTCTGCCACCGGCTGGGGTGCCACGTACAATGGGCATGCAGTATCAGGGGTTTGGACAGGCCCCAAATTGTATTGGTACATCAACTGCCTCAAGTTGCTAGCAGTACGCCTTGCCCTGAGCAGCCTGGGCCACTGGACCGCACGGACAACACTGTGACTGTTGCGTACATCAACCATCAAGGTGGTCTATGCTCCTGTCGCATGTCGCAACTCGCCCGCCATCTCCTCTTTTGGAATCAGAAGCATCTGAGGTACCCCAAGGTACATAACACCATCACTTCGGCATGTGCACCGTCTACGAGACGTGCTTACACCTTGAAGTGAAAGCTGTTCATCGAGTGGTGCTCTTCTTGCCGAGAAGACACCCAAAGATGTTCGATCAGAGTGGTGCTTTCATTTTTGCAGTAAGGGCTGGAGTGTAGGCTGTCCCCCTCTACCCTCAAAGTTCATGCTGTAGCAATTTCCACATACCATGACCACATAGATGACAAGTCTGTTGGTAAGCACAACCTGGTCGTCAGGTTTCTTAGGGGGGCGAGACGATTAAAACCTCCTCGACCCCCCTCCATACCCTCTTGGGACCTTGCTCTGGTGCTTCGAGCACTCCAGAATACTCCCTTTGAGACCTTGCAGTCAGCAGACTTAAAGATTCTGTCTATGAAGACTTTGCTGCTGGTTGCATTGGCCTCCATCAAGAGGGCAGGGGACCTACAGGCATTTTTGGTCGACAAATTGTGCCTAGAGTTCGGGCCGGGTGACGGCCACGTGGTACTGAGACCCCGGACTGGCTATGTGCCTAAGGTTCCTACCACTCCCTTCAGGGACTAGGTAGTGAGCCTGCAAGCGCTGCCCCCAGAGGAGGCAGACCCAGCCCTGGCTTTGCTCTGTTTAGTTCGCGCTTTGCGACTGTACATAGACAGAACTCAAAGCTTCAAGACCTCAGACCAGCTCTTTGTCTGTTACGGAGGCCATCAGAAGGGAAAGGCTGTCTCCAAGCAGAGGATGGCCCACTGGATAGTGGACGGCATCGCTTTGGTTTACGAAGCTCAAGGCATGCCCTGCCCGCTCAGGTTGTATGCTCACTCCACAAGAGGTGTTGCATCCTCCTGGTTGCTGGCTCGTGGCACCTCGGTGACAGACATTTGTAGAGCTGCGGGCTGGGCGACACCTAACACTTTCACTAGATTCTATAGCCTTTGTGTCGAGCCGGTCTCCTCCTGTGTTCTCACCTCAGGTCAGAGGCACGGAGAGGC
>JAOTNS010000813.1:0-15775 GCA_028476615.1 Culter alburnus
CTCCGTGTCTGTAGCTGAACTGAACAAATAGAGGAGCCCGGTTTGTTATTTTCTTGCACATGAGCTCTGTAATTGTGCTCCTGAAATACAGGTGGATTATCATTCACGTCAGCTACAGTCAAGTGAATATTTTAGTGGAAGATAAAGGCGGAGAGCCCTCATCAGTAGCAGTGATTGTAAGATTATAATCAGAGAGCAGCTCGCGGTCTAATTCACCTGTGGTCACCAGAGAATAGTAATTTTTGATTGAAGGAACGAGTTTAAATGGGACGTTCTGCTGAATGGAGCAGCGCACCTGTCCGTTATTCTCAGAGTCTCTGTCCTGAACATTAATGATGCCAACCTCTGTACCGGGGACTTACACTGATTATAACATTGAATAAGATGTTAGACCTGAACCATCTTTAGCTATTATTCGCAGACTAAATGTGGCTTCTTCCTCAAAATCTATTGGACCTCTTATGGTAATGACACCTGTCTTCCGATCAAGGTGAAACAAATGTTTATAGTCTTCCATAACATGACCAAATTCATAGGTCACTTCTCCATTTTGTCCCTCGTCAGCATCAGTAGCGCTCACTGTCACCACTACAGTATCTACAGGAGAATTTTCAGGCAGACTGACTTTATAGACGGCCTGACTAAAGACTGGAGCATTATCATTAGCATCCAGCACAGTGACGTGTATGGCTACAGTACCTGATCTCGGTGGAGTCCCGCCGTCTACCGCAGTAAGAATTAATGTCACCTCCTGCTCGTGCTCGCGATCCAGCTCTTTATTTAAAATGATTTCGGCGTACTTTTCTCCAAGAGTGTTACTTTGCACTGACAAAACAAAATATTCATTATTTTGAATAGAATAGCTTTGTACAGAATTTTGCCCAATATCTGCATCGTTTGCTTCTTCAAGCAAGAAGCGCTTGCCTTTAACGGCGGATTCCTTATCTCCAGATTAATTACATCTTTACCGAAATAAGGACTGTTGTCGTTAACATCTTGAACCCGAAGACTGATAGCATGTAATTCTAAAGGATTCTCCAGCACCAGCTCTTGCTTTAAAACACACGAATCTTTCTTTCCACACAGCCCTCTCTGTCGATTCTCTCCGCTACGGTCAGTTCTCCAGTATTCAGATTAATGTCACAGTATCGTTTTCTGTTACCTTCAGTATCAATACGAGCCTTACGAGATGACAGTCTGTTCACATCGAGCCCGAGATCCTTTGCTATATTTCCAATCACAGATCCGCGTTTCATCTCCTCCGGGAAAGAATAGCTCACGTCTCCATAAGCGGTGTGCGCCATAAAAAAGATGGAGAAGAAAAGATATAGTGTCGTCGCCAACAGTCCTTATGCATCATGTTCGGTTGTGGACCAAATGTAGACTACTCGATATAAGATGACAAGCAAATAAAGAATATATCAGTTTGAACACCAGCTCATATTCAGCTGTTCTAAGAAAGACTAAAGAAAACCACCGTACAGACACCGGACATTCGGAGATAAAGAAAATAGCAACGCAAATGGGTGGAGATAAAGAAAAGAAAGTGGATGCACAGGTCAACAGCGACACCATGAGGACCAAATGAGATGTTAATCCATACATAGATGTATAAACTTAGCAAAACATATTTCTAACACGCCATAAAATCAAAATAGTTTCTTTAATCTTGAAATTAAAATAAAAAACTGAGTGTTTTCAAACGTCATTACACGATTAGAGAATTCTGTGATCAAGTGAGCGTTATATTATTGTTACACACTGAAACACAACACAAAACCGCTGAACGACCTAAACAATCTTTTTCACAAGGCTGAACACGCTACAGTACAAGCCACAACACATCAGCACCACGGACAGCGCCAAAGGAAGTCAGACTTGTAATGGTCGACAATCGGTGGTTTGTAAAATTACAGCTTTGTTTTCAAGCTCATTGTGAATTCAATCATAACAAATTGGCAAACATGAATTGCCACCATAATGGACATTCCCTTTCACCCTAAAACACAACACAATGCAAGGCAAAGTTCAAAATATGTGGAAAAAACCTGTGAACATATCAAAACGGAAAATTCCTTCATTCCCCACAGTATAAGGGGTTCTATTTTTCACGAATTTCTTTTCAGTGTAGATGTTACACCAAATTTTTTTTTTTTTTTTTTTTTTTTAAATTTGAGAATAATAATAATAATAAACTTTATTTTTATAAAGCACCTTTAAAAGCAGCTTCTCAAAGTGCTGTACACAATATAAACAATACAGTTAATAAAAGTAAAAATAATGAAAATAAAAAAGAGAATAATAATAATAATAAACATCAGCAAGCAAATGTAAGTTTAAAAAATAGTCTTAATTGAACTTTAAAAGTTTCATATGTCTGAATTTCCCTAAGTTCAAGAGGCAGAAGAGCACAGAAAGAGAAAGCACTGAGATGGAAAAAATATATATATCTCTTTTAACAGTACTCTGAACAAAAGAATCAAATGAAAGATTAGCATCAAAAATAACTCCAAGGTTCCTCAGTTTACTTTGGGTTTCCAAAACAGAGCCATCAAAAGTCAAAGACAGAGGACCAGCTTTGGAAATTTGATGATGGGAACCAATGAGCACAACTTCGGTTTTACCACTATTCAGACACAGGAAATTATTACTCATCCATTTTTATCTCAGTAATACAGTCAGAAAGAAAGCAGCGTCAGGTGCTCATCAGCTTTAGAATGTATATAAATCTGCGTATCGTGAGCATACAAGTGATAATGGAGGCCAAGCGATCTCAAGAGGTCGCCAAGCGGTGACAGATAAATGGATAAATGTTAGAAAGTAAAGGGCCCAAGACTGACCCCTGAGGAACACCAGTGAAAACAGAGCTAATCTCAGACCTACGACCACCCTTAGGAATGAAATGGGAACGGTCAGTGAAATAGGATCTAAACCACTTCAAAACTGTCCCTAACACATCAAACACTCTTTTAAGACATGTCAGTAATCGATTGTGATCAACAGTATCAAAAGCAGCTCTTAGATAGAGAAGGATGAGAATGGATGTTGCACCAGAGTCAGGAGCCATCAACAAATCATTGGTGACTTTAACCAAAGCTGTCTCAGTACTGTGAAATTTGTAGAAATTAAGAAAAGAGATACATAGCTGCTGTGAAACAGGCCTAGTAGTAAAAGTATTTACTTGAAGCAGTCTATTCATAGTTTGATACAAATGTCTTGGGTTTCCTTGATTGTTTTCAATAGTCTAAGAGAAATATGGTCTTTCAGTCTCAATAAATGTTCTATAGTCACCCAGAAGATCCTTCCAAGCTAGATAATACACATTCAAGCCAGTGAGATGCAATTTATGCTACATTTTCCAACAAGCAGCCTTCTTAGTGCGTAGAATGTCATTATACCATGGAGCAGAGCGAACAAAAGTAATCTTGTGTGACCTCGGAGCAAAAGAGTCTGTTAGCAGCACTTCTGGAATGTTACAGATCGAATGGTAGGCACACATGAATGATGTAGTTCCAAATCAAAGAAGACAGCTGAGTGGTCTGACAGACCAATGTCAACAGATGTTAACTGTGATACAAATGAGCCATTTCATTTGTAATCACAAGTTCCAGAGTATGACCTTTTCGGGACAGTTATTAATTGTGAGAGATTAAAACAGTCAAGTAGCAATAAATATTCCTTAGCTGTCATAATCACTTTGGTCCATAAATAAATAAATCCCTCACAATAAAAATTCTGTGGAACTTCAGGGTCAACACTTACTGATAATCAGCAAATTCTGACATAAACACTGCATGTGACTTAGTCTTAGGTGGTTTGTAGACTGTAACGATGATTGTAGAAGTAGAAGCAGAAATACTCAACAACAAACATTCAAATGATGAAAACTGAGGATCAAGAACTGCAAGTTGTAAACCACGATAATGCTGCTGCCTCTGCTAGATCTAAAATTCCAAAACCTGGAATCTGGTTAAGCAGGAGTCCATCATTTTCTTTATGCCAGAATTCAGTTAAAAACAGTAAGTCCAAGTACTCTGAGAACTCAAATATAACAGACACTGCTACATTTACTTATATTTTAGAACTTTGATTTCTACATGCTTACATTGTATAGAAATACATCCTAATATTTTCAAATTCGTGCTTGGATGAAATTATTCAATATAAAATGTTCTAAATTGTTTTCTGCAAAATTAACCACAAATCCTTTTTGAGGCAAACCAAAAAAAAAAAAAAAAAAAAAAAAACTTAACATACCTGTGAAACAATCTCTATTCCCTCGGCAATACCATTAAGATCATCGGAGGATTGGGTCTTTTTCAGAGTCATGTCAGGAGTCAGTGTGCCCTCATTATAATCTGACGAACTTGAAGTCACTAGTGCGCGAGCCCGTGGTCAGGTACGCGTCATAATTGTAAGTGCTGCGGAGAGTTCCCGCGCCCTCCACCTCTGCGTAATTTGGAGGGAGATACGCGCTGGGAATGGCTACAGCTCCATCAAACAACAGTCTGGGCTTTCTCCTGCGACAAAACCTCACGGCCAGGATGATGATGATGAAGGTCAGGAAGAAAGTGGAAACGGACACCAGCGCGATGATCAATAAAACGTCAGTTTGGAGCTGCTCTCGTCATGAGACATGTCTTTCAGTTCTGGAACTTCAGCCAAGTTATCTGATATGAGTAAATACACGCGCACGTGGCTGAGAGAGAGGGCTGTCCGTTATCTCTCACGGACACAATAAGGTTCTGCTTCATGCTGTCAGATTCAGAAATGTCCCGCTGCGTCCTGATCTCCCCGCTGTGGACACCGATAGTGAAAAGTCCCGGATCAGTCGCTTTAATAATGTGATACGAGAGCCACGCGTTCGGCCAGAATCCGCGTCCACGGCGATCACCTTGGAGACCAGGAGCCCGCTGCAGCTTTGGGCACCATCTCGGTCATGAAGGAGTTTCCCCGGAGAGGGTATAATATCTGAGGGAGTTGTCATTCTCATCCGATATGAAGACACTCACGCTCACGTTACTGCTCAGAGGAGGAGAACCGTTGTCTCTGGCTAACACGAGCACTTTGAAACTCTTCAGCTGTTCGTAATCAAACGATCTCACGGCATGAATGACCCCGGTGTCTCCGTTAATGGATAGAAAGGAGGACACCGGTGCGCCATTGACATCAGAGGACAACAGAGAATAAACTACAGTGCCATTCTGTCTCCAGTCCGGGTCTGTAGCTGATACTGAACAAATAGAGGAGCCCGGTTTGTTATTTTCTTGCACATGAGCTCTGTAATTGTGCTCCTGAAATACAGGTGGATTATCATTCACGTCAGCTACAGTCAAGTGAAGATTCTTAGTGGAAGATAAAGGCGGAGAGCCCTCATCAGTAGCAGTGATTGTAAGATTATAATCAGAGAGCACTCGCGGTCTAATTCACCTGTGGTCACCAGAGAATAGTAATTTTTGATTGAAGGAACGAGTTTAAATGGGACGTTCTGCTGAATTGAGCAGCGCACCTGTCCGTTATTCTCAGAGTCTCTGTCCTGAACATTAATGATGCCGACCTCTGTACCGGGGAACGCGTTCTCAGGAATCGGGCTATTTAGTGATTTAATCACTATAATGGGGGAAATCATTAATGTCAGATATCTCAATACGACTGTTCATATGATACCATGCCAAGTCCATCGGTGGCTTGAATTGGTACTCAAAGGAGGACTCGTCCTCATAGTCAAAGACCTATAAAGTTATTCTTCCATTATTTTGGTCGAGAGAAAAGACTGTCAAGCCATTCTCTGAAATATGCCCAAATTCATATGTCACTTCTCCATTTTGTCCCTCGTCAGCATCAGTAGCGCTCACTGTCACCACTACAGTATCTACAGGAGAATTTTCAGGCAGACTGACTTTATAGACGGCCTGACTAAAGACTGGAGCATTATCATTAGCATCCAGCACAGTGACGTGTATGGCTACAGTACCTGATCTCGGTGGAGTCCCGCCGTCTACCGCAGTAAGAATTAATGTCACCTCTTTCTGCTGCTCACGATCCAACTCTTTATTAATACCAACTCCATATTTTCCCTCCATTTGCCCCGTAGCACTCAAAAAATGTCATTGTTTTGAAGTTAATGACTGCACTGAATTCCCACCAATATCTGCATCGTGGCCTCATCTAATAAACGAGACCTTTGACCGCCGATTCTGTATTTCAATTTTTATACACTTTCTTTGAACTGTGGTGAATTATCATTTGTCTCATATTGAGAATGAAGCGATGCAGCTCTAAAGGATTTTCCAGCACGAGCTCCTTTTTAATAACACAGGCTTTCTTTCCACAAAGTCCCTCTCTGTCGATTCTCTCCGCTACGGTCAGTTCTCCAGTATTCAGATTAATGTCACAGTATCGTTTTCTGTTACCTTCAGTATCAATGCGAGCCTTACGAGATGACAGTCTGTTCACATCGAGCCCAAATCCTTTGCTATATTTCCAATCACAGATCCGCGTTCATCTCCTCCGGGAAAGAAGCTCACGTCTCCATAAGCGGTGTGCGCCATCAGCACGAAGAACAAAAGACCAAACATCTCGACAGCAAGCAGAACCTTTAAAATGCTTCAAAATTGATCAGAAATGAAATCCAGAAATACAAGTAGCCTAACATGTAAAAAGAAACAAGTCTATAACAGTGTCCGAAATACAGTCCTTTGATCACCGTCGACGATTTTCTATAACGAACGAGCTTGAAGCCCTGTGTATGACATCAGAAGCAGGGTGGAGAGATGTGTACTGAACACACACATGGTTTTGCAGGTAAACAGCGACACTGTGAGTTAAAAGAAGACTACAAAAAAAAAAAAAAAAAAAAAGATATATTTTGACAGGATTAAGTGTCGGATTACAAAGAACTCTTGTTTATATACTTAAAATTGTTTAGCAAAACAGAGCCAGCAACATTTTCTGAAGATTGAGAGGGAATCACGACCACAGTATGTGTAGTATACAAAAAACAAAAGCTATAGCAGGATGGAGTGGTGTAACAATAAGGAGGGGAAAAAGCACACACCCAAACACCAAGAGTAAATTACAGTGCAGCACCACGGACAGCGACAGGGAAAACCTGCCGTATGCCATTTCCAATCAGACTAAAGACATTCACAGAATTACACTCAGTGGCATATTTATGTCATCCGAATTTTAATTCCATCTATAAACCACCAATATATAAAAGAGACATGGATGAGAGAACCGTAAACTACTTACAAATATCCACATTTATAGATTCGATTACTAATAGCAGAATTCACAGACACGTATCCGACTAATGATCTCAAAAAAAAAGAAGAAAATGGACAGGATTATTTAACAGTGTGAGACAGAAACTAGATTTCTTACCTCTAAAGATCACCAACAAACAACTTTTAACCTATTTAAATCCAAAATAGTAGCTAGTAAAAAACAAACAAACAAACACCAAGTATTTTAATAAGTAAAACACGTCGATTTGTGAATCATGCCTCATGACTTACAACTGCCCACCTGAACAAAAAATATATAAAGTTGAAGGCAACTTAACGCGTGGTACTTCTCTGATGTCAAAATGTCATGCATGCGTCTACAATGAAAGTAGATGAAAGAGCCATAAGATCTGTCAAGAACAGAATCTGCTGCTAAAGAAAGCACTCAGTTTAGAACATAAATACATGATAAATCTGTAAATCAAACCATTCCTAATACAACTATTTATTGAAAAAATACATTTCGCATAAAGGGCTCATCGATAAGTTGAATAAAATAAAAAAATAAAAAATAAAAAAAACAAACAAATCACAAACTTGGCTACACAGTTAACAAGAGATCAGACAGCACGCTGACTCAGATAACAAAACGGATTCTAATATATATATAATTAATGTAGCTACTTTTCTGACTTCAACTTGTCCCTCAAATAATCTTGACATCTTTTTAAGAGCCTGTTGCCAATCAAAGCGGTCAATTTTGAACACAAATACACATTAATATGGAAGCCCAGACCATTAAACACAAAACAAATACTTTGTTGGTCCTACCTGAACGAGTCGCTCATTTCTGCAAAAGTCTTCAAGATCATCCACAGCAGACTGAGTCTTTTTCAGAGTCAGGTCAGCAGTCAGTGTGCCCTCATTATAGACTGACGACTTGAAGTCACTAGTGCGCGAGCCCGTGGTCAGGTACGCGTCATAATTGTAAGTGCTGCGGAGAGTTCCCGCGCCCTCCACCTCTGCGTAATTTGGAGGGAGATACGCGCTGGGAATGGCTACAGCTCCATCAAACAACAGTCTGGGCTTTCTCCTGCGACAAAACCTCACGGCCAGGATGATGATGATGAAGGTCAGGAAGAAAGTGGAAACGGACACCAGCGCGATGATCAAATAAAACGTCAGTTTGGAGCTGCTCTCGTCGTCATGACATGTCTTTCAGTTCTGGAACTTCAGCCAAGTTTCTGATATGAGTAAATACAACGCGCACGTGGCTGAGAGAGAGGGCTGTCCGTTATCTCTCACGGACACAATAAGGTTCTGCTTCATGCTGTCAGATTCAGAAATGTCCCGCTGCGTCCTGATCTCCCCGCTGTGGACACCGATAGTGAAAAGTCCCGGATCAGTCGCTTTAATAATGTGATACGAGAGCCACGCGTTCTGGCCAGAATCCGCGTCCACGGCGATCACCTTGGAGACCAGGGAGCCCGCCTGAGCAGCTTTGGGCACCATCTCGGTCATGAAGGAGTTTCCCTCCGGAGAGGGGTATAATATCTGAGGGGTTGTCATTCTCATCCGATATGAAGACACTCACGCTCACGTTACTGCTCAGAGGAGGAGAACCGTTGTCTCTGGCTAACACGAGCACTTTGAAACTCTTCAGCTGTTCGTAATCAAACGACCTCACGGCATGAATGACCCCGGTGTCTCCGTTAATGGATAGAAAGGAGGACACCGGTGCGCCATTGACATCAGAGGACAACAGAGAATAAACTACAGTGCCATTCTGTCTCCAGTCCGGGTCTGTAGCTGATACTGAACAAATAGAGGAGCCCGGTTTGTTATTTTCTTGCACATGAGCTCTGTAATTGTGCTCCTGAAATACAGGTGGATTATCATTCACGTCAGCTACAGTCAAGTGAAGATTCTTAGTGGAAGATAAAGGCGGAGAGCCCTCATCAGTAGCAGTGATTGTAAGATTATAATCAGAGAGCAGCTCGCGGTCTAATTCACCTGTGGTCACCAGAGAATAGTAATTTTTGATTGAAGGAACGAGTTTAAATGGGACGTTCTGCTGAATGGAGCAGCGCACCTGTCCGTTATTCTCAGAGTCTCTGTCCTGAACATTAATGATGCCAACCTCTGTACCGGGGAACGCGTTTTCTGGAATGGGACTACGTAAAGATTTCAAACATATCTCAGGAGCATTGTCATTGACATCTGTAAGTTGAATTACAACTTTGCGTAGGATAAAACCAACCATCTTTAGTATTTCATGGCTTCTCCTCAAATCAATGCACCCTTAACTGAATATCACCTGTCTGTGATCAAGAAACAGCTTTCTAGTCTCTAAGATACGACCAAATTCATAGTCACTTCTCCATTTTGTCCCTCGTCAGCATCAGTAGCGCTCACTGTCAGCACTACAGTATCTACAGGAGAATTTTCAGGCAGACTGACTTTATAGACGGCCTGACTAAAGACTGGAGCATTATCATTAGCATCCAGCACAGTGACGTGTATGGCTACAGTACCTGATCTCGGTGGAGTCCCGCCGTCTACCGCAGTAAGAATTAATGTCACCTCTTTCTGCTGCTCACGATCCAGCTCTTTATTAGCAGTAATTCCAAATTCTTTCTCCATCTACTTTGAATTAACAGCCAAAATTTTCATTTTTTGTAATTGTATTTTGACTGCATTTGTCCTACATCATCATCATGAGCCGAATTCAAGCGAAGCGAGTACCTCGGAGGATTTCCCTAATTTCAAATGTGATCAAATCCTTTGAGAAAACAGGCGAATTGTCGTTAATATCCTGAATTTGAACTGAAACCCGGTGCAGCTCTAAGGGATCCTCTAGCATGAACTCAAATTTTAAAACACATGAAACCCTGTCGCCACAGATCCCTCTCTGTCGATTCTCTCCGCTACGGTCAGTTCTCCAGTATTCAGATTAATGTCACAGTATCGTTTTCTGTTACCTTCAGTATCAATACGAGCCTTACGAGATGACAGTCTGTTCACATCGAGCCCGAGATCCTTTGCTATATTTCCAATCACAGATCCGCGTTTCATCTCCTCCGGGAAAGAATAGCTCACGTCTCCATAAGCGGTGTGCGCCATCAGCACGAAGAACAAAAGACCAAACATCTCGACAGCAGAGCAGAACATTTAAAATGCTTCAGATGTTCAGCAGAAATTAAATCCAGCAAGACAATTAACATGTAAAAGACAACATAAATATAAAACTCAATGTAGAATAATAGCCAGAAGGATAGCAGCAATCAGTCACCGTCGATGATTTTCTGTTACTAGACGAGACTGAAACCCTCTATGACATCACAAACAGGGTGGAGAGATGTGTACTGAAGTCACACGTTGTTTTGTAGGTGAACAGCGACACTTTGAGTTAAAGGAAAAAACTGCATGAGATTCACCTCTCTCACAGGATTAAGCCTCGGAACATGCACTGAACAGATGAAATGTACTTAAAATTATTTTGCAAAACCAGAGGCAGCAGTAACATTCTCTGAAGAATGGGAGATCGAAATTACCACAGCATTTAGGCCTACAGTATTTACAATAAATAAATAAATAAATAAAATAAATAAATAACAGAAAGCTGCCAGCTACTCTGTGTATAAGTGGAAAAGACACCAGTGCAGTGCAACAGTTAAGCACCATGGACAGCAACATGAAAAAAAAAAAAAAAAAAAAAAAAAAAAATCTGTACTACGCCATTTCCCATTCGGATAAAGAGTAAAATAGTAACATTGCTTTATTTTCTTTTTAAGCCAGGTTCATATAATGGGTGAAAAGTAAAAGACGACAAATCATCAATGAAAAAAATAAAAAAATAAAAGAAGACTGCTTATAAACAGTAACATTTAATTAAATCACAAAAGACAGAACATGCACAAACTGATATTAAAAAAGTCGAATGAGAGGCAAAACGATTAGTCAACAGAACGAGACTAATTATATATATATATATATATATATATTATATATATAATTTATTTATTTATTTTTGATTAAAATATTTTGGATTTAAATACCTAAAACACATTGACTCATGAAAAATGATTCAACAAGTAGCCTATGTAATGTCCAGACCAAAACTAGTTCATGGTCGATATTATCGGACAATGAGGGCCCTGCTACAGTCAACGGTTGTACAACTGCGATGTAATTTCCGAATGTGACATCATGAATAGGGCGGAGAGACGCATAACATGAATGTCAGTGGTTGCAATTAAAACTTCAATTATAAAACCACAATAATTTTTCATTGCTCTGACATAACTGGCGACTTATGGATAACACACACACACGACTGTATACAGACCTACACCGTGTAAAATCCAAACCTTAACAGCAATAGACATTGCCTCTAAAGCACTATGGACAGCAAATGGAAAAAAGGTATTTCTGTTAAACTTCATATCCGAGTGTACAAGCACTTATAAAATAATACTTATATACAAATTTAAATACACTTATGAACTTATTTCACATAACAGAGACAACATGTGACTATATATAGAACTTTATCAATGATCCGCATTGTGTAGGATCACATTACATACATTTATCCTTGGCCAGATTAAATAATCTATTGATCATTAATATTCCTGAAATCCCTTTAAACAAAAAAATGTCTTGTATTATATTTAGGGATAAAGTTCCTCCACAAGATAACGAGAATTTACTAAAATCCCAAATGAATTAACTTACTTGTGCAGCCAATCAAATTCCATTTACTCGTCGTGGGCCTATAGCGGGTGATGAACACTCGCGCAAACATGCCATAAATGTAGCTACTTTTCAGACGTGAAACTGACCTTGAAATGTTGCACAGGCAAAAGACCACTTGAATGAGTCAAGTGAAACAAAACAGAGAACAGAGCCTGTTGCCAATGGAAACAGTCGGTTTACAAGAAAAATCACATTAAATGTAAACACAGAGCAACATAATTAAAAAGACTTGGTTAATCTTGAAACGAACAGCTCATTCCCCCGATTAATCCCTTGGACAACAGAACATTACTGACATAAGAAATTACACCGATTCATGTATTCAGCATTAATATCTCATCGATAAGATGAACACAAACTTTGCTAACACACTAAAAGCAAAGGCTTTCAAAAGAACGAGGCAACTTTAATAACGTCGAATACAAAATATCTAGTCAAGAGGGGAGGGGAATAATCACGTAAAAATGCATAATTCGTGACGCCTCATAACATAAAACCATACATGACCAAAAAGTAAATTAATCCACTCAAATGTAGCCTTTTAAAAAAATATTTTAAAATGACTCTCAAACAGATCCATGTGCATAAAATAAAGTATTCGAATGAGTCAGGAACTTGTGGTCTTATAAGAGACTGTTAGTAGTGAACGCGATCAGTTTTGAATGGAAATACACATTGAAATTGGAGGCCCAGATAAACCTATATTTGAAATCAACAAATAATTAAAGCAATAAGTCCTACCTGAAACGAGTCGCTCATTTCTGCATCAAGTCCTTCAAGATCATCCACAGCAGACTGAGTCTTTTTCAGAGTCAGGTCAGCAGTCAGCGTGCCCTCATTATAAGATCTGACGAACTTGAAGTCACTAGTGCGCGAGCCCGTGGTCAGGTACGCGTCATAATTGTAAGTGCTGCGGAGAGTTCCCGCGCCCTCCACCTCTGCGTAATTTGGAGGGAGATACGCGCTGGGAATGGCTACAGCTCCATCAAACAACAGTCTGGGCTTTCTCCTGCGACAAAACCTCACGGCCAGGATGATGATGATGAAGGTCAGGAAGAAAGTGGAAACGGACACCAGCGCGATGATCAAATAAAACGTCAGTTTGGAGCTGCTCTCGTCATGAGACATGTCTTTCAGTTCTGGAACTTCAGCCAAGTTATCTGATATGAGTAAATACAACGCGCACGTGGCTGAGAGAGAGGGCTGTCCGTTATCTCTCACGGACACAATAAGGTTCTGCTTCATGCTGTCAGATTCAGAAATGTCCCGCTGCGTCCTGATCTCCCCTGTGGACACGATAGTGAAAAGTCCCGGATCGCTTTAATAATGTGATACGAGAGCCACGCGTTCTGGCCAGAATCCGCGTCCACGGCGATCACCTTGGAGACCAGGGAGCCCGCCTGAGCCTTTGGCACCATCTCGGTCATGAAGGAGTTTCCCTCCGGAGAGGGGTATAATATCTGAGGGGAGTTGTCATTCTCATCCGATATGAAGACACTCACGCTCACGTTACTGCTCAGAGGAGGAGAACCGTTGTCTCTGGCTAACACGAGCACTTTGAAACTCTTCAGCTGTTCGTAATCAAACGACCTCACGGCATGAATGACCCCGGTGTCTCCGTTAATGGATAGAAAGGAGGACACCGGTGCGCCATTGACATCAGAGGACAACAGAGAATAAACTACAGTGCCATTCTGTCTCCAGTCCGGGTCTGTAGCTGATACTGAACAAATAGAGGAGCCCGGTTTGTTATTTTCTTGCACATGAGCTCTGTAATTGTGCCTGAAATACGGTGGATTCATTCACGTCAGCTACAGTCAAATGAAGATTCTTAGTGGAAGATAAAGGCGGAGAGCCCTCATCAGTAGCAGTGATTGTAAGATTATAATCAGAGAGCAGCTCGCGGTCTAATTCACCTGTGGTCACCAGAGAATAGTAATTTTTGATTGAAGGAACGAGTTTAAATGGGACGTTCTGCTGAATGGAGCAGCGCACCTTCCGTTATTCTCAGAGTCTCTGTCCTGAACATTAATGATGCCAACCTGTACCGGGTAACGCGTTTTCTGGAATGGGACTACGTAAAGATTTCAAACGTATCTCAGGAGCATTGTCATTGACATCTGTAAGTGAATTACAACTTTAGCGTCACTGGATAAACCAAATCCATCTTTCCCTTCAACGCGTAATTCATAACACCGCTTCGTCCTCGAAATCAAGTGCACCTGTAACTCGAATATCACCTGTATGTGGATCTAACGAGAACAGCTTTCTAGCTCTCTCAGAGATACGACCAAATTCAAAGTCACTTCTCCATTCTGTCCCTATCAGCATCAGTAGCGCTCACTGTCAGCACTACAGTATCTAGAGGAGAATTTTCAGGCAGACTGACTTTATAGACGGCCTGACTAAAGACTGGAGCATTATCATTAGCATCCAGCACAGTGACGTGTATGGCTACAGTACCTGATCTCGGTGGAGTCCCGCGTCTACCGCAGTGAGAATTAATGTCACCTCTTTCTGCTGCTCACGAATCCAACTCTTCTCTAGCAGTAATTCCAAATTCTTTTCTCCGTCTACATTTGAATTAACAGCCAGTTGAAAATTATTATTTTTTTGTAGATTGTATTTTTGAACTGCATTCTGTCCTACATCAGCATCATGAGCCGAATTCAAGCGATAGCGAGTACCTCGGTCAGCAGACTCACTAATTTCAAATGTGATGAAATCCTTTGAGAAAACAGGCGAATTGTCATTAATATCCTGAATTTGAACTGAAACACGGTGCAGCTCTAATGGATCCTCTAGCATGAACTCAAATTTTAAAACACATGAAACCCTGTCGCCACAATTTCCTCTCTGTCGATTCTCTCCGCTACGGTCAGTTCTCCAGTATTCAGATTAATGTCACAGTATCGTTTTCTGTTACCTTCATATCAATACGAGCCTTACGAGATGACAGTCTGTTCACATCGAGTCCGAGATCCTTTGCTATATTTCCAATCACAGATCCGCGTTTCATCCTCCGGGAAAGATAGCTCACGTCTCCATAAGCGGTGTGCGCCATCAGCACGAAGAACAAAAGACCAAACATCTCGACAGCAGAGCAGAACGTTTGAAATGCCTAAAAATTAAATCCAGGAACACAACGATGTACATGGAAAAGGAAACATAAATACAGATCTGAATTTAGAAATGTTTTCAGAAGTGCAGTATATGAGGCAGTCTCCGTCGACGATTTTCTATAATGAGCGAGCTCAAAGTCCTGTGTATGCAACCCAGTCTCAATGAAAACGTATCCTGACTACGTTGGTCCAAAGTGCAAAACGTAGAGGGGTTCAATAATGGCCCTTAAATTGTATGACTGTTACATTTTTTTTTTTTTGCCTATTGTTTTGCGTCAAGTCACGTGAACTTTAGAGAGCCCGGCCGTGAGAACAAAAATGGCGGACATTTTCTCTACTTTTTAGTGAAAAAAACAATATTTGGAGTTCGTTCTGCATAAAAATAAGTTTTGATTACATTTTTAGCGAGAAGTATATATTCTATTTTCATAATATTCACTCAGTGAATGTACATAATAACTCGCTTGCGCGTGTTGCAAAGATTTTTCAGATCTCGCCAGAATAATGTGAAATGCTACGTTTTGGGCTATGGACAATATTTTGAGTTAGTTTCTGCATAAAAATAAGGTGTGATTACATTTTTAGCGATTAAATATATTCTATTTCATATTTCACTCAGTGATGTACATAATCACCGCTTGCGCGTTGTTGCAAAAGATTTTTTTC
>JAOTNS010000814.1:0-91128 GCA_028476615.1 Culter alburnus
TTACTTAAAAAATGTTCAGCAACCCGAAAGAGAAAAACTAATAAACAAGTAAAATTATTTAGACTGCTAAATTCCCCCCCCCCCAAGGATTCTATAATATGCGATATATCGATACTGTTATATTTTTTGGCCACAATAACCGTGGTGTGAAAAATCCAATATCGTGACAGCCCTAGGTCAAATGCTTCGAAAGTGGAAGCTCAAAACAGTTTTCACCCCATTTACACCTGTATATAGCGTTGTCCACTTGTGATCTGATCGACCAAAACGCATCTTAATACCAGTGGAAACTGAGCCTAAAATGTATGCAGATGTGAGACCCTGTTTTTGTGTGGAAACATTTAAATGGCTTTGCAATTTTAAATGCCACCAGCAAATATCTGTTAAAATAATTTTGATTTAATTTATTTGATTCAGTTCAATACCTCACAATCAAAATGTTAGATAAACTTCTGTCTTGGTGTGAAATGCAGCAATGTAAATGAAAAAATATGAATAAAAGGACACTGAATAAAAAAAAGAATGTTGAAATGAATTATTGATTCATCTTTAGTGAGAGACACACAGGTAATCATGGTTTAGACTTGAATATGCCTGCGTTAGGGAGTGTTTCAGTACACATGCTGTCGTGTTGTCCTGAAAAAGGACGGAGGGTCCAGATTCTGTGTCAATTATAGAGGGCTAAACTCTAAAAGTCACCTAGATGCCTATCTAATGAATTCTTGTGTCTTCCTTTTGGGCTGAAAAATGCTGGAGCATTATTTTAGAGTCTAATGGAACATGCTATGAGAAGTTAAAGGTAAATGTTGCATGGTGTACACTGAGATATTGTTGTTTATTCACAATCCATCTCTGAACAGCTACAACATCTTTATCAAGTTCTCCCATGTCTCCATAAGGCTGTCTCACACTTACCTAAAGAAATGCACCTCCTTCAAAAATAAAGTCCTCAGGCACATAGTTTCAGAAAGGGAGTGACTACAGACCCAACTAAGGTTGCTGCAGTAAAGTAATTTCCAGTACCTCAAACTGTGAAAGAGGTGCAAAGATTTTTGAAACTTGCAGGTTGGCATCACTGGTTATACCCCAGTTTTCAGAGAAATTGCTCCCTTGCACTCTCTAAAACAAAAGACCTCACTTGGTCTTGGACTGACCAGTACCAACAGGCATTGGCATTCTCAAGCAAGACTTGGTAGAAGACCCGTACTTGTAACCCCTAACTTTGTAAACCTTTTCATGTACAGGCTGATGCCAGCGACATTGGTCTAGAGCAGGGGTTTGCAATCCTGGAGGGCCACTGTCCTGCAGAGTTTAGCTCCAACCCTAATTAAAACACATCTGAACCAGCTAATCTAGGTCTACTATAGGATAGAAACCTCCAAGCAGGTGTGTTTAGGCAAGTTGGAGCTAACTCCAGGACTGAGTTGGACACCCCTGGTCTAGAGTCTGAAGAGGGCATATCATTGCTTATGCCTCTTGCTTACTTCGAGGAGCTGAGAAAAGCATACAGTCTCAGAAAAGAATGCTAGCTGTGGTATGGTGGTGGAAAAAGTGATAGCTTACTTGGAAGAATCCATTTGAAGTAGTTACACATCATGCTGCTTTGTTATGAAAGCCTGGGTTGCTACTGCTGAGTTGCATTAACCGATTCAACTGCAACGATTTTCAAAGTAGTCGGGTCACTGTTCTTTTCACACTGCATGACTATCTTGGCCATCATTCAGTCGCTGCTGTGTTCAAACTGCACATGGATCGGCGACAGAGGTTTCACACTGCATGACTTACAATAGAAGAATCGCCGACAACTCTGTCTGGCACGCAAACTACGTTCACAACCAACGCGCAGACGTGACAAGGAAACAACGTGATATCTCTCGTTCAAGACCGGGTTCTCACGTGAGACTGGCCCTGCATCTCAATCAGCTCCCTAGCTCCCTAGGTCGTGAATCAGTATTTCATGCCTAGGGAGCTAGGGAGCTGATACCCTGATCAGTGCCCTGACTACTGAACTAGGGACTGATTGAGACACACGCCATTATTATTAAAAGCGGCAGCCCGCAAGAGTTTGAAATACGATTGCCTGTGCCTGATTTGCAGCGAAAACAAAAAAAATACAAGAAGAATAGGGAGGAGGAAATGTTTGGGGAGACGCAAGGAACAAGATTGTGTGTTCTGCAATGACAGTTGAGCTAAATACATAACTTTTCAATGTGCTGCTGTTCCGGATGGTCAAGCAAATGTTTGTGCTTTGTTTCTGTTTGATAGAATTGTAATGTTTATGTGTACGAAGCCATGCTTGCTGAATTGTGGTCTATAACTCCTCCCGCTGCTCTGTATCTTGCTCTCTCATTGGCTGTCAGTCATCGCCGATGTAGGTTTTCAGTCAGAACACTTTTCACACAGCAGGATTTTGAATCGCCGAAGGTCCAGAATATTTAGCATGCCAAATATCTCACGGGCGTCGGCGACTCGTCGCGATTCTCTCAGATCTCGTCTCTGCCATTCCACTGCGTGATTGTCACTCGCGTGAACGAGCACCGATTGCCGTGATTTCGGGCATTTGTCGGCGATTTCTCAATCTGTCGGTGCCAAAATCGGGCTAAAATCGTGCAGTCTGAACTCGCCTTAAGTTTCTTGGCTGTGCATTTTTCAAATGTTGCATATAGAAGACAGCAGAGGATGTTCCACAGCATCAGTTACTGAGAGAGTCTGGACTGATTGATCATTCGGGAGAAGCTTCTTAAGAAAGAAATGTGGAGAGGGAAAACCTCTAACATGCTTGCTGAGATTCACAACACATGCATGTGCAAACATAACTTATCACGGGACATTCAAATCAGGTTCCCCAGTTCAGTGGCACAAAATGTCAAGCAATTGGAAAACAAACATTGGATTGTTTGAAAATTCAAGAATCACAATCTTTGTTTTTCAACTGTGACACACATGCAAAAATCTAATTAATTCTGCACAACTGAGAGTAACGTACAGGTATGTGTGACATGTTGGATATGTAGTCTTTTGCCTTAATAAAGGTTAAAGTTAAATTGACGAACCTTGTTTACTGTATAATAAAAATATTGTTTTGTGATACACCTTCAAAAATCAAACCCTGGTATAATAGTTTCTTTCTGCACTCAAAAATTATAATTTTGGACGATTATAACTTTTAGACAGAATCTCTCATTCAATTAAATTTTTCACGATACATAAGCAGCTTTACAGAGAAGTATATCAGATGTGCTTCACACTCATTATTGGCAGCTCTTTTCCGCACATATTGACAGCATGTATTTAAAACATGTGATCAGCTGATAATAATCCTCGATATATTTGCTTGTATATAGCCTATTACTTTTGTGATTTTAGCCTGTGACCAGGACTTTTATTTGGAGTGGCGTTGTGACGTCATAAGACCGCGGCGCGCTGGGGCGTCTGTTGAGAATCGGCTGAAGAAAGGTTTGTGTTTTGTAAGCAATTTAAGTTTTTAAATAGCAGTCTCTTCATATAAGGTAATAGCTAACTTTTGAGCGTTATTTCTGTGTGTAAAAACACATCCACATGAGTAACTGAAAAGGTTTTTTTTCTTACAGAACAAAAAGTTGCATCTTATTTACTCCCTTTATCGTGCATCAGTTATCATTAACATGAATTCAGTCTCCTAGTAAATTGTGACGAAGAAACGAGCTTTCCGAGTCACTAATCAAATGCATGTCAAAATGATTCAATCAGTGTTTCGAATCTCTTGAAAGTGTTTCATCCTATAACACCAGAGGCTTTCAGGGGCGCTTCTAGTTTTTAGTTTGTACAAGCAGTTTTATAGCACTTGTGTTCAATTATGTATTCATTTTCAGTAACTCTTTACCGTTTTAATTTAATTACATTTTTTTTTCCTAACCCTGAACATAACTGTTACCACCCTCTGATATATTTAACCTGATTTGTTTCAAAATTTGAACCCATTATTCTGATTCAGTTTTGATGAAAGAAAGACCTTAATTTCTCAAATTTTCTGTTTCATTAGCTGCAGCGCTGTCTGATGTGTGACCTTTTAACAAACTGCAGTAAAACTGTTAATATAATAAGAAAACACATTCCAGTTGACAACATCAATCAGCCATAATGATTTACTGTGGATTTATTTTTATTTCTGTTAATTACTCTCATCTTAAACATGTCAAATTGTTCAAACACACAGAAAAACTCCTGGTTCAGCTGAGATCTCGTGACACCTTTATAAAGATGGCGTTTTATTAAAGAGGAGAGTGAAAAATAAAGATGAAGAAGTGTTCAGTGAACATGAAGAAACTGAAGACCAAACAGGTTATTTTCATTCTCAAAGCTGAACTCATTTGATCCTTATTAAATGTGGCCTCTACAGAAATAAGTGATATTTTTGTGACATCATATGAGAGCCCAAAACAGTTTTGTGTAACAAAATATGTAATTCTGAATTGAAAAAAAAAACCATTCATGTAAACCTAAATGAAACAATTAAATGTGAGTAATTATCTCTACGTTTGTTGATCTACATTATTTTCTGTTCGATTAGTGATCTTTTAGGTTCATTACAGAACTGTGGCGGGACCGATTAAACCAAGGCAGATCATCTTTGTAATTAATCAGAAATGGATATAGAGTGCAATAAAGCAGGATAATTTAATCATTTTAAAGGATGTTATTCACCTCCTGTTTGTGCTTTAGTCTTTGAAGTAACAGCGTTTTAATCTTTGCTTTTGCATAACTTACAGTCGACTCGTGTGAAATATCCACTCAGGTACGTCCTTTTCATAATCTCAGATGTTTTATTGTTGTACGGACTGTAAAGCCGCAATATCTGATATATAATAGTTGCCGGTAATGAATTAATTTAGTTTGTGATCTAGTAAAGACGCTGTGCTGTTTCACTGCATTGTTCAAGTGCCCCTATATGGATTTTTGAAAATGACCTTTCATGCAGTGTGTATGCACCTCTATGTGAATGTAACAGTGTTAAGTTGTAAAGCTGAAAGTGCATCATAAAAAAGTTATTGTCTCTCAAAAAAAGCGTTTTTAGTTCGAATTCCATTCCCTATGCTCTGGTGTGGCATCCCTCGAAAACTTGATCCCTTCTCAAACGCTGTATCTGGTTCGTATGGTGTACGTGTCGAGAAGATGCTGTTTTCTGCTCTGCAATAGCAAATTTTCTTTGTAAACACTTCCAAAGGTTGAGGATATGAAGAACCAGTGATTAAAATTGACATGAAACATGAAAGTGTGATTAATTATTGATGTATATATTTTCTACTGGGTGTTCAAAATACACCCCAATCTTACCTCGACGAACTCAAACACACGAAAAGAGTCAAGACAACATGAAGGTGTAGCCTCCTATTACATTATCATCACGACTAATGGTAGTACGAAGTGTTTTTGCAGCTTAAGCGAACTTTTCCTGAAGGTTCGCTTTGGCAAGCCATTTCGAACTTCCAAAAAGTACACAAAACGTACTTCGTTTTGGCCTGATTTTGTTCGAAATGACATCACATCAGTTGGTTCTTTGATTTGTTTACTGGGGCCTTTACTGTATTCACAGAGACAAGAGCCATGTCGTTATTTTCATTATTTAACACTTGCAGTCTGTATCTTCATAAACACAACTCATTCTTTATAAATATCTCTCCAAAAGTGTAGCATTAGCCCGAAGCATAGGCTACTATCAAACTCATCAGAATCAAGTGTAACATCCAAATAAATACTATACTCACATGATGGATAGGCTGCCGACAACACTTTTGTAAGGTTCATTTTGAGGGTTATATTTGCTGTGAATTTGTTATGCAATGTATTATTGTGAGCTCGGGGCAGGAGCGCGAACATTTAGGTGCCCAAGAACGTTTTTTTTAAAGATGTAATATAAGCTAAGGTGTCCCCTGAATGTGTCTGTGAAGTTCAGCTCAAATACCCCATAGATTTTTTGTAATTAATTTTTTTTACTGCCTATTTTGGGCATCATTAACTATACACTGATTTTGGCAGCACCGCCCCTTAAATGGGCGGCTCTCGACTATTACAGTGCATTTACAAAGTTCACACAGCTAATATAACCCTCAAATGGATCTTTACAAGTGTTCGTCAGCATGCTGTATGCATGCTTCGAATTATGTATTAAGTATTTATTTGATGTTTACGTTTGATTCTGTATGAGTTTGAGGCTATGCTCTGTGGCTAACGGCTAATTCTACACTGTTGGAGAGATTTATAAAGAATGAAGTTTATACAAAGTTTATAAAATGTTATGAATTATACAGACTGCACATGTTTAAAAATGAAAATAGCACGGCTCTTGTCTCCGTGAATACGTTAATAAACAATGGTAACTTAACCACATTTACATTACATTAGCAACATGCTAACGTTTAGAAAGACAATTTACAATATCACTAAAAATATCTGTTATCATGGATCATGTCAGTTATATTGTCCATCTGCCATTTTTTTCGCTGTTGTTCTTGCTGGCTACCTTGTCTGTGCACGATCCAGACTTAATACTGCCTTTCCTTGTCTAATGCCTTGAACATGGGCTGGCATATATGCAATATTGGGGTCATGCATATTAATGATCCCGACTGTTACGAACAGTCGGTGTTATGGTTGAGATTCCGCGTGTTTTCCGGAAGTCTTTTAAACAAATGAGATTTATTAAAGAGGAGGAAACAATGGGGTTTGACACTCATGTATGTTTTTCCATGTACTGAACTCTTGTTATTTAACTAGGGGGCCAATATAATTCAATTTTTGTTCTAGGGCACCTTTAAAGGACACGCCTGATCATTAAAGTAGTGGCCTCAAAATAGGCAGTTAAAAAATTGCATAATACAAATCTCTGGGTATTTTGAGCTGAAACTCACGACCCATTCAGGGTACACCTTAGACTTAGATTCATCTTTGTGAAAAGGATTCTAGGGGCACCTTTAAACACCCGCGTCGCCGTCATAGAGTTTTGAACATTGTGACAGCTACTTTTTTTTTTGCCCCATTTCATTTGTTTTTATCCGTCCATAAAGCACCTTATCATCTGCATAATCCTTTAAATATATACTCAGACCCAACCTCTGGAAATAATTCAAGTACAAAATAAAGTAAGGCCCTGGTAAACACCTGGGTACCCCTGTGGAACGATCCTAAAAGAATATGGTTTTAAATCCGGGGTAAGATAGACTCATACAATTGTGTATTGTTTTCTACGAAAAGTTAAATGTAATAAGTCAGATAACCTATTTTTATGATTTAGCATTTGAATGCCTTTTGTAAATCAATAACCCGCACCCACAACCCTTGTCTAGTTTTCACCACCACTTGGTCAATAAAATAACATACAGCAGTTTCCGTTGAATGATGTTTACCGAACCCTAATTGCAAAGGGCACAATAAATTATTTGGTAAATCTAAAAAAATTACAATTTGCCCAGTTACTACTTTTTCACTGGTTTTAGACATTACTGACAAATTGAAATGGGGCTATCATTTGATAATTAGTGTGATCACCTGACTTGTACCAATGCACTTACACACAAACTTCTACTTGGGTAAAGTTGGTTTTATATTCGCACGTTCGGACTTTTGATAAATTCAGATTTTCCAATAAATGTCAATAAATTAATGTTTGCGAATTTTAAGCAGCGACACATGATATTGACAACCAACTTTTTCAACTTACAACATTTTTTCACAGTCGATCAAAATAGGCAAGTATTGTTTTAATGGCATATTGACTTGTGAAGGTCCACTGAATGTCCATGTATGTATTAACAAGGCATTGAATACGATGTTCCCAATGTTCAATATAAACCAACTTTAACCACCAAGATAAAACGTCTGTCCTCTACATTTTCCTTTCCCTCTTCTTAATCTATTTGTCAGATAACCGGGAATTGTATATTCAAATATTTTTTGTGGCTTCTGACTGATTGGGCCCCTTTGTTCCGCTCGGGAGTTGCGTTGGATAAACTGTTTCATAATCTGCACATCTGTATTCATGAGATTAAACATGTAGACCTCTTTCATAGCTTGTGCATATAGGATGTAGTATACTATGTTGGGATTGTTGATGTTTTAATGCCTTTTATTTGTTTTGCGATTAAACAAGGGTTAATTTGTTTTTTTTGTTTTTCTTTAGACCTGATGCGCTGAAGAGGAGAGTCAGAACTGGAGGAGAAAAAATCATTCATGAAAAAGATCATGGTTTTCAAAACTGAAGAAAATCTTTAGTGTTCAATGACAAAAATGTTCCCTCACAAAAAGAGTTCTGGAAGACAGAAACTAGTAGTGTTTCACATGCCAACATTGTGGAAAATGTTTCGGCGAAACATACCTCCAATCACATGATAATTCCACTGGAGAGAAGCCTTTCACCTGCCGCATTGTGGACATAAGGTTTCATTCCAAAAATCCAGCCGTATATCCACCTGAAATCACACTGGATGAGATCCTTACACCTCCAAGAGTGTGGAAAGAGTTTCACGTCAAAAGGAAACTTTAATGTCCACATGAAATTCTACCGGAGAGAATCTTTCCCTGCAACCGTTGTGGGAAGACTTCCTTTCACTAAAATGAAATCCTAAAATTCCTATAACTCACCTGAGAAGAAGCCGTTCACATTTGATCTGTGTGGAAAGAGTTTTTCGCCACCAAAGGACGGATTAAGTCCACATGAGAATTCACACTGGAGAGAAGCCGTTCACATGTGATCAGTGTGGAAGGTGTTTCAGATGTAAATTAACTCTTAAAACCCACATGAGCACTCACTCAAGAGAGAAGTGTTTTAATTGTCATCAATGTGGAAGGAGCTATACATGCAGTAAACGTCTTAAGAAACACGTAATAACTCACAACGGAGGTACACCCTTCATGTGCCTTCACTGTGGAATGACGTGCTCAAGCAATGCAGCTTTGAGGTTTCACATAACAAGTCCACTGAAGAGAAGCCGTTTCACGTGTCTTCAGTGTGACATGAGTTCACAAATGAAAGAGACATGAAACCATCATTTAGAAAACTCATTCGGGAAAGAAACTTTAATGTCGCAAAAAAATTATTTTGCCATCACATTTGCAGATACTCCCAAGGCCCCATTTCCACCTGGTATTAAGATTTAATCCGTCACTTTTGTTCACTTCTGTCCTGATTTCTTCGAGGGGAGGGTCTACCCATAAAGTAAATGTATGGTTTTTATCAGATCTTTTGATCAAATGGACAAAATAAGCTTGCGCAATTTACATATGAACGTACTACGAGCATCAGCTTTCGTTTCTGCTCTAACAGATGCAAGATCACACTGAACACGCTGAGTGTGTGTTAGAAATCAGGAAAGGTGAGAGAACATTGTTGAATGGTGAGATTAAATTGTTTTGTCTCCAAACCAAACTTGGTTCTTTAGCCGACAAAGTTTAAATCCCATCTGACTACCAAGCTTTCCATAATATTTACACATTAAGTCAGTAGGCAGAGAGTAGGCGGTCTTTTGTGGCTTTTCGAACACATATGAGGGTTTCCACTACGAAAGCAATTTGGTCAAATGCTTCGAAAGCGGAAGCCCAAAACGGTTTTTACCCCGTTTACACCTGTATATAGCGTTGTCCACTTGATCCGATCGACCAAAATGCATCTTAATACCAGGAAACTGGGCCTAAAATGAATGCAGGTGTGAGACCCTGTTTTTGTGTGGAAACTGTTTTAAATGGCTCTGTAATTTTAAATGCCAATAGGAAATATCTGATAAAATAATTTTGATTTCATTTATTTGATTCAGTTCAATACCTCACAATCAAAATGTTATATAAACTTCTGTATAGATGTGAAATGCAACCATGTAAATGATAAAATATGAATAAAAGGACAAACTGAATAATAAAAAAAGGATATTGAAATGAATTATTGATTCATCTTTAGTGAGAGAACACACAGGTAATCATGGTTTAGACTTGAATATGCCTACGTTTGGGAGTGTTTAAGTACAGATGCTGCCTGGTGTCCGAAAAAGGATGGAGGGTCCAGATTATGCTTCAAATATAGAGGTCTAAACTCTAAAATTCACCTAGATGCCTATCTAATGAATTCTTGTGTGTTCCTTTTGGGCTGAAAAATTTTAGAGACTAATGAAACATGCTATGAGAACTTTAAGGTAAATGTTGCATGGAGTACATTGACGATATCGTTGTGTATTCGCAATCCATCTCTTAACATCTACAACATCTTCATCAAGTTCTCGCATGTCTCCATAAGGCTGGTCTCACTCTTAACCTAAAGAAATGCAACCTACTTCAAAATAAAGTCCTCAGGCACATAGTTTCAGAAAAGGAGTGACTACAGACCCAACTAAGGTTGCTGCAGTAAAGTAATTTCCAGTACCTCAAACTGTGAAAGAGGTGCAAAGCTTTTTGAAACTTGCTGGCTGGCATCACTGGTTTATACTCCAGTTTTCAGAGAAAGCTGCTCCCTTGCACTCTCTAAAACAAAAGAACCTCACTTGGTCTTGGACTGACCAGTACCAACAGGCATTTGGCATTCTCAAGCAAGACTTGGTAGAAGCACCCGTACTTGTAACCCCTAACTTTACTAAACCTTTTCGTGTACAGACTGATGCCAGCGACATTGGTCTAGAGCAGGGGTTTCCAATCCTGAAGGGCCACTGTCCTGCAGAGTTTAGCTCCAACCCTAATTAAACACATCTGAACCAGCTAATCAAGGTCTTACTATAGGCTAGAAACCTCCAAGCAGGTGTGTTAGGCAAGTTTGGAGCTAACTCTCCAGGCCAAGTTTGGACACCCCTGTCTAGAGTCTGAAGGTGAGGGCATGTCCATTGCTTAGTCCCCTTGCTTACTTTGGAGGAGCTGAGAAAGCATACTCAGTCTCAGAAAAGAATGTCTAGCTGTGGTATGGTGGTGAAAAAGTGGATACCATACTTGGAAGGATGTCCATTTGAAGTAGTTACACATCATGCTGCTTTATGAAAGCACTGGGTTTACTACCCCTGAGGTTGCTTTAGGAAGGAAACTGAAAGGGCCATTGGAAAGGGCTTTACAACCACCTCGTGACACTAGCACTGTTCAGCCCTCCATGGAACGTCAGCAAGACCTCATCAAAATGGAAAAGGAAATTTTGCACAAGCCCAAGCCAAACAGAAAAAAATATTACGAGACCTGTGACAAAATTATATAATTATATATAATTATATACAATTATATATTATAATTATATAGAAATTAACATCCAGTTAAGCATTTATTTGCTTTTTGATGTTCTCTGGAACCGTCTGCCATCTTTTCACAATTTCAAGAACGTCTTCTAGTTTCTGGAAGTCCAAATTTGTGTCTTGTTTCTCAATATACATATCAGCATTGTCACTTTGATTAACAGAACAATGCATGTTTTCATTAATGGTCATGCCAAACGACTGTCATGCTAAAATAAGGCAGGGACATATACCATGATATGAGAATGTGCAACATGTACAAGAATGGGTTTCCAAAGCCATATGATATGATCCTCTCCCACAAAGGCTTTCCACAATGATTTCCATCTTCACCTCAGAACAGACACTGAATTGGCCTTTGTCTTGTACAGCTCTTGCATGAGCTTCCAGCTGAAGAGCAAGTTCAGGGAATGCATCATCCTTATCTTTGAGTACATCTAGCAGCACCAAATGTTTGCATACTTCACCTCTCAAACCAATAGGGCAACTGCAGAAGCACTCTGCTGGGCAGGTTCTGTAGAAAATTGTGGGGTCTTTTTCGGATGGCACACTATAGACATATATTTCTGATGATTCTTTTTGATGTGGTCAATCCAGCCTTTTTCCATCATTCTAGTGCATGTTAAATGTTTCCTCCATATTAATGGCAACACAATTTGCCATTCTTCCTTCCTGTTTGCAAAGGTTTTATTGTCTGGAAGTAAGTCTTTGTCTTGCAAAGAAGGACATGAAGCAAGTCATCCAAACGATGTTTTCTTATCCCAGATAAGAATTGGTATTTTAGTTGATGGAAGAACCTGAATAAAAGAAACTATTCATAGTGCCAAAACAAGTGTATAATTATATGGGGAAAATATGCATGACAGTGAATGGTAGTAAAGGCTGTACAGCAGAAATCCCTTTAAATTTGCCAGGGTCTTATATTACCTTTCTATTAAATTGTTGGTCTCTGAATTCCCATGGTTATAACAATGTCCATAATCGGCCCATCTATGTCTTATTGGTTCCCAGTACCTCTGGAAGTAATTGCAAAGCTCATGGTAGTGAGAAAAATCCTTTAGACATTTTTCAGCCACTCTGTCAAAGTCAGCCTTCTGCAATAAATAAAACAAGGTATTGTGAGACTGCAAGCACAAAAGGCAATAACAACAACAAAAACATAATAATATCCAGGATAAAATATCTATAGGATTCTGTAGTTTCTATAGTTTTTTGAAAATTACACAAAGTATAGTGAAAAAAGCTACTTACTTGCAGTACATGATACCAGCAGAGAAGAACATCAGACTCAGGAAAAACTTCCTTTTAGAGCAGGGTTTCCCAAACTGGGGTTTGCGGGGGAATGCAGGGGGTTCGTAAGTTGATGACAAGAAATTAATTAAATTATAATTAAATCATTAAAAATCAAACAAATATGCTAAATAATATTCAAATAAAAAAAAAATACTAACAAAAAATATAATTTTATTTCTTTAATCTGCATGTCATATGACCATTCAGTTACAGAACTGAACGTGCTGAACAAGAGTTGCAGTACAGATCAGCTGCAGGCGTCAGATTTCACCTCTCTTTGCCCATTTCGCTTCACGTTTGACTGACAAGATGATGGAGGAAGATTTGGTTTCAAAGCGAAATGTAAAAGCACCTTAATCAACAACACCGGCGGGGGTTTTTAAAACACTAATTCAAGTGATAGTAAAATGCTCACGGCCGCATAGGCATTTATAACGGCACGCACGGTTATGAACACCTGTGAACACATTTTTAATGTGTTCATTATTATTCTTAATGAAAAACACAACAAAACATATGACAAACTCGCTTAAACAGGTAGGAAAATTTCCTCACCGTCACATCCCATGTTCATATGTGTAATAACAATAGCAATGTAAAATACAGATAAAAACTTTAAAAAGATTAAATAATCAATGTTTTTGAAGTAAACATACAAATGTCCCATTAAATTATTGAAATACTTAAAATCTCAGGGGGTACTTAAAGTAAATTATTGGGGCAAAAGGGGTTCGGCTGACAAAAAAGTTTGAAAACCCCTGCTTTAGAGCATTTATTTCACTCATGTCTTTGTCAACCATGAAGCACCTTTAAAGAAAAAGAAAAGTAGTTTACCTTGTTCAACACTGCTTAGATCCAATCCAGCAGTGGATCCCCCAATAGATCAGTTCCTTAATATATTACCTTGGTGGCTTAGGGAACACAGGTCGTAGACTCTTAAGCACAAGCTTAAACAAGGGTTTCTTGGGTCTCACTGCTTGTTAATATGTATGCTACAGGAACTCCATGGCCATGGTCATCCCTCACAAGCAATGTAAAAAGTGTAAATGAATATTGATTCACACAGTGTGTGGCATCAAAAAACACAATATTACTTCCATGGTCCTGTAAGTCTTTTCTCATCCACTCCATTTGGAGAACAATTATAAGGTCCTGGGGCCGGATTCACGAAACATTCTTAAGAATAAAATTCTTCTTAACTGCCAATTTCTTCTTGTTTTTTAACTTAAGAAAAGATTTTGTATTCCCAAAAAAAATCTTAAGAATGTTCTTATCTTTTTTCTTAAGATTGTTCTTAAGACAAAACTTAAGAAAACTTCAAATTCTTGAAAAGAATGTTATTAAAAATCATCTTAAATAACTTCTTAAAGTTAGGATAACTGAATACTATTCGTAAATCCCCAAAAGGTAAGATTTTTAATGAAATTTATGCTTTTTTCAGATATTAAACCTTACAAAATTATAAAACTTATATTAAACTGTGTAACTACTAAAATATTTTACTTATATAAACTAGTATACTTGGCTAATTAGATGTCTGTGTTCCAGATGGAAGTGCTGTGGGTTGTCAATAGGGAGAGAGAGCCAGAAAGGCCTCTTAGAGATCGAGCAGATCCTCTCACCCTTCCTGATCATGCTCTGCTTAGAATTTATAGGCTACCAAGAAACTCAGTAATGTATCTGGCACATATTCGGAGAGCTAATTTGCAGCGAAAAACAAAAAGGTCCTCTCCACTTCCCGTGATACTGCAGATAATGGTTGCGCTACGATTCTTTGCTTCTGGATCATTCCAAGCAGTTTTAAGTAATACTGTGGGAATAAGTCAATCCAGTGTGTGCAGAATTGTTTTCAGTGTGTCAAGGGCTCTCAGCAGAATGGTGAAAAACTTCCTAGTTTTGAAATCTAGATTCCGATGTATTGATCACTCTGGGGGAGTGCTCTTGTACACACCGAGAGGGCATGCCAAATTATTGCAGCAGTGTGTGTGCTGCATAACATATGCCAAATGCATCGTGTGCCACTTCCCAACATTCCGGAGGCACCTGACGAGCCCGATGAGCCTCTGAGGGATGTAGCAAACCCTAGCAACTCCGGATTGCAAGCACGTAATAATCTAATAGACAGACGATTCACCTGAGAAAATAATACTGTTAATACTGTTACTTTAAAAACTTAACTGCATTTGTTAATTAGAACAATGACACATTTGGTTAATAAACATATTTTATTTGCAAGTAAAAATATTACAATACAATACAATTACTATTCTGTCACAAAATATTTATGTAATTATTATAATTTTGTCATAAAATGTATTTCTTGAAAGATACTGTCATAAATATTTCTTGAATTACTACAGTTTACATTTCTTTATTTCTAGTGTTTCTCTCTCTATGGCCAGCCTCTCTCTCTCCACCTGAAGCAACTCCTCCTGAACTTTTCGGAGTGCAGCAACTTCTTTCAACAGCTGGGTCTGGATGTCAATCATCTCCTCTGTGCGGAACCTCTTGGTTTTGGGAGTATGGCACAGAGGAGGGTTGCCATCTAACAGTATCTGTGATAAATTCATCTCAGGCTCCAGGAGGGACTTAAACAAATAAATGCAACTTTCATGACACATGTATACAAGGATACATATAATTAAAATTCATGAGAGATTAGCCTACCTCTCCAACTTATCCTCCTCAGCAGGTCCAGTGTGGAAGGTGAAACTACTGGCAAGAGCTCCAAAGTCCTGATCACTGCAACAGTAAATCAAACAGTACGTTAGCGCTTGCTGACTCGATATTTGGGTTAAAACAACGTTAAAGTTTCTTCTTTTGTCGCCGAATATAATAGTAAATAAAGAGGCATATTGACGTTTTAACGGATATTAAATTAGCAAATTTTTGCAGTGTTTTCATTAAAAAATACTGGTATAAAAATAGTTATCTGAATGTTCGCTCTACCTAAGCAAAGGGATAACTGCTTACTGCTTACCTTCTTCTGTATCCACACCGAATTTGATGCCTGTCACCGCTGCTCTCCGATGAGTGACAAAATCTTCTCTTCAAACGCATCAAGAATAATAGATGGTGATCCACCACCTGTCCATTTTTTGCTCCCTTGATCTTTCTGCTCCTTTTTTTTTTAACAGCCGACTTTAGTTCTGCCCATTTCTTTTTCACCCCCATCCGCATCCCTAACGGAGTTGGCCACAGCCAAACGGCCTCCGCCACCCGTTTCCATGCGCATCGCTTATTGCATCGAGATACTGTTATGAGTCACCAAGGAGTAGTTTCTTTCTTTCACTAATTTCCTCGACAAGAACTCTAGCTCTTGCCTAGTGAAGTTTTTATTTCGTTCTTGTCATCCATGTTTAGCTTTCCTGAGAGTAAATTCTCTTTTGACGGTTAATGTCTTAAACTACACATGCACGCGCTTTACATTCAAAGCACGATCGGGATGTGATTGCTACTTTAAAGAAGTAGGCTATAATAAAGTGATACAATTAAAATGTGGCGATAATATTTTTTTTGTAGCCATAGCTATTTTAATTTCATTCGTAAGAAAAAAAAAAAAGATGTTCTTAAGAAAATATTTGAGATCTTCTTAGAATTTTTCAAGAATTGCACTTAGGAACATTCTTAAGAACTTCTAGTATTATCTTAAGAATTTTCTCAACTTCTTTCTTAAGAAGATGTCGTGAATCCGGCCCGATCCTTACCCATGATGTCACGGTTCGCAGATGCATTGTTCTTCCTGTCCGGTTTCTGTGTTGTGACAGCAGTGGAGTGTATGTGTGTGTGTGTGTGTTCCAGGCCACGTGATCTCAGTGGAACCAGCTGCTGCTCATTCTCTCACCCTTTATAAGCTCACCTCATTCTCTTCTTCCCGTCCTATCGTGTTTGGTGTACTGTGCTGTGTTGTTCCGTCCTGGTCCTGCCCGGAGTTCTAGTCGCGTCTCACCTGTTCCTGTTCGGTGTTCTTCGTGTTCTCGTTCTATGTCTGGACCTGGATTACTTCACACCAGCACCTCTCATCACAGCCACGCATCACCAGCCGACCATCCTCAATCCTGCGTCACCAGAGGCCGCCGATTCAGTGACTGTGTTCTATTCTCTCTTCTTTATGAAATAAACCAGTAACTCACATTTGCTTCCTGTGATCATCATGGCAGAACGATCTGACCAAGGGATGGAAGCAGCGAGTAACCCGCAGACAGGTTGGAGGAGTTTTCAACCGCAGTATTCGCAAAGGATTCCCAAGAGCAGAATTTGAACGAGACCGGGTGGGCGGTTTCAGCTTTGGGACGCAGGTGTCCGAGCTCACCCAGCATTCCAGCTTCTTCGGAGTCCCGCTGCGCCGCCCACACCGGCCGTCTCCCCAGACATCTGAGAACGCGCAGTCCCGAACCTCGTCTTCGGTGCCAGATCCTACTCAGGTGAACCGAAATTTTGCAGAGCTTTTTCAATCGATGTGCAATGCATTTTGCATTACAGCCTCTAACTTTCAATTTGGAGCAAACAAGGTGGCGTTCGTGCTCACCCTACTCACCGGGAAAGCTTTTTGGGGGACGGCGGTGTGGGAGAACCAAGATCCTGCTGACGCCTCGTTCCAGGCACTCTCCGCAGAGTGAAGCGGTTTTCAACCGGTCGGTGCGCTGGGGAGAGAAGCCGCCAGTTACTGGCGGAACTACGTCCAGAGAGAAGTCGTGTCTGATTTTTCCATCAATTCGCACTTGCGGCTAGGTCACTGGAACGAGGAGGGCGCAGTGGGACATGTTCATGATGGGCTGGCTGACTGTGTCAGAAGGAGACTAAGCGCTGGATCTTCCGACTACAACTCAATGGAACTCATTGATTTAGCGCTAAGAGTTGATGCCGACTGTCCAGGTCGAGCGAGGATTCGATCCACAGATCGCTTGGCGGAATGGAAGGTCCGCGATCCAGCGGCGGGGACACGGTCAGCCGATTCAAGTCACGAGCCCATGCAGGTGGGTCGAGCTCGGCTTTCCGGGAGGAGAGGGAGGCGGGAGTCCCAGGACGTTTTTTTTATATTGTGGCGGAGCTGGCCATTTCGCGTACAAGGGCCCGTTAAAAGGGCAAGCCCGACAGTAAACATGGGGCTACTGTCGGGTGGGATCTCCGCCGAGAAGACCTCATCTACATCTACGCTCCTCCCGGTGAGATTGAGATGGTCGAATCACACACACACTGCTGAAGCACTGTTGGATTCCGGGGTCGAAGGTAACTTCTGGACAGATCTTTTGCCATCAAACTCCATATTCATTCAACCCTCTTACCACAGAATTGCGTGCACGCCCTCAACGGACAGAGTCTTCCCACACCCTCTCATACAGCACCGAGAAACATCACACTCACCCTCCGGAAACCACACCGAACTCACATCTTTCCTGATTTTTGATTCCCCCCTCACACCCATCGTCCTAGGTCACCCCTGGCTCACCAAACACAACCCCCGAGTAGACTGGACCCAGAATTCCATTGTGGCCTGGAGCAAGGAGTCAAGTCTGTTTGTCTCTGCAGTTTTCGTCTGTCTTGGTTCGTTTTGCAGGAGGCAGCAGTGGATCTGTCTACCGTGCCCGCTGAGTACCATGACTGAAGGAGGTGTCAGTAAGTTAAGGGCCGCTTCTCTCCTCCGCATCGGTCCTATGACTGTGCATAGATTTATTGCAGGGTAAATCTCGCCTAAAGGCAAGTTATTCACTTTCTGTTCCAGAAAGGGAGTATTGGAGAGAAATATTTCTGATTCACTGGCAACGGGGTCATTCCGCCCTTCCTCTTCTCCAGCGGGGCGGGATTCTTTTTGTGGGTAAGGATGGATCTCTGCGACATTGTATGACTACCGGGGGCTGAACAACATAACGGTAAAGAATATCTATCCTTTGCCGTTAATGTCTTCAGCCTTCGAGAGGTTGCAGGGAGCATCTATTTTCACAAAATTGGATTAAGGAATGCTATCATTTGGTCCGCATCAGGAGGGGATGAATGGAAGGACCGCTTTTAACACCCCTAGGGGGCACTTTGAATATTTGTTTATACCGTTCGGGCTTTCCACTCCCCCCGCTTCCAGGCACTCGTCAACGATGTGCTGCGAGATATGGTCGATCAATTCATATATGTCTACCGGACGAATATTGATCTTTTCCCTCATCTCTCCAGGAGCACGTGCAGCATGTTCGCGAGTGCTTCACAGGTTGCTAGTGAATGGGCTTTTTTGTCAAGGCAGAGAAATGCATTTTTTCATGCACAGTCTGTTCCTTCTAGGGTACATCGTGTCGACTGAGGGAGTAAGCATGGATCCTGAGAAGTTAAGGCTGTGGGGATTGGCCAAGTCCGATCCCCGTAAGGCCCTACAGAGGTTTCTGGGGTTCGCCAACTTTCTACCGGCGTTTTATTCGCAATTTCAGCCAACTAGCCTCACCTCGATTGCCTTGACCTCCCCAGAACTACGTCAGGTGGTCAGACACAGCTGAGCTGGTTTGCCAAACTGAAGGTTGCTTCGTTTGAGCCCCCATTCTTTTCCCTGATCCATCACGGCAGTTTGTGGTGGAGGTCGACGCGTCGGAGGTGGGGGTAGGTGAAGTGTTATCCAGCGTTCTCCCGCAGACGATAAGATGCACCCGTGCGCGTTTTTTTCCCATCGGATCTCCTGCCGAACGTAACTCGACATTGGTAACGGAGTTGCTGGCAGTCAGTTGGCTTTGGAAGAATGGCGCCACTGGTTAGAGGGTTCAGGGGTGCCTTTTATTGTATGGACCGATCTAAGAATTTGAATATATTAGGACTGCCAAAAGATTGACTCAGGCAGCTCGGTGGGCACTTTTTTTCGGAAGTTGGACTGTACTCTCTCGTATCGCCCGGGTTCTAAAACATCAAACCTGATTCTTTATCACGCAATTTTTTGATCGTTCCGAACGCCCGTCTACTCCCGAGTGCATTTTACCGGAGACCAGTAGTGGTCTCCACACTCACATGGGAGGTCGATCGAGGGTCAAGACGGCCTTAGAAGGGTAACGCCTCGCCCGGGTGTCCCACCGAACCGCTTATTTGTGCCGGGGGATTACGGTCCATGTCATCCAGTGGGGTCATGTTCCAATGTAGCGTTCATCCAGGGGTTTAAACGCACTAAAGTTTATTCCAGCAACGATTCTGGTGGCCTCGTATGGCTCGGGACGTCCGCGATTTTGTGTTGGCTTGCTCGTTTGTGCCGGTTGGTAAGACTTCCAATCGTTCCCGGATGGGTGCTCCAACCTCTGCCAGTCCTTCGAGACCTGGTCCCACATCTCGCTAGATGTTTATCACCGCCCTCCACCCCTCCCAGGGGTACACGGTTTGTTTGACCGTAGTGGGACGGTTCTCGAAGGCGGCTCATTTTATCCGCTTGCCCAATTACCATCACCAAGGAGACAGCGGTTATTGTCGTGGACCACGTCTTTCGGCTTCAATGGCTCCCCGATGGACGTGTTTCCGACAGGGGTCCCCAATTGTGTCAAAACTTTGGCAAGAGTTTTGTATTTGCTGGGGGCGACTGTCAGTTTATCCTCAGGGTTTCATCCCCAGAGCAATGGTCAAACTGAGAGAGCCAATCAAGATTTGGAGCGAACGTTGCGATGTTTAGTCTCCAAGAATCCTTCCTCCTGGAGCAGCAATTTCAATGGTGGAGTACGCCCACAATACGTTACCAGTGTGTCCACAGGCCTGTCACCGTTTGTAGTGTAGTTTACCAGCCTATTTTCCTAGTCTGGAATCCAGGTCGCGCGTCCCCTCTGCCCACGCCTTTGTCCAGAGGTGGTCACCGCACTTGGACGAGAGCCCGTGAGAGACTCTTCTCCAAGTGAGGAGCGCACCAAGGCCAAGGCCGATCGCCAACCGGTCCAACGCTCCCGTATACGTCTGGGTCAAAAGTGTGGCTTTCTACCAAGAATATTCCTCTCCGATCCGTCTCTAACAAGCTTGCTCCCAAATTTATTGGTCCATTTACTGTCACCAAGATCAGTAGTCGGTGGCAGTCCGCCTTAAACTTCCTCCGGCGACAGGAGGATTCATCCCGCCTTCCACGTTTCTAAAATTAAGCCCGTGTTTCATTCCAACATTAATCCGCCAGCCCCGGTTCCCTCACCGCCGCGACTCGTAGACGGGAACCATCCTATTCGTCAACCGTATTCTGGACTAGGCGGAGGGGACGCGATTTCAGTACTTGGTGGACTGGAAGGTACGGTCCGGAGAGAGGAGTTGGGTACCTGCCAGAACATTCTGATCACACCCTTATCGATGATTACAATCGACAGGTAAGGGAGTCGGGGAACGCAGGTAGGCGTTCCTAGGAGGAGGGGTACTGTCACGTTCGCAGATGCATTGTTCCTTCCTGGCGCGTGTTCTGTGTTGGACAGCAGTGGGCGGTTATGTGTTTGTTGTGTGTGTGTCAGGCCACGGGCTCATCAGGAACCAGCTGCAAGTCATCACCTCACCACTGCTGCTCATTCTCTCACCCTTTATAACTCACCTCATTCTCTTCTCCCCGTCATCATTGTTTGGTGTACTGTGCTGTGTTGTTCCGTCCTTTCCTGGCCGAGTTCTAGTCGCGTCTTCACCTGTTCCGTTCGTGTTCTTCGTGTTCTCGGTCTATGTCTGGACCTTGGATTACTTCACACCAGCACCATCTCATCACAGCCACGCATCACCAGCCGCCACTCAATCCCTGCATCACCAGAGGCCCGCCTATTCAGTGACTGTGTTCTATTCTCTCTTCTATAAATAAACCAGTTAACTCGCTTTGCTTCTGTGATCAATCATGACATGACTGATAAAACAACATCATCTTTTAAAGGACCAGTTAATAGTTTCTCTGTACTCTTACAATCTCTTTATCAAGATGTTTCCCCAAAGCATATAAGTACGGATTAATGAATGTCTTCTGGAGTAACAAATATTTCTGGAATGATAATTAGCTTCTCCATGAGCTCTTGACCCCTCAATGAGCTTGAAAGGAGGATACATCTGGTTGTTAACCGCCTAATGTGATCCACTTCTTGATCTATTCACCAGCTGAAGGTGAATCTGCTGAAAATGACCATCTTCTACAGAAACATCTGTCCATTGTGCTGGTCAAATATCCTCTGCACAACAACTTTGTGTCCTTTCCAATCATTTCTTACTTAAGAACATGCACCTTGAGTTTAATGTTTTTCTGTCTTATTTTTCTCCTTTCTTCGTTTTCCACAGACTTTTTGATAAACTCCTCCATCATGGAACATTTCTGAAACATATACACACAAAAAACGTTGATTAATTTTTTTTACCATAATATTTTTACTAGTTATATAATACATAATATTTTATATATCAGCACCAGCAAACAATTTTACAAACTTTAAATGAGGAAACACTAACAAAGAGCTGATTAGTTGAAAGATTACATTTTAAAACATCCAACAGCTTTCCATGAACTATGCAATTGGATTGGTGATTCATTTTTTCTGAATCAATGTAGGTAGGCCCTGGATCCATATTGAAATGATCATGATGATCCCAGATCAACATTAGCAAATCTACTCTTGAATGATCATGATGGTCCTGAATCAACATTAGCAAATCTAAGCCATAATAGCTGCTTTTCCACTGTCGGGTCAGTGCGGGCCAGTGCGGCCAGGGCTAACAGCGTGCCGGGCTGGGCCTATGGACACAGACCTTAGGCACCAAGGCCAAAATCAAGTTGCATTTCCATTGTCCGTCCGCTAGCTCCGCAGCGCTGATCTAAAAACCACCCTGTAACACAGTTCGTATATACAGGAAGAAGGAGGCGGGAACTGGCGAACATTCAACAAAACTTTAATACCAAAATAAACAAAGAACAAAACGAAAGTAATGCCGGCAGACCCTCGCGGGACGTCTGCCGCCACACACAACTAATAAAAACATAATAAAGTCCAGGCCTGGTCCTCTCTTGTCCTTCACTGTCGTCGCTCCTCCTTTTATGCTCCTGGAGCTCCTCCGTGAGAGACTCAAGGCCGGTGCGCCTCCCAGGTGATGCTCGTTATCACTTGCGTCACCGGCCTCGCACCGTTCCCTCACGGCTCTCGCCCGCCCTGGTCGCCACACACCCTTAAGCACACCTCCCTTGATCAAACGTCACACAACCCAACCCATTTCAGCGTGTAGACCATCACCTGACTACGATTAGCTCCGCCTTTCACCTCGACAAATGATGATAATCCTGGATCAACGTTAGCGAATCTACTCAATATTGAAATGATCATGATGGTCCGGATCAACATTAGCGAATCTACTCAATATTGAAATGATCATGATGATCCAGATCAACATTAGTATCAATAAAAGATCATGAGGATCCAGATCAATTAGATCAAATATTGAAATGATCATGATGCTCCAGGATATACATTAGCGAGCCACTATTGAAATGATCATGATGGTCCGGAATTAGCGAATCTGCCATATGAATGATCATGATGATCCAGGATCAACGTTAGCGGATTACTCATATTGAAATGATCATGATGCTCCTGGAATACATTAGCGAATCTACTCATATGAAATGATCATGATGATCCCAGATCAACATTAGCTAATCTGCACATATGAAATGATCATGATGATCCAGGATCAACGTTAGCGGATCTACTCAATATTGAAATGATCATGATGCTCCTGGATATACATTAGCGAATCTGCCCCATATTGAAATGATCATGACGGTCCTGGATCAACATTAGCAATTGCCCCGTATTAAAATGATTACAATAGCGGCCATCAAATATTAAAATCGGGTTTATAAAAGCAATTATGCTTCTATTTAAAATAATATAATTCATTTTTTGCAGACTTTATATAGACCAAAATCATATTCTGTTTTCAAAGACCTGGAGGTAATGACATTTTTAAGCATTATCATTAAGTTTGATTAAATTAGTAAATAGTTAAGTGTATTTGTGAGTAAAAGTATAAGAAAAGAAGACTATTAGGGGTTATGAAGTAAAGTAAGCTTAGCTATAGCTAAATGGCACATGGCTGTTGTATGTAATGTTAATTGCTTAGGGTTGCATTACATTATGCATTAAGTGTTAAAGGTGCCCTAGAATAGAAAATTGAATTTACCTCGGCATAGTTAAATAATTAGAGTTCTATACATGGAAATGACATACAGTGAGTCTCAAACACCATTGTTTCCTCCTTCTATGTAATTTGATTTGTGCAAAAACCTCTGGAACAGGCGAATCTCAACATAACACAGGACTGTGATGCAACAGTCGGGATCATTTATATGTACGCCCCAAATTTTGCATGCCAGCCCATGTTCAAGACTGACAAGTAAGTATTAATGTCTGGAGCAGCACAGCAGAGTCAACAGACTTTATAGGTAAGCAAGAAAGGACAATAGTGAAAAATGGCAGATGGAGCAATAATAACTGACATGATCTATGATATCATGATATTTTCAGTGATATTTGTAAATTGTCTTTCTAAATGTTTTGTTAGCATGTTGCTAATGTACTGTTAAATGTGGTTAAAGTTACCATCGTTTATTACTGTATTCACGGAGACTAGAGCCATGTCGTTATTTTCATTATTAAACACGTGCAGTCTGTATAATTCATAAACCCAACTTCATTCTTTATAAGTCTCTCCAACAGTGTGTAATGTTAGCTTTAGCCCCGTTAGCCACAGCATAGGCTACTTTCAAACTCATTCAGAATCAATTGTAAACATCCAAATAAATATTATACTCGCATGATCTGATATGCTGCATGACGAACACTTTGTAAAAATCCATTTTGAGGGTTATAATAGCTGTGTGAATTTTGTTTATGCAATGTATTATAGAGTTGCAAGCTCGGGGGGCGGAGAGCGCAAGCAGTTAAAAAATTAAATAATAAAAAGTCTATGGGGTATTTTGATCTGAAACTTCACAGACACATTCAGGGGACATCTTAGACTTATATTGCATCATGTGAAAAAGGATTCTATGGCACCTTTAATTTCAGGACTCCTTAGTGGGCAAATTCATTTTCATTGTCAGTTTGTGATTGCAGAGAAGTTGAAAGGACAGACAGAATCTTACCTTTTGTCGGCCAGCCGAGGGAAGAAGGGAGGGAACGGTCAAAATGGAGGTCAGTTGCATTTGGTCGGCACACGTTGATGACATCAGAGGCTTGTGATAAGAGAAAGAGCAAGAGCAAGGTGGGGTGCCTTGCTCTGATGTCATGCCGACGTGTTGCAAAAACCTCTTGCGAGGGCGAGGCGGCCTCATCGGATTCTGCAGTCGAGCGCAGTTGCTCTCTACCGACTGCGCTGACCAAAAGCACGATGGGAAACGACTTGCTGACGACACAGCTTAAAGCTTATTGGTTTAAACAACCGTGATGCATTGATCTGTTTTAAAATGTTTGTTTTGAAAACTCTAATATCATGTTTTTATGTGTAAAAATAACTGTCTCCGACAGTGCGATCTCTCTGTGAGTTATGTGATAGTTATCAGATTTATAAAATATATAAACATGTCTGTAATATAAAAATGATTGATCCACACATCTTTCGAATGGAAATAAATAACAAGTACTTTGGGTGTATTGTTCATTATGTTTATATTCATATAAAAAGCAACAGAACTTAAATTACATCCAGTTTATCAGCAAAAAAGCGTGAGTGTGAATCCCACGATATCCGCCTTTGATCTCGTAGGTGTCTGATCCTCCTGATCCACTTCGAGAACGGAGAACTGTCCGTCTTGCCTGCACTTTTTTCACTTGCCTGCACTTTTTTCACTCCTCCCCTCACTGCAGCCGCCTGCTCTCGGCTGGACTTCAGGCGAGGTTGCTTCCTAAAGCAACCTCAGCGGTAGCAAACCCAGTGCTTTCATAACAAAGCAACATGATGCGTAACTACTTCAAATGGACTTCCTTCCAAGTATGGTCTCCATTTTTTCACCACCCATACCACAGCTAGACATTCTTTTTCTGAGACTGAGTATGCTTTCTCAGCTTCTCAAAGTAAGCAAGAGGCATAAGCAATGACATGCCCTCACCTTCAGACTCTAGACCAGGGGTGTCCTAACTCGGTCCCGGAGGGCACTGTCCTGCAGAGTTTAGCTCCAACTTGCCTAAACGCACCTGCTTGGAAGTTTCTAGCCTATATTAAGACCTTGATTAGCTGGTTCAGATGTGTTTTATTAGGGTTGGAGCTAAACTTTGCAGGACAGTGGCCCTCCAGGATTGCAAACCCCTGCTCTAGACCAGTGGTTCCCAACCACATTCCTGGAGGACCCCCAACACTGCACATTTTCCATGTCTCCTTTGTCTGACACACCCATTTCTGGTCTTGGAGTCTCTGCTAATGAATGATGACTTGATTCAGGTGTGCTTGATCAAGAGACATGCAAAATGTGCAGTGTTGGGGGTCCTCCAGGAATGTGGTTGGGAACCACTGCTCTAGACCAATGTCACTTGCATCAGTCTGTACATGAAAAGGTTTACTAAAGTTAGGGGTTACAAGTACAGGTGCTTCTACCAAGTCTTGCTTGAAAATGCCAAATGCCTGTTGGTACTGGTCATTCCAAGACCAAGTGAGGCTCTTTTGTTTTAGAGAGTGCAAGGGAGCAGCTTTCTCTGAAAACTGGGGTATAAACCAGTAATACCAGCCTGCAAGTTCCAAAAATCTTTGCACCTCTTTCACAGTTTGAGGTACTGGAAATTACTTTACTGCAGCAACCTTAGTTGGGTCTGTAGTCACTCCTTTTCTGAAACTATGTGCCTGAGGACTATATTTTTGAAGGAGGTTGCATTTCTTTAGGTTAAGAGTGAGACCAGCCTCATGAAGACATGAGAGAACTTGATGATGTTGTAGATGTTCAGAGATGGATTGCGAATACACAACAATATCGTCAATGTACACCATGCAACATTTTCCTTTAACTTCTCATAGCATGTTTCATTAGCCTCTGAAATGATGCTGCGGCAAGAATTCATATAACCCTTTTGACTTTACAAACGGTCTTATGAATACTGTCTGTTTCCATCTCTAGCTGCAAGTAACCACTTTTAAGGTCTAGAATGCTGAAGATTGTAGATCCATGCAATTACTCCAGGATCTCTTGAATATGGGGCATTAGATAGGCATCTAGGTGAGTTTTAGAGTTTAGACTTCTGTAATCGACACAGAATCTGGACCCTACATCTAGGGCCCTATGAAATCCGTTTTATTTTTTCCCAAATTCCGTTTTTATTTTTTCTTAAATTCTGTTTTTTCTATTCCATTTTAATGGTTAAATTAAATTTTAGCAATCAAAAAGCATGTCTAATTAATATGAAATAATGAATCTTGTCCAATTTACCAACAATTTATTAAACGTTTAACAAAAAAATACATTTTTATTCTTTCCCCTCAAATTTTATTTTTTACCAAATTCTGTTTTCTGGATTCCATTTAAATGGTTTAATTACATTTTAATAATCAAAAAGAATGTCTAATTAATTGAATTCTTAAAGACAACAATATTTATTAATTAAAAAATATATTTTTATGAAATGTTGTGTTTTTCAGAAATTCTGTTTTGTATTTTAATTTTTCCGGCAATCAAATGAACGCATACCATTTAATTTATCTTTTAATCATTAAATTAAACTTTTTTGTCAAACAATGTGCTGCACAACAGAGCTTTACTGTTAACATTAAAACATGGAAGAAAAACTGAGACTACTCTTTAAAAATATAGTTTTAATAATGTAGGCTATTATTAAATTAATTTATCTAAATTCCACTGTACAACACTAATATGTTTCTGTCAAGTTAAATCGAACTTTTATTTTGATGGGTTGCCTATAGTGCTTTGAGTTTTTATGAATGGATTCCACGATTCCGTCTGCGTTTTCTGCATCGCGGAAATCATAGGGCCCTATACATCCTTTTTTAGGACAACTACAGGAGAAGCCAAGAGAGAGGTAGATGGTTGAATAACTCTTTTTAGAATCACAATCTGAAGTTATTACAAGCACTTGATTACATTAATAATCACACAAAGCTTGATGCTAAATGTCACTCTAAATATATATTAAGATGTATTCTTGAAAGCAGTATAGATATTGTGCGTTTCTGATGTGGTACCAAATTTTATTTATCTTAATTTAATGCTTTATATTATGCAGCAGATGATGTTAAAGCCATTTATGATACATACAAGAGGAAAATGCATTGTTGGTCAGCGCCACCAAGCGCGAATTAGCAGAAGGTGAACGGTCCAATCGTTGGTGATTTGCCTTGCTTTTTCACATTGCGCTAAGTGTGAAAGGGCCTTAACATGTATACAAATCAAAACTTTCCTTCATGCGAGACCAGCACGGTTCAGACATGCCCTACGGCAGACCAGCACATGTGTACTGAAACACTCCCAAACGTAGGCATATTCAAGTCATGACTGTTTACCTGTGCATTCTCTAATTAAAGATGAATCAAATAATTCAATATTCATTTTTTATTCAGTTTGTACTTTTATTTACATTTTATTTTACATTTTTCATTTACATTGTTGGATTTCACACCAAGACAGAAGTTTATCTAACATTTTTATTGTGAAGTATTGAACTGAATTGAATAAATGAAACCAAAATTAACTTAACAGATATTTGCATTTAAAACACATCTTAATATTAGGTGAAAACAGGGCCTTAGGTGTATCTGCAAATGTGATGGCAAAATAATTTTTTTGAGAACACTAAAGTTGCTTTCCAGAATGAGTTTTCAAATGATGTTTCATGTTTCTTTTATTTGCGAAACTCATGTCACACTGAAGACACGTGAAAGGCTCTTCAGTGTGACTTGTTATGTGAACCTCAAGGCTTGCATTGCTTAAGCATGTCATTCCACAGTGAAGGCACATGAAAGGCGTATCTCCAATGTGAGTTAATACATGACTCTTAAGACGTTTACTGTATGTATAGCCCTTTCCACATTGATGACATATAAAAAGGTTCTCTATTGAGTGAGTGCTCATGTGGGTTTTAAGAGTTAATTTGCATCTGAAACTAATTCCACACTGATCACAGGTAAACGGCTTCTCTCCAGTGTGAATTCTCATGTGGACTTTAATCTGTCCTTTGCTTGAAAAACTCTTTCCACACTGATCACATGTGTACGGCTTCTCTCCAGTGTGAATTCTCATGTGGACTTTAATCTGTTTTTTGTGTGGAAAACTCTTTCCACACTGATCACATGTGTACGGCTTCTCTCCAGTGTGAATTCTCATGTGAATCTGTAGATTTCCTTTTAGTGAGAAGCTCTTCCCACACACAGATTACAGGTAAAAGGCTTCTCTCCAGAGTGAATTCTCATGTGGACATTAAGGGTTGTTTTTTGAGTAAAACTCTTTCCACACTCTTGACAGGTGTAATGACTCTTTCCAGTGTGAATTTTCATGTGGACATTAAGGCTTGATTTTTGACTGAAACTCTTTCCACACTGCTGGCAGGTGAAAGGCTTCTCTCCAGTGTGAATTCTCATGTGGATTGTAAGGTTTTGTTTTCGACCGAAACATTTTCCACACTGTTGGCATGTGAAAGCACTACTATTTTCTGTCTTCGGAACTCTTTTTTGTGAGGGAACCATTTTTGTCATTGAGCAACTGAAAGATTTTTCTTCAGTTTTGAAATCATGATCTTTTTCATGATTTTTCTCTTCCAATTCCTCCAGTTCTTGACTCTCCTCTTTCAGCTGCATCAGGTCTAAAGAAAAACAAATACAAGTTAACCCTTGTTTAATGGCACAAAACAAACATAAAAGCATTAAAACATCAACACTCACCAACATAGTATACTACATCCTATATGCACTAAGCTACTGAAAGAGGTTATACAATTTTTAATCTAATTAATTACACGATGTGCAGATTAATTATTCAAATTAACCTCGTATTAATCTCACATCAGTTCTGGCAGAAAAATTATCCCCAAAAAGATCATTAGCAAACACTGGTCTTCTTCCACTGATCCTTCAAGAGCCAAAATATTTGTAATATACAATGCCATGTTTATCTGACAAATAGATTAGGAAGCAAGCTAGAGAAGAGGAGAAATGTAGAGGACAAAAGTTTTGTGTGTAAGTGCATTGGTTTAAGGATGTGAGATGGTCAGAGGTTAGTTACCCCAGTTCCCTTTCAGTCGGTCACGTTCAACGTATGTCAGTAGTGACCGACGAATTGGGATATCGCCAGAGAGCCCAATCAGCTTCGAGTGAACTAAAACAAGCCAATGGATTTGGCGTGCGATATTTGCATAATGCGCACAACCCCCACCAGATGGTATAAATAGGAGGCAGATGCAATCACACTCTGTCTTTCACTTTGGAGACATCCTGTGTGTTCCCTGCTATTAGACAGAGTGACTTCTCAAGCCTTCGAAGAGCTTTTCTTCTACAGTGCTGGTGTTAAGGCACCTTACAGCGAGGCCGCGAGCTTTCCCAGAGCGAGCTTTTTGAGCTATTTATACAGCTCTCGACCGCTGTTTTTACCTGCATCATTTGCCCCGTTTGGTTTGCGATTTGGGCTGGTTCCTCTGTGCATGTGGCTCGGAGTGGTGTACCTGCAGTCAGTGATGGGCAGTAACGCGTTAGAAGTAACGCGTTACTGTAATCCGATTACTTTTTTCAAGTAATGAGTAAAGTAAGGGATTAAAATTGCAAAAACAGTAATTAGATTACTGTTACTTCCCCATAAGCAGGCTGCATTACTGCGTTAACCATGATTTTGTTTCGTGAGACTGTCTCGTGACCTGAGTCGTAACGTGACAATGACGTATGAGCGCCGCGGCGTCAGTGGTAACACCGACATGTGTAGTGTTGAACAAGAGACAACATGGAGTGCGGGATATAGCAGGACTGGCTGACAGCGCGTTGTTAGGCATGGCGATGGCAACCCAGCGCGTTGTTGGGCGCTCTAGATGCAATTTTAGATGCATTTAAGTGTCTCAAATGAGGTGGAGTCCCCTCACCTATTCCTCGATCTAGTTTCTTTTTCTGAATCAGAAAAGTGCTAATTTGGTGAATAAGCCAAGGTGACCAGAGGATCACAGTGGGGCAAGTGGATTGCTGGTCCTTCTCATGGGTGGCCTAGCATTTAAGTCAGGGCTCCAGCAGAGGATCAGATGTCGACTGCTATATATTGGAAAGCGGGTTGTTGCACTCTGGAAATGAAGATGAGACTGAGCGTCCCACGGTTGTGATGTGATTCAGAGTTGACGACCATGCCTTCCCGGGCCCCTGGAGACGTAGTGCGACGTGTACTCGCCTTGCCCCGCCCTGTCTTTAGCCCGGACATGCATGAAAAACTTGGCAGTATGGAAGCCTTTTGGTGCCAAATATGGAACACCAAATCGGCCATAATCTGCATTAAAAGTTTGACCTCTCTCACTACCCTCTATGGTGGGATGGCAGTGCTACTGGCACACCACCTCTGCCCTGCATGCGTCTTAGCCCTCGGCAGGTCTGTGGAAGGCCAAAGCACTCACTGCATATGGGTAGTTCTGAGTCGGGGTTGAGCTACTTATGATGCAAGTCATAGCGCAGGCCCTTGGCCAGACAATGTCCACCATGGTGGTCCAGAAACACCCCTGGCAAGCTTTGCAGAGGTGTGCGTTGTCATCAAAGTGCGCTTTCTCGATGCTCTCATCTCTCAAGCTGGCCTAAAACCCAGCCTGCTCAGTCCATAGCCAAGCCAGGTGGCTAGCGAGAAGCTGTCCTCGAACAGGCAACCAGGAGCAGAGTTAGACAGTACTTCGCCAGCAGGTCCCAGTGTGTTGGTCGAGGCCGCCTCCAATGTGCCGTCTCCTATACACACTGCCACCTCGCAGAGTCTTACCCCACTTTGGGCTGCTATGCTGTCCGAGTCGGGTCCCAGCACTCTGCCTCGCGGCCGATACATCTGTGGTGCCTTTGGTCCCGCTGGCTCGGTGTCTGGAAGCCTGGCTAGCGATTCCCAGCCTGTCCCGCTGGCTCATTCATACCATCAGACTCGGCTATGCGATTCAGTTCGCCCAGCATGCTCAGGGGTGTGTCCATTACACTCATGTGTCCCTGGACAATGCACCTGTTCTCCGGGTGGAGATTGCTGTCCTCCTGGCGAAGGATGCAATCAAGCCGGTCCCTCCAGCCGATATGGAGTCAGGGGTTTACAGCCCCTACTTCATTGTACCCAGGAAGGGTGGTGGGCTACGGCCAATCCTGGATCTGCGTGTCCTGAATCGGTCCTTTCACAGGCTGCCGTTCAAGATGCTTACGCAGGATTGGTTTGCAGCGATCGACCTGAAGGACGCGTACTTTCATGTCTTGGTTCTGCCTTGACACCGACCCTTTCTACGGTTTGCGTTCGAGGGTCGCCCCGCGTCTTTACAAAGATTGTGGAGGCGGCCATTGTTCTGCTCAAGGAACAGGGCATTTGCATCCTAAACAACCTCGACAACTGGCTCATTCAGGCCAGCTCGGGGGAGCAGTTCGAACACGGGGACATGATGCTAGCTTACCTCAGCCGGTTGGGTCTTTGGGCAGAGGATCTCTTATCTCGGTATGGAACAGGACACGGTCGCCCGGACAGCGCGCCTCACAGAGGAGCCCGTCCAGTCAGTGTTGAACTGCCTGAGTACGCTCAAGCGGAGGACAGCGGCCCCAATGAAACTTTTTCAGAGGCTCCTGGTGCATATGGCATCCACAGCCGCAGTCACGCTGCTCGAATTGCTTGATATGAGGCCGCTTCAGCACTGGCTTCATGGCCGGGTCCCGAGATGTGCATGGCAGTGCGGTACGTTCCGTGTCCTCGTGACACCGAACTGTCATCGCACCCTGACTCAGTGGTCGGATCCTTCGTTCCTGCGGGCAGGAGTTCCCGTCGAACAGGTGTCCAGGCATGCCGTGGTCTACACAGATGCTTCTGCCACCGGATGAGGAGCCACGTACCACAGGCGTGCAGTATCAGGTCTGTGGACGGGGCCTTAACTGCACTGGCATATCAATTGCCTCAAGTTGCTAGTAGGGATGGGCATTTTTCCAAAAATATTGTATTCGAACCTGGGCCGGATACATGCATCCATTTACTCCAGTAGAGTTCCCCGCCTGGCGAACCCTGTCGAGTTCCTCCGCCTCCCCTTGCGGCTCAGACATTGCGAAGTGTCTGATGCCAGGCCAAATTTCCATATCTGATGTTGAGGTTTGGCTGGATGCCATATGTCACGACCCCTCCACGTGAGTGGTCCCATATGTGTATTGTCCACGGTCAAACTCCCCACGATAAGCCCGTGTCTTTCTCTTAGCAGAGCCAGCTCTGCCGTCACCTGTCAGATGAGTCTCCCCCATCTCTAGGATGGAGCCATCCCAAGGACTCTATATGCGTAATGCCCATGGCCAGTCCATATGTGTATTTCCACGTAAATTCATCCCCTGCTGGGTAGGTGGTGGCCTCTGCAGCATTCGCTTCTCCGCAGGGTTCGCTTCCCCAGTGTTGTCTAAGACATTGGTTCCCAAACCTGTCCTGAAGGACCCCCAGCACTGCACATTTTGGATGTCTCTCTCATCTAACACACCTGATTCAACTCATCAGCTCATTAGTAGAGACTGCAAGACCTGAAGTAGGTGTGTCAGATAAGGGCGACATACAAAATGTGCAGTGCTGGGGGTCCTTCAGGACAGGTTTGGGAACCACTGGTCTAAGACTTACTGTAGTGGGTCTTGCGGAACAACAGTAGACTCTCTCAGTGTAAGCTCACCCCCTTCACCGCCCCCCAGGTGCACCGGGTGGCTAGAGCTTACACTGGGTGCTGGAAGGGGTCAGTAACTGTAGCATTTCATTTGAGATCCCAATTCATCAGTCACTACTGACATATGTCGAACGTATGCAACCCTCGTTCCCTGAAGGAGGGAACGGAGACGTACGTCCCGTTGCCACAGTTCCTTGGCCTTTGCTGTAGTGCAGACTCAAGGTTGTCTCCTCAGCCAAAAACAGAGTGCAAATGCATCTGCTTCCTATTTATATCACCTGGCGGGGCGGTGTGCATTATGCAAATATCGCACGCCAATTCCATTGGCTTGTTTTAGTTCACTCGAAGCTGATAGGGCTCTCTAGCGATATCCCGATTCGTTGGTCACTACTGACGTACGTCTCCGTTCCCTCTTTCAGGGAACGAGGGTTAAATACGTAACCAAGATGTTTACAAGGCAGGTGATTGGACTTATAGGTTGTTTCAATTTTGTCAGGTAGGTCTAAAATAATAGAAAAAGTAGTAACTGAGCAAATTGTACATTTTTTATTTATGGGTCAAAAATAAAATATATTTATTATTTTATTTATGGATCAAATGATTTGTGTCTGCAACAAATTAAATTTACAATAGTCATTTTATGTACATAAAAAAAAAAATGTTAAATGCAAGCATGTCTACTTTCATATTTCTTTCAGAAAATGAGTGATGGTTTCTCTAGATAAGACTCTTAGTCCTCGTCTGGGATCACGTAGAACGCTTTGAAGTAGGTCTGGACGATTATGGCCTAAAATCAAAACCTCGATTAATAGAACATTTTACCTCGATTATGATTAATGAACAATTATTTGTTTTTGTTTTTTTTGCCCTCATAGTTCACTGACAAGGTTTGTACTGTAAATATGATTGACTATTAAAGATGGGATATTTTTCTCCTATTGAAAGAGTGATCTGACATAACGGCTCACTTTCAACAGTTATTTTATCTATGGTTCGTAACATTTCTTACAGATTTCTGCTCGTTGTAAATCAGTTGCCACAGTGGGGGATTTTAAACAAAATCCTAATATTAAACAGCCCAAAACAGCTCTTAGATGAAAATACAAAATAATAGATACAAAATAATGTTAAAAACACAGTAATTTCACAAAAACCTCCACCTTAAATGATACTCAAATGCTCAGGAGTAATGCTGATGAATGCTTTATTCAAGACCTCTATATTCAGTTTTTTAATTTTTTCTTGTCAGACAGGGTGCATAAATTGATTTTTTGTAAGACAGTCCCGAAATAGGAAGCATTGTCCCAAGTCCTGCAAGACATAAGCAGTGTCCCTCATGTCATTTATGTCTGTAGTCATTATAGGCTATGTTTTTTATAATACAAAAAAAAAAAAAAAAATATATGTGATTGACTCGTTTTCCCTGTTAAAAACAAAAGTGAAAGAGAGGCCCATTATTTAGGTTATTATTAGGGCTGTCAATCGATTAAAAATTTTAATCTAATTAATTACATACTCTGTGATTAATTAATCTAAATTAATCGCATACATAATTTTTGCTGTGAAAGTATTAAATATTTCAATTCAAATGAATCAATGCAGGGTTGGTCTTCGATGGTGACAGACATGGTCATCCTCACAAACAGTAAAAAGTGCCCTACGCACGTGATCTGTGAGCCCGATACTGACAATAAAGTACCTGTCACTGTAATTCTTTCTTGCCCTCTGCAAAAAAAAAAAAAAAAAAAAAAAAAAGTGATTTTATAGTTTTGTAAGAGAAGATGCTTTTTTGCTAAACCTGAAAAGTATTAAAAAGTAGCATTTAGAAGTTATATTAACAAATAATATAATTTTCTACCATATACAATTGAATGCACCTAGCTAACAACAACTTGCTTTGTTCTGGTTTCACCTCACTCCAGTCTAAACTAACTGATTTTATAGGTAGGCCTAATTTACTACACATTGACATTTAAATAACCTGAAAATATTGTGGATTATTAAGGCTAATTTTACTAACCACTCTTGCTAAATGGGGTAAGTACACTTATGTTCTCATTTCAGAGTTGTTCGAGTAAATGATTCATTATAGACCGTGTGGACAGATGATTCATTAAAATGAATCTGTTCAAATGAGTCATTAGGTCACGAATCGGACATTAGCGGACGTTGACGCGTTGCGTGCGAATCGCGACTGTTATTAGAACATCGCAAAAGATTTGTCAACACAGAAAACACTTCACCACTGGATAGGATTTTCTTTTTGTTTACTGAAAGCGTGGTTTATGTCAGCTGCATGTGCAGGGCGCCTGTCAGAGAAGATGAGGTGACGTTCTTTGAGCACTATTCACACCCAACAGTTATTCAGGAAAAACATTCTCCGAATGCGCCTCGTGAAACATGGATTCGGTCTTACGAACTTTTAGCATTGTGTCAGTTGATTTAGATTATTATGTGTGAGGTAGAGAGAGTGCAAAGACGGTGCTTACTTTGAAGAGAGAGAGAGCTCGCGCGCACGAGGGAGGAGCTTTCTGCTCGTTCTGTCCTTCAGTGCAGCAGTCGTCTGTCTCCCTCCTTCATTTTACAGTCGACTAGAACGGCTCTAGGTTCAAAGGTCAATACGGAATGGATTAATCTGCGTTATTTTATTTAATGCGTTATTTTTTCTCAGATTAATTAATCGAAATTAACGCGTTATTTTGACAGCCCTAGTTATTAAATTTGGTAGACTGCAGGCCCCTTAGAGTAAATTACATGGTATGACTCGAACCGTGGACAGTGATACTCACAGTGCCGGTCACAATTAACAAAGCTTATTTTGCCATTTAAAACATTATTATCCAACGTGATGGCAAATAGGCTTTCCAACTAATGTAAAAAATTAAATATTTACATAAATTTATCTCTCACACGTCTAGCATTGTCCCACAAAATCACATCTACTGTCATGTTACCCTATTCAGATGTGCTCTTCCACCAGCGTAGGGACGTCAATCATGTCATGCAAGATTGGCTTTGGAAGTATTAATTTCTAAAGTCATACACCAGATTCGACAACATAGGTGAAAAAATTGAAAACAAAAAATTTTCAAATTGCGTCGTCTTAAAGGGGTGGTTCAATGCGATTTCACTTTTTTAACTTTAGTTAGTGTGTAATGTTGCTGCTTGAGCATAAACAGTATCTGCAAAGTTACAGTGCTGAAAGTTCAATGCACACAGAGATTTTGTCTTTTAAAGTTATGGCAGTTTATCGCCTACAATTACGACCAGTTTGGACTACAACAAGCTTCTTCCTGGGTTGGTGACATCATAAACCCTGCCCACAGGAACACGCAACAAAGTGGGCGAGGCCATGTCGCATGCATACAATGTACACTTTTAAAGCAGAAGCTGCTGTTTATGGGCCCTAACCTGCAAGTATTTTTTTATTTTTTTATACACTGCAGTCACATGAACTGTTTTAAATACGTCTTTAGTAGCTTTCTGGGCATCTGAAAGTGTTAATTATCTTGCTGTCAATGCAGGCCTCACTGAGCCATCAGATTTCATCAAAAAATATCTTAATGTGTGTTCTGAAGATGAACTAAGGTCTAAAGGGTGTGGAATGACATGAGGGTGAGTAATTAATGACATTATTTTCATTTTTGGATGAACTAACCCTTGCAGTAAAGCGTTGTCTTCTTACTAGATCACAAACTAAATTTGTTCATTACCTCCTTCTATTATTATATCATGCATCTTACGGCTTTACAGTCCGTACAACAATAAATCGTCTGATGATTATGTAAAGGACGTACATGAGTGGATATTTCACACGAGTCGACTAAGTTATGCAAACCAAAGATTAAAACGCTGTTTACTTCAAAGACTAAAGCACAAACAGGAGGTGAATAACATCATTTAAAATGATGAAACTAACCTGTTTGTTCTTCAGTTTCTTCATGTTTCACACTGAACACTTCTTCAATCTTTATTTCTTCACTCTCCTCTTTAATAAACGCCATCTTTATAATAGTGTGTCACGAGATCTCAGCTGAACCAGGAGTTTTCCTGTGTGTTTGAACAATTTGACATGTTTAAGATGAGAATGATTAACAGAAATAAAAATAAATCCACAGTAAATCATTATGGCTGATTATAACAATAATTTTACCATTTACTGCAGTTTGTTAAAAGGTCACACATCAGACAGCGCTGCGGCTAATGAAACAGAAAATGTTGAGAAATTAAGGTCTTTCTTTCATCAAAACTGAATCAGAATATATGGGTTCATATTTTGAAACAAATCAGGTTAAATATATCAAGAGGGTGGTAACAGTTATGTTCAGGGTTAGGAAAAATTTCATTAAATTTAAATTAAAACCGTAAAGGGTTACTAAAAACAAATACATAATTGAACATAAGTGCTATAAAACTGTGGTAACACTTTACAATAAGGTTCATTAGTTATTGTATTAGATTAGATAAACTTTATTAACTAAATTAACTAACATGAACTAACCATGAGCAGTACAATTGTAACTGCATTTACTAATGTTAGTTAACGTTAACAAGATGAGACGCACATTTTCTGTTACTAAAAAAAAATGAGAAAAAACATATTTTCAGTTACTCATGTGTGGATGTGTTTTACTCACAGAAATAACGCTCATAAAAGTGAGATAAAGCACTATGCTATTACATTATAATGTAATATAAAAAAGTCTGAACGAACTAAGCCTATTTAAAAACTTTAAATGCTTACAAAAACACAAACCTTTCTTCAGCCGATTCTCAACAGACGCCCAGCGCGCCGCGGTCTTATGACGTCACAACACCACTCCAAAATAAAAGTCCTGATCACAGGCTAAAATCACAAAAGTGCATAGGCTATATACAAGCAAAATAATATGTCGGATGGATTATAGATTAATACATGTTTAAATACATGCTGTCCAGTGATGTGCTGAAAAGAACTGCCAATGAAAGAGTGTAGCACATCTAATATGAGAGAAAGACAAAACTATCATGTTTGAGTGCAGAAACCAATTACACCAGGGTTTGATTTTTGAAGCGACACAAACTACACATTTTCTTCAGAGAACATATCTGTCATCCATGGATTAGACATGGCTTTGATCTTTGCCCACTCTCTGTTGTAAACTGAGAAGGGAATTGTTTTTTTTGTTTGTTTGTTTTTGATACCACTTATAGTAACATTTGAACCCATAGTGTACTACAAGTGGTGGCTAAATACATTTTTAAATACAGAGATAGTATATTAAAAGCAGATTTTAGTTCAGATTTCATGCTGTCTCAAAATAGCACAGTTGAGTACACTTACATGCTCTTAAGATGATCTTAAGAAGTATTAAGATTAATTTTTAGTATAATAAGTACAAAATTAGTGCACAAAAATAGATCACTTTAAGTACATTATTGCAATAAACTTTTTTGGGATATTTTACTTGCATTACTTGTGTGCTGAACTACTTTCTTCCACCAGGTTCACATCTCAAGTAGTTTAACAGTTGAGGCCAAGCCTCCATTACTAATTCAAAACCAAGCATCACTTTCTTGAAGCGACAAGGTGTCCAGCCAAGCGACTGGTGCAAGAAATCAGAACAGGCATTTGTCCTTTTTTCTCTCTTTTTTCACAAACCTCTTTGTTTCATTGTTGTTTATCCCAGCAGGGATAATAATCAGCAGTATCAAGGGCGCCTGTGTCACAGCTCTGCTGCAGTTATTGGAGGTACGACTGAACCGCAAGCGTGTGCAGAGCTTACTGAAGTAACAGCCAAGAATAAATGACATTTAATGAACGTTTATATCTTAGATTATATCTATAATATTTATACCTTTTATGATGCTATATAAAGGCTTAAAAACAAGCACAATTTACACACTGACTGAAATTCTGTTAGCCTCCAGTTAGGCTACTGTTAAGAGTAATAAATCATGACAAGACAAAGCAGTGGGCGTAAACTCATCACAATTAATTGATCTATCCACATTTTCATGATTATTAAAGGTGCCATAGAATCAAAAATTGAATTTACCTCGGCATAGTTGAATAACAAGAGTTCAGTACATGGAAATGACATATAGTGAGTCTCAAACTCCATTGTTTCCTCCTTCTTATGTAAATCTCATTTGTTTAAAAGACCTCCGAAGAACAGGCGAATCTCAACATAACACCGACTGTTACGTAACAGTCGGGATCATTAATATGTACGCCCCCAATATTTGCATATGCCAGCCCATGTTCAAGGCATTAGACAAATGGCAGATGGATTGATAATAACTGTTCATGATCCATGATATCATGATATATATTTACACTCTAAAAAATGCTGGGTTGTTTTTTAACCCAAATGCTGGGTTCAGCCTGCTGAATAATTTGGGTAAAAATGGGATTAACATTTTTTTAATCAAGTAGATTCATTAAAAAGATAAAGATAAAAACAAATGGAGCCAGCACAAAAATAAATTTAAGAAGCAGGTATAAGACTTGTTAGCACTGCCAGCTAATCTTGTAAAGATATTACTAATCAGATGTTTCTTTCTGTTCTTTTACAGCAATGGATTTTTTTTATCACACAGAAACTCATCAACTGGAATCTTGAGTGCCTCATTGAAAAATTTTTCTGGTAATCATGTGATAAACAATTTTGATTTTCAAATTCTTTTTCTTTGTAGGTACAAATATTTTTCTCATATTCACACAGATGCATCCACAGCCAGTAGGGTGTTCATTCTAATGCCTGATCTGATATTAATGATTCATGTACAGTCAGATGTTCTTTGTCTGTCAGTAAATCAAACCCGTGACTAAACTTCACCTTGCGTTGTTTCTCTTACAAATCTGTTATTTAATGGTGATTAAATTATATAAAGAAAGCGATCAAATTAAGCTCCCTTTGCAGTCTTTGGAGTAGCGCATAGGAAAAATGCCTTTTATTTATAAATTATGACAATTTTGGATGTAAAAAGCATATTAACATTATAAGTGCACCCCAGGAAACAAAGAGTTTTGCGCACGTCAGTCACTGATAAACTCGCCCTGTTTGATTGAAAGCTTCAGCGCGTGCTCCTCCTAGGACTTTCTTTGATCGCTTTCTGATATACAGCCATATCGCACAGCTACAAGTGTGATATTGCTTTTATACAACAGTTCGACGGCACGAGTGTGTAAATAAATAAGAACAACAACGGAGTGTCTTTACAAACCTCTTTTGTGCAGCACTACTTCCTTCTGCCACGGATTCAAATCTCAAGTTGACATGATATATTACATATAACATTCATTCTTCAAGTCGATGTCCATAATATTATATCCATTATAAAAGTCCCTTTGAATGTCCGCTGAGGAAAGCAATTTTGTATTTGTCCTTTTTACAGCTATGGGAATTTTCCATAACACCACAGCGCTAAAACAACTTCCTTTGCAAAAGTTCCTTTCAATTTAAAGGTGCCATAGAATTTAAAATTGAATTTACCTCGGCATAGTTGAATAACAAGTTCAGTACATGGAAATGACATACAGTGAGTCTCAAACTCCATTGTTTCCTCCTTCTTGTGTAAATCTCATTTGTTTAAAAGACCTCCGAAGAACAGGAGAATCTCAACATAACACTGACTGTTACGTAACAGTCGGGATCATTAATATGTACGCCCCCAATATTTGCATATGCCAGCCCATGTTCAAGGCATTAGACAAGGGCAGCCAGTATTAACGTCTGGATCTGTGCACAGCTGAATCATCAGACTAGGTAAGCAAGCAAGAACAACAGCGAAAAATGGCAGATGGAGCGAAAATAACTGACATGATCCATGATATCATGATATTTTTAGTGATATTTGTAAATTATCTTTCTAAATGTTTCGTTAGCATGTTGCTAATGTACTGTTAAATGTGGTTAAAGTTACCATCGTTTCTTACTGTATTCACGGAGACAAGAGCCGTCGCTATTTTCATTATTAAACACTTGCAGTCTGTATAATTCATAAACAACTTCATTCTTCATAAATCTCTGCAACAGTGTGTAATGTTAGCTTTAGCCACTGAGCACTATCAAACTCATTCAGAATCAATGTAAACATCAAAATAAATACTATAATCACATGATCCGACGCATGCATGCAGTATGCATGACGTACATTTTGTAAAGATCCATTTTGAGGGTTATATTAGCTGTGTGAACTTTGTTTATGCACTGTTTTATAGTCGAGAGCTCGGGGACGGGGAGTGCGAGATTTAAAGGGGCTGCAGCCTGAATCGGCGCATATTTAATTATGCCCCAAAATAGGCAGTTAAAAAAATGAATAAAAAAAAATCTATGGGGTATTTTGAGCTGAAACTTCACAGACACATTCAGGGGACACCTTAGACTTATATTACATCTTGTGAAAAACATTCTAGGGCACCTTTAAAAGTCTCTTGTGACTCACTGACTCATTCACCTGTAAAGTTTTGCTGTAACTTTCACTCAATCTATATTACGCACCAATGGACATATTTATATAAAATAATATTTATTAAACAACAAATAAACACAATTGTACAGTTCAGTCACACGTAAAGCACTAGTGTGACCGTGACGGCTGTCAAGTGTGCCGTGGATAATCATAGACATTATAATAAACACTAGACGCCCTATTGGCCGCTTTGGACTGTTGCGGCCATATTGTGCGGGGAAAGACTGCGCTGTTAACAAACACAAGTAAACGGTTTTTCTGGATTAAAAACAAAAATAATGTTTACATTTATCATTTCAGTGGTTTATAATGTACGCGGTGTACAAAAAGTTCTAGTTACTTAAAATCTCTATAGTTAGACATATAAAATATTTATTTTAACAAGAAATAGTCAAAGCTCAGGCTTGTCATGTATTTGGCTGCTTTATTCTTGCATAAGAATGGTGAAAACGCCCATATTGAGATATTAATTTTCACATTAAATGAAATAAAGTTTTCTTATTGTGGAAAAGGGATTTTCTGTCTTTAACGCAATTTTAGCTTTTCTTGAGCTTAGAATTGACCACTATTGATAAAATTAAACAAATCATCAAATACAAATCACACAGGCTGCTTTCTGCATTTTATAGCACTAAAATGATTCTGATATTTACAGATAGATACTCCAAAAAACATACAACAACAATAATAACTGATGGATCCTTTATGGTAATACACATGACATGGTATTACAGTGCAATACAAATTGTAAATATAAGAAAGTGAGAACAGTAAATAGTTTGTTATACACTATAAAAAATAGTTTATGTAGTATATAATATAATAATATATTGATAATAGCATATAGTGTAATAATACTATAATAATAGCAATAGAATATGTAGTATCATAGATTATCATAATCTATTATAGACTATAATAGATTGATAATCTCAAGTGGTAAAATAATAATAATCGCAAATACAATGTTATATCAATTGCAGAATAAAATAGACAATAATAAAAATAGTAAATAGTAAATTAAATAGTGACTAGTACAATAATAATATAGTATTGGTATAATAATAATAACAACAAAAGGCTACATATTTTCCATCAGTCTCTTGGAAATAGTTAGAACAGTACACTGACAGGCTCTCCTCAGGTTGCAACGGGCTGAAAAGGAAATAAAAATATAAATGATTCACCATTTAATGGCAAACTTTTAAATAATGTAGATGAGTCTGGAAACTTCCCTTCTAGCTACTTCCCACTGTCTCCTCAACTCATTGTCTTTGTGAAACCTTAAATGTGTGAGAAGCTAGCCAACTAACCTACGTTACAGTAAGATTAACAAAATATAAGTCACCTAGCCGAAACGAGTACTTGTCATAAAAGTCACTTTTAATAAAATAGAGATGCATATTTAAACTTTAGGAAATTTAGTTTATAAAATAACATATAAGCTAAAACTATATTAGAAATCATGTAAACTCATGTCTCAACTTTCACAGCTAACTAGCGATATCGCTATCTATTTTAGTCTGACTACTATCAATTATATAATGACAAAATACTACCAGAAACAAATGTTCAGTCTTACCTGTGAAAGGTCATTCCCCGAGACTGGTTTTCAATTGTGCCGTGATTCGTACAGCCCCAAGCAGCACACACGAAGCAGGCATTTTTCTTACTTCCAGTTATTAGCGTTATGGGAATGTTGCCCCGCACAATATGGCGGTGCCGTTGACGTACGATCCAGCGGTCAATAGGGCGTCTAGTGTTTATTATAATGTCTATGTGGATAATTACCAAATGCCAAAAAATAAATACAATAAAATAAATGCTACACCTCGTATCTCTATATTTCCTAATTTTTGTTTTCTTTTATTTAAAACAAAAAGATTTGTTGTTAGAAAAGATTTCTATTTTGAAGTTTTTTTTAATCAGTGCATCCTGAAAAAAGTATCACAGGTTCCAAAAACATTAAGCAGCACAACAGTAAGCAAGCCACGCCCCTGCGTCTTTGAACGAGGGGGCGAGGCAAACAATATTTTGAATTTGGACTGCAGTACCTATTTTGACCACTGTCATTCCTACATAGAGCCCCTTTAAATATAATTTGACACTCATGTGAAACTTTTTTCTTATATTTGTATAAAGTGTTTGAACCGGGATCTCCTCTGAAGAACTGAGGATATTAGTGTTTGTGGACACGCACACATCCAGAGAACATCCTGATGTTGTCAGGTGGACAAAAACATTGTGTTGGCTTTTTAAAGCTATTTTGATGATCACTTTTACTCCTGTGCTGTGGAAAAGATGGAGTACAGTTATTAATAATAATGAGAAATGTTTCTTGAGCATCAGAGACTTCTTTCACAAACATTATGAAACTTTAATATTCAAACTTTTGGCCACCAGTGTTCATCAATCCAACAGAGTTTAGTAACAGTGAAATGATTTTGAAGGTCATGTGTCATGATCCCTAATGAGATTGTGAAGAGAACTGCTCAGTTTGACATTTCCTTTCTGACCGCTTAATATCATATTTATTATGTATTTATTATAAATGATGTATTTAATTGTTGATAATTTTATTATATTTTTTGTTTGTTTGTTTTTTTGATAATAAGCTAAACAACCAATGACTTTACATTAATTTTGTCAAATGCTAATGTTTTGTTTAGGATTTTAGGTGTGTTTTTAACAGTGTGTATATTCAAGAACAGAACATGGTAATTTTACACATTTACACATTTTCTTTGTTTTAATCTTTCTGACACACTGTGTTAAACTCATCAACACAATGAATGAGTTAAAATGAACACAATATGCATTATCCCTAAACACCCATTAATGTGTAAAAAATTAATACAAGTTGTTTCATTTTTAACACATCCTTTCTAAAACATATTTCTGCTTTACAGTATTATACTATAATTTCTACAAAAACATTACATGATTTATTTATGATTATGAAAGCAGGAAGATCCAGACCTACAGGAGTGACGATTACTGACTATTGACCGGTAAGATCCTCAGAGAGTCAGAAAAACTGAAGAATGGAAAGAGTGTGTGAGTGAAGGTGGTTGTGTGTGTGTCTAGATGTGTGTTAGTTACAGGATCAGAGAATGACACCGTTCCTCTGTCATAGTCCAGATTCACTCTCATACGATCAAGGCTCTGATCAAACTGACTATAATGCACACCCCAGGCATCAGTGTTAAAGAAATCACGTCCCTTCCTCTGTTTTGATGCTGTAGTTACTCCAAGACTCCACTCTGAACTCTCTTTAACCTCCACATCCCAGCAGTGTGTTCCTGAGTTAAATCCCTCTGAACCCAGAACACAGGCATAGATGTTAAATCTCTCTGGATTATCAGGAAGAGGTTGTTTGATCTCACTGTATCTCACACTGGTCAGATCATCAGACAGGACGAGAAGTGGATGAGCCGTGTTTGGATCCAGAATCACAGGAGCTGATGAGACACAATCAACAGATGCTTTTATTCTGATGTTCATATAATGATCAAGAGTGAACCAACACAGATTATTATGAATTATGACACTGTTGATCAAACACACTTTCCTCTGATCACTGTCAGTGCTGTTATTAGTTTCACACTCATTTTATCATCAACTACAAACATTAAATGTGTGATTCAGACATTTGTGTCCATCAATTAAAATCACAATAAATCAATGAGATCTGATGAGATTTATGCTGTAGATGAAAAACTAAGTGTGTGTCTGATCTTCAGCAGCATCTGATCATCTTCATTTTATTGACTCTTATAGTCTTTATTGGTTTAAAATAGTTTATTCTCACTGTCTGTTGTGTTTGACTAACTAATTATGTTGGCTTGAGAAATTATTATTACTATTATTATTACTTTGATTCTGAGATTAAATTTTCTGATTTTAACTCCTCTGAACAACCACCAAACCCTCAGACTGTTCTGACTCGGGTTACTTTATCTTTTATATCTGATCAGACTTACAGTTTTCCTAAAAATGACGATCAAAACTGTCCAAACTCCAACTGACAAAAATTCAAATCTAAACAGACAGAATCCTTTTAGGATTAAACTGCCATTACTCAATTAAACTGACAGTATATCGAATGCCTTGGACACACTCAAGGCTGGAATACACTACACTGTTTTTTCTCCTGCTCTTTCTCCCGATTACAGTCTGAACAAGTTGATGCTAGTTGCCAAATCTCAGAGCCAGTCTGCAGATTTATGCTGACAGATTTCATGGAAAATCGTGTAGTATATGATGGTCATAGACTAGATTTTTTAGCTTCAGACTTTGATTCCATCCAGTTGGAGGATTTCAAACCATGTTTGATATTTTGAGCCGATTTTAGAACACATTTCAGTGTATGATGTGTGTTGCTAATAAATACAGTCCACGGTACAGTCATATGCTGTCCAGACAATGCAGGGTGCGAAAGTCACAAAGATCGAGAAAAAAAAAAAAAAAAAATCACTGAAGAATAGTAAGTGGAGCTCCATCATGAAGGAAAAACTGCTTCAGTAAGTACTGTACACAGGGGCATAAGGACAGGGGGGACATGTCCACTTTTCAAAATCCCATTTGTGTCCCCCTACTTTCAAATTTTTTAACCGCACGCCATCATCGCCACGGAGGACAGAGAGCCTGTCTGCGTCGATGCATGCGTACGCGTCTAGGAAAGTTGCGTGCGCACTCTAAAAACAGCTCAATGAAGCTAGTGATGGGCAGGTCGAGGCTTCCTGAAACACTGAAGCAGTTGAAGCAAATGTGCTGTAATGTGTTGAGGCTTTGAAACAATCGGACACCTGTCTCCACGGTGACCCCTAGTGGTCAGAACAGTGCAAATGCAACAAAACTCAGGCCAAACATGCATAAAAACACCTTTTACAAATCTATTGCAAAAGTTTCATTGAAAGAAATATCTATCAAATGCAATTAACTAATCATCTAATAAGATTAAATATAGAGTGTCTGTATAATATGTGTTCTTTTATCAATTTTCTCTGTTCCATGGCTCAAGCTAAACAGGCAAATAAGAGATTAATATTATTCATTTTAATTATTCTAATCTCTAATTAAAACATCTACAAATGTATAAAACTGATCAGAGATCACGGGCGGACTGGCCATCTGGCATACCGGGCACTTTCCCGGTGGGCCGACGTGCTTTTTGGGGCCGACGGTCGCCGACCGCAAAAAAAATGAAAGTGAAAGTGGTAGGCCTAGATCGGCGGCCCAATACTTTTTCAATTGACACTGGGCTGCTGGCCCAAAACACTTTAGTCAAAAATATCACATAGGCTAGTTTTTTTTTTTCCTTCTGACAGACACGGCTCATGAAACATGTAGCTCAGCGGCCCATTGGTTGTTTTCTTGATTGACACTGGACTGGCCCAATCATATCTTTGAACAGCACCATCTATAGGATTTCTGCCTGCACGCAGTTTCAGTGTGATCATGGAGAAGAAACGCAAAGGAGGTGCAGAGAAGCTGAGTGAGAGAAAAAAAACGCTGCAAAATGTGTCAAATTGACACAAATGTTTTCGGCAGTAGCAGCAGGGGCGTAAATAGTGGGGGGGACAGGACCCTCCCTATCTGAGTGCTGTCCCCCCCAAAAAATATAATTAATAACCACGCTAAGTATTGTGTATAAATTATATAAACTTAAAATAATTATGTAAGTAGTAAAGCAATACAAACGCAAACGGGCGTTTTAAGTTTAGAAACATTTTGAGTCACCCCTCCCTTGCCTCACAGTGGTTTGGTCCACCGCGCACGTCACACTCACGTGTGTGTAGGACGGGTGGTATTTGTGATCTTATGTGGTGGTGGGCCGGTCTGGGCCAAAATGCAAGGGCCGATTTTTGGTCCCAGTCCATCCCTGTCAGAGATCAGGTAAAACCATAGGGTAAAGCCCATAGACACTTATTCAACAGTTTTCAGTGAATCTGCATGATTCATGGGTTCATTTTATCATCGCCCTCTACTGGTGAACCATTGAAATTTCGAACTGTTTTGAAAAGTTTCGAAACAGTGATGAGGTAATATAGCCTCGTTTACTGAAATCACATGACTTTGGCAGTTTGATACACACTCCGAATCACTGATTCGAAACAAAAGATTCATAAATCTTCGGAGCTTCATGAAGATTCGAAATCGGCCATCACTAACGAAAGCTTTACTGAGCAGGTATCGCAGTGGCGGCACAGTCATCAAATCGCCAGAAACAGCAACAGATGTCTTGACATAATGGACGAAATGAAAGAAAGGAGATGTGAGAAATTAGGTCAGGATAATCATATTGTCTACACCTGTTGATGTTAGCCTAACGTTGACTGAGCTAACGTTAACATAAGGCATTTCTCAAAACCAAGTTCACAAACTTCGGACTTGCGTCCTTGGTAGTTAGGACTTGGCAAGTTCGACTCAGGAGAATGAACTCCCGTGGACGGGAAAACACAAGTCCGGTGATTCTGCAAATGGAACAGCAGCGTTCTTGATAACGTCACTCAGCTCGCTCTGGCTTCTCCGGTTATCTCTTTATGTATGTTTTAGCCAACAATAAAATGAAGACATATTAATAGTCTCAGGTAACGAGTGATTGATTATCTGCAATGTGCATAGGGCCTATATTTATAACAAAACGAAATATTAAACAACCCTGCCTCTTTGTTTACATTTCAAAAATATTAAATGTAATACTATTTGTGCATACTCTGATTATCTTCACTGTAATGAAATGAAATAGGCTATAACATAAAACACAACCCTGTCTCTTTTTGTTAAATGTCAGTTTTAATGTTCATTAATAGCCATTATAAAAAGGTAAGAATATACAATAAGAAATAAAGCAAACAATTCAGTCAAGCGTACAAAATCAGCGCTTTAGTAGGATACAAAAGTTAAATAGCCATATATAAAGTTATGAAACATCACGTTGCCCTCAGCCAAAACGGAGCCAGCGGCAAACGTCAGAAGGATTAGCCGAGGTAAGGCTGCTCTCGGCTGGGTACATGAGCGCCGAGCGTCCGGTGACCGCCTGGATCTCACAACTCTGACAATGTCAGATTACATTTTCAGAAAGGTGCTATCTTTGTCAATAAACCACAAATTTGAGCTTTAAACCAGCACATTCTCGCCTGAAAAACTCTTAAAACTACATATCATGACATAATAACAGTAATATGTTTAAATTATGCGGGGTTTCTCCTTTACTATTGACGCTTGCTGGTTAGTGCGAGATGCATTCTGGGATACCTGGCTGTCTCAAGTCTGCACAAGTCACCTCTCGATGCATCCTCGATAAAAGGGGCGGATCAAGAACACATCCGGGAATTTGAACTGAACTTGGCTAGATGCGAACTTTGATTTGGAACAGTACTTGGACAGCGACTGATGACGTTTCACAAGTACACAAGAACACAAGTACAGACAAGTACGCATATTGAGAAACGGCTATACACTGTTGCTAGGTAACTTCAGACTGTTAACTAAATATTTAATGTAGAACATTGTGTGTACCATGAAAACAAGTCCAATTTCAACCACAGCATTTTCTGTCAGCAATGTATGCTGGGTTTTTCCTGCATAGAGAATTATGAGGCGTCCACCTCCATCAAATTTCGTGCCCTCCGGCTGTCGACAAAACTCAGATAGACCTCACATGCTCAGATGCCCCTTTTCCACTGACATGGTTCTGTTCCGGTTCCCGGCCTGTGTCCATTCTCGAACCGTTCAATACTGCGGATAATCAGCGGGTCGGGCGGGCCACGTAATAAAAAATAACATTCCAATTAATTGCGGGTGGATGAGAGATAATCATTAATGTGTTGATTTCAATAAAAATACAAACTCTCATTTCATGGTAAGAGTGATAAGAGTGTTTTCCAACAACGATGTAATGAAACAGTGACATTTTAAGGTTGAAGGGAGTGAAGCCTGTGTTTAGGCTATTAAGGAAAGGTAATTTAGCCAAAGAAGAACTTTTAATTTAAATGTTAATTTATAAGCAGCCTACACTGAGGAATTTGAATAATTGTAATGTGATGATCAGGTGCAGATGTCTAAATCAGAGAATATCATCAGGCGGGTGGATGATTTATTCTTAACAGTGGATTCAGGTACAAGTCAATGCAGTCTTTTTCTTTGTTCAATTTGGACACTGAACAGGGGTTGTAGCTCTTTATTTTGAACTCTCAAAGTTCACCAGATTAATTAATTTATCTTTGAAATGTACTACATTTTCTTACAGGACCCCCCTAGAGGGATCAAGGATCAAATCGAAAACATTTTCTCCATTTTATGTCCCCCCAACTTCTAAAACCCTTGACTGTACTGTTAACTTTGTCTTGAGAGAGTTAGCAAACCACATTCTGAGGTAAATCTGGCTACATTCATTATTAACTATGTTAATATTCATCATTATCCTGGGCTCGACATTTACACTTTATCCTGGATATGTAGCCGGATTAAAATGTCAATAGCTGCGAATTATTGATTATATTACATTAAATGTAAACAGCGACTGATAATGGATTATATTAAAGGTAACAACAAAGATAAAACTACACCATTTACCTCTAACTCCTGTTGTAATCTGTCCATACTGACTGTGTCTACCCACCCCTGTCCATCTCCAAACACACTTGGCTCACATTTTCCACTACTGCGGGTCATCTTATCTCCTGCGTTTGTTTCGTCTGTCTGTCATGTGTCTCCTGGCAATGAGGCGCATGTTTCTGTTTGTGTTGGGAACGATTTTAAAGTCGTGTAGTGTATGATCCCCAGCCTTTCTCTGTAACCATTTACAAAGTCGGCAAGTGTATGATGCCTGCTGTTTAAAAATCTGTTCAGATTTTAAAAATCAGTAGTGTATTCCAGCCTTTAACGACTAGCTAAAATATTATAAGACTGAGTTTAACACACAAAGACTGTTTCCTTTGACTGAAGCTGATTTAAATGCTTAGAAACGGAATTAAACAAACACCGACTGAACACAACTGGCTCTGACTCGGCATGATCAGTTGTAAGTATGAAATTACATTCATAATCTGCCTTACTAATTACCTATCTATCTATCTATCCATCTATCACCTCTAACTCTCCACCCCTCCATCATTTCCAGCTCAGATCTTCTGCAGTCAGACTCACTGTTTTGGACGATGTCCTGCATCTTCTTCCAGACTCTGAATGGCAGGTTGCCCAAGTAATGTGGCACATGAATCAAAGCTCCAGAAGCCATCTGTGGATCCGGCCGTGATCTCTGGACTCTGGAAGAACATTCAGGAGTCAGAACTGCAGTGGCTTTGGATCAGAACCAGAGAGACCAAGACAGGAGCAGATCACTCACCTTTCCATCGAGACTGGAAACTCCTGCAGAACAAACACACCATTTATCATCAAGAACTCAATCAATGAACCAATGATCAACCAATGATTGAAATCAGACCTTCAGAAAGCAGACGTCACTGGCTTTCATCATCTCCTCCATGTCTTTGATTGTGTGTGAAAGAGCTGAGATGTGTCTGTTCATCTCCTCCAGCTTCTCCTTCATCATCTGCTTCTTCTGCTCCTCTTCCTCCCTCAGTGCAGTGATTGTAGCTTCTTCTTCATCTCTGAGAAACTGATGAAGCTTCTCAAACTGCTGTTTAATCTGACGCTCTGTGTGCTCAGCTTGAGACTGAAATCAGATCACATTCACTTCAATCATCTCAAAGACCAACTGATTCTGGAGCAGCATGAAGAGTGAGTGAGTAAGTGTGGGTTAGTTCACTACAACTTTAATTTCTGAAGCACTAGTGCTGTAGTAGTAGATGTTCTGTGTCTGTAGCGTGAAAATACACATTATCAATCATCCTCAGGTAGATTCATAATGTCAGCAGTTCAGTTCAGGGCTCATGAATATTAATCACTTTGTGTTCGGCCAAATGAAAACACGGAAGGTGAGTGCTAGCCAATGGGATTAGGACTGACACATTATTCCCGCCCACTGCTAAATAACCAGCTGACAGAGATATACACACTTGATCACCGATATACACGAACGACTGTGTGTGTGTGTGTGTGTGTGTGTGTGTTGCAGTCAATAAAGGAACGTAATTATATCACACAAATCAGTTCAGCTCTTCTAAACAAACTCTTGAATATGTCAAAAGAATCAATCCTCACCTTGATGTGTTGAACTGTTTTCTCAAACTCTCCTTTAATGTTTTCATTGTGTTTAAGTTTCTCTTGTAAGGACTTCAGTGCTGTATTGAGCTCCTCCTAGAATTTAAAGTGAAAATCTATAAGACACCAGAGATTTCTGTAATATGTTCATATATGTAATACATAAGCTTAAACAAGTGTTTATCCGTCTTGCCTTATATGATGAAACCACTTCACTGATGGGTCTGAATTTATGATTGTCGTGTTGTTTGAATCTCTGCACACTAAACACACAGGCTGTTTGTCCTCCAGACAGAAGAGTTTGAGTTTCTCACTGTGTAAACTGCAGATCTCCTCAGATCCTGATGAACGCCTCTCATTTCTCTCCTTCAGGAACGACTCACACAAGTTCTTTAATGCAAGACTAACTGGAGGATCATCTCTTGAGGATCTTCTCCTGCAGACAGGACACTCCTGAGTTTCCTTGGTTCTCCAGAACTGTTGAAGACACTCTTTACAGAAACTGTGACTACATGACAGAAGAACAGGAACACTGAAGATTTCATGACACACGGGACAAATATAATCATCTTCAGATAGTGAAGCCATTTTCACTGTTTGAGCTCCTGCAGTCTAAACTTTACTTTCACTTTCAAAAATGAATATCCACAAAGATCTGCTGTCTGTTCTGAAACAATCTTCTCAAAAATCCTTCTTCAAAGTTTTTCTCTTTGTTCTTCACTGATAGCCGATTCTTCTATGCTTTTGTCGAGATAAAGTCAGTATGACAGGAAGGAGAAATAAGTCAGTCTCTTCCTGGTAAGTGTTGTAAGAGGGAGGAGTTTCTGATCATGTGGGTGTGTTAAAAAAAAAAAAAAAAAAAAAAAGTTAAATTTGTGAAAAAGTGCTTTAATACTCTCAAGTATAATGCTATAAAACCTGAAGTTCCTGTGATAAACACGTCTGATCATGTTGCTGATTGTCAGTGTTTAGAGACGTGAAAACTGTACTCAAATAAAAATACAAGTATTTAAATAATTTTTACATCCAGAAGTGAGGTCAAGTACAATAATGGAGAATCAATGAAGCATGAATAATATGAATGTTTTCTCCCTATAATGTCCAAGCGTGAGAGATTGCGTGTCAAATCATTTTTTACATCTGTATCAGTAACAGAGGTTTTAGCCAAAAGTAGAGACATTTTTCCAGATTTTTCCACAAAGTTTTCTGCTTTAGTGGTGTTGATTCATGATGTTTATAGATGATTGTACAGAGTGATCAGACACATTTTAAATAAGTGCAAAAAGCTTTAAAAATCAACTTCATCACAAAAAATGTTTTGGCTGTGGAACAAAATTAACAGCTAACATCATTTCAATAATCATATCATTGTTACAGACAGAAGGGTCAGAAACAACAGGAATGCAAGTAAATGATATTCATTGACAGCAGGTAAACAGTGAAGCAGGTGAGTTAATGGTAGATATAGTCCTTGACAAGTGATAACAGGAATACTGATACTGTCCTTTGTCTTGTAGGGTTGTGGATCGTGGATGGTGGCAGGTTGAAGTGCTGGAAGGGCGAATGGAGACGGTAGGTAAACTCACACACAGATGATATCACAGGAAGACAGGGGAAACATGCTGGAGTGGAATCAGGATGCATCTTGGAAGCTTTGGAGATCAACATGAATAGTATTTAGTATAAACAAGACCGGAAAACTGACTGAGGTGAGTGGAGTGCTTAATGCAGTGGTGATGAGGTGCTTATTAGGAACAGATGTGTGATTACAGAGTGTGAGCAGGTGAATGACAGGAGGGATGATGGGAAATGGAGTCCAGGGAAGGTGAGACAGTGACAATCATCAGCACATGGCAATGGCAATTTATTAGCACAATTAAATACAACTTACATTGTCCAATGTGCTTTACAATAGCTAAAAACAGAAAAACACTAAAAGTAAAAAAATAATAATTAAGCAATAAAACAGAATTGTCGAAAAATACCATAAAATAGACTAGAATTAGTGCTTCAGCATTATAATATAACAATAAAATACAATGTAAGGGTGCTTCAACATGTATTATATGCTTTGTCAAACAAATATGTTTTAACAGATAAAGATGAAGCCAGTCTAATCAAAATGGGCAAATCATTCCAGAGTCTAGGGCCAACTACCCACATGGAAAAAACCTATATAAACATATATGTTTCAATATAGGTTTTGATATAGGTTTTTAATATATGTGACATATATAAAATTGGCCGTTTTCCTATATTATGTACATATATGCACACATATACACATATATGCACACATATATATACACATATATGTACATATATGTACATATAATATAGGAAAACGGCCAATTTTATATATGTCACATATATAAAACCTATATCAAACCTATATTGAAACATATTGTTATATAGGTTTTTTCCATGTGGGACCAATTTCACGTGTTTCGCACATACATAAGTTCTTGCATAATTTTTTCGTTAATTCTAAGTTTTTGCCTTGATAATAGAAAATATGAGCTAGGCATGTATGACAGTAAAAAATGAGATATGAGCTACAAATGACCAGATCCTGCCATTAGCTATATACAAGACATATTGTATGTATAGGGCATATATATGGATATGAAGAAGCAATACAGGAGACCTATATTTCCTGTATATGCACATATATGCACCTCAATTTTGCCTATATGTGGCATATATACACATATATGCAGTATATATACGCATATATGCAGCATATATATAGCATATATGCAGTATATATACGCATATATGCAGCTATATATGCATATATGCATATATATGCGCATATGCAGCATATATATCATATATGTGCATATATGCAGCATATAGTACATATACACTGCATATAGGTTTCATATATGCGCATATATCCACATATAGGTTCTTTCCATGTGGGTACAGAAAAGGTATGGCCGCCCCTACATTTTAACCTTGATTTAGGGATAGACAGGAGTCTCTGATTAGATGACCGAAGTGATCTTGTTGGATGGTGCTCAGTCTAAAGGGTGGAAAGGTAAGGTGGAGTTATTCCAAGTAAAATGTTAAAATCCACTCTGTAGTGTACTGGTAACAAGTGTAGGGAACGTAAAATAGAAGTGATATGGGAAAGTGTGAATGAGTACTAGTCAGGTGAAATCACTCATTCTGACTGGATTATTAGAGAATAGTGATTGCTATAAAAGGAGTGAAGAAGTGTTTTCAATCATTGTGTTCTTGTGTTAGCAATGGTTTCCAAAGAAAGACATGTAGCCATCATCACTTTCCATCAAAATAGCCTCACATGCAAGGAAATTGCAGCAAAGATTATTGCACCTGAAAGAACCATTTCCCAGATCATGAAGAACTTCCAGGAGAGAGACTGAACCTCAGTGAAGAAGGCTTCAGGACGTCCCAGCACCAGGACCATCAGCTACAGAATCGAGTCTCTACCAGTGGAAAGGAACTCAATGTTGGCAGCAGGTCATGTGATGCATTTGACACACAGTGAGGTCAAGACTTTTGGACAACACAACATCTAGTACAACACTACAACGCTTCATCTAAAACATGTACATTATATAATTACACCAGTAGATGGCGACCAATGACTGTGTTTTGATGATCTGATTCAGCTGGAGGAGCACATCCTTCCTCTGACATCAAATCAGTGTCCAAATGACAATAATATATGGCTCTATGACATAAAAATGACAAGTTATGCATTCAATGAACATTCAGTGGTCATCTCGAATCTGCTTTTCTCTAGTATGTATTGTAGGAACTGTGACGAACCAGACAAATTAATCATTCAGATGATTCTTTCAAAACATAAATCCAGAAACCCTCAGAGAATCTAATTTTCGGCTCCAGTCCGTCTACAGAATAACCCCTGCTTGGTACTTTTATGGCTCCAGCCACGTTTACATGTACACTTTTTTGTCATTACGATTAAAATCATTCCGATTGAAAGATTTGATGGACTGTTTACATGAGACACTATCTAATCCGATATGTGTTTACATGTACCGGCGCTTTCAATACTTCTTATGTGTGTTATTTTTGTGTAAAGCGTTGCTCTTAATCAAGCAACAGCATGAATTTGTGGGCAGTTTACTGCTGGAAGGACTGAGGAAAAGACAGGCGCAGGAAGCTGACCTTTTTGGCGTCTGTGCAATCTCTAAGGAGGATCTCAATACTACTCCTCCCTCCTCCGAAAAGCAGAAGCGTGTGGATGAAGGTCTGTAGTAAGGACTGGTGAGAGCGGGTTGTATTGCTGGAATTTAGTGTCCTGGAATTTAAACTAAACTTTTGCATGAGTCGCCGGTCATTCACACATTTGTGTGGACTGGTAGAGGGAGAACAAAAAGGAACAAAAAGTGTCAGTGCTGTGTAGTGCAGTAACATTAAGGCATATGTGAAATTACATTCAAAATATTTCTGAATCTCAAATCTTAAGTTTTTAAACAAAACAAAAATAAACAAAAAAGTGACAAAGCAGTTTAATGTGGTACAAAATAATCTTTCATAGAAGTATTCTTTTAACAAAACTGTGCCTACTAGTATAAAATTTGGCACCAGGGAGCCTGTTTAGCCAATTTAGACAGCCAGCCTTGTTTGATCAAGTCTTTGAGCAGAATTGACTCGAAAGAGTGATTCATTTGTGAATGGGGCATCGTTCATGAAAAAATAAAATAAACTATCAATTTCTTAAGAATTGCATTAAAATAAAGTAACGAGAGGAATGTTGACAAGCGTAGTGAAGTAAAAGCTTTTTCATTAGAAATGTACTCAAGTTAAAGTAAAAGTACCCACATTTAAATCTACTCTTTCTGATTTTAAAAGTAAATGTTATGAAGTAAATGTACTTTGTTGAGTGCACATTATCTCATTTATAACACACACAGGGTACAGTCATTTTAACAGGAATGTTACAGCAGTGTATATAATCTCCAAATATTCCCATATAGGCTACATCACAACTGGTTGAGGACGAAAATGAACGAAGTAAAACCCGACGCTGACAGTGCAGAAATTCTAACTTGGAAGCATAAATAATTTAACTTCTAATTTAAGCTTAAAACTTTAACATGTGCATTTTTTCCTCAATTTCACATGATCGGCCTTTTGTTGGAAGAGCATGTGTATCTTTCAGGTGCATAATCAACTGCTCACTTAATTATCAGGCATTGTTTCACCCCTACACTGTGAAATGTACAGTAACTTGCTGGCATCAATAGAGGGTATGCACGCGACGTCACTGTTGACCGTTATGACTGCAGTTACACCCACTGAGTGGCAAAAGACTGAGCGGCAGCATTGGTTTTCAGCGTGAATGCCGCGAAAAAACACAAAAACACATCCAAAACGGGAAAGAGCTTTGATTGACTGTACAAATAGATTTGACACAAAACCTTTGGTATTTGTTTAAAGACTGCCGAAAGCTAGAGAAAAAAGAAGCAAATTGATCAGATCAAATTGACTCCAGCAGAGAAACATGTTTTGCAGTTATCATTTTGTGGCAAATTGTTGGATTTTGAGGTAAAATCATACCTTATATATTGTATTGTTATATATTGTGTTGACAACTCATCAATTAAATATTTTCCGTCTTATATTCTGCATAATTGTGTGTTTTTAATAAACACTGACAAAAACTATAAAACTATGTTTTAGGGCTGGACATTATGACGATATATATAACAATAATTTAAGTGATTACTCGGATTTAAACCTTCCTATATTGTAGTTAGGCCTATATAAAATATACACAGGCAGATTTGCTTTATGTATTTCCCCGACGTCGAAATCAGGCACACATAAATGTCAGGAAACACAAACACAATGTCAGGATTCCTGGCTGCATGTCAATATCCATGGATTATTTGACAAATTGTAAGAAACACTTTCAATTCCAACCTTTAGTGTAATTCGTCAGTTTTACTCGCGTTTTCTCAGTTTCCTCTATTAAATCCAGTCACGCAGCAGGTTCTTTTGCCACTCAGTCCAGCTGAGGGAGCGCGCTTTCGGCGGGAAAGTGACGTCGATGCATATACCCTCTATTGTAAGATGCTGTAGTCTAGCTTACTGTGTAACTTTATTGTTACTGTGATTAAACTGACAGTAAATAAGGCTAACCATAATTTATTTTGTTTAGCTGTTGTAATTTGCCTAGCAAGGAAGCTCAGAAAAACCTGTGAAAAATGTCATGCTGTTTAAAAGGCTTACTTGTAGCTGTTGTTTCACCTCGGCCCCTCTCAGTATTTGATTCTTCATGCAGTAGATGAGCATGTTAGCATGTGGATACAGTTCCACGTTTTATCCAACAATGTTACCCTATCAGTTATATATTTGTAATAACATGCAGTCTTATTAAAAGGGTGCCGCTCTCCCGGCGCACACTTAAAATCACGAGGAAACTGTAAATTAATTTACAGTTTTTCATCAATTACATCAGTTAGTGTGGACTGAAACACTATTATAAATTTGTACATTAAACAATCACTCATCAGTCTGTCTCTGTTGTATATTAACATTATCGCATGTGTTTAAACACGTTTTTCATATTTCACGTCTTTACTTATATGTCTCTTTTATGTAGTCTACATTTCTATGCATTTCTATGGACTTTTATTTTGGTGTGGTGTTGTGACGTCATAAGGCTGCTCCACGCTATGCTGTATCTGTTGTGATCGACTGAAGAAAGTTTGTGGATTTAAGCATCAAATTTTTCTAATAGATATCATGATGCTGCAATATGGAAAAGAGGTAGGAATGTTAAGTTTGTACAGGATAAGGTTCAAAATGCTGTCAATTTGATAGAAAACTGGGCAAATAAATGGGGCTTTAGACTTTCTATGGCAAAATCACAAGTAATTTGTTTTTCAAAAAAGAAAACTAACCCTACTATAAATATCAAAATGTATAGAGAAACAATGGAGCAGACATCAGTTGTTAGGTTTTTAGGAATATGGATGGACTCAAAATTAAATTTCAGAGTACATATACAGAAAATAATAGATAAATGTAAAAAAGTGATAAATGTAATGAGATGTCTAGCTGGAGCTGAATGGGGAGCACATCGCCAATCGCTTAAAAATATTTATGTGGCACTAATTGGAGCAACTATAGATTATGGTAGCATGGTATATAGTTCTGCATCAAATACTCAACTTGCCGAGATTGAGGCAATTCAGAATCAAGCATTAAGGATATGTTGTGGAGCAATAAGATCATCACCAGTGTCCTCACTTAATGTTGAGACAGGAGTAATGCCACTAGAAATGAGAAGGAGTAAGTTAAGAATGAGATACTGGGCAAACATAAAAGGTCAATTGGAAAATCATCCAGTTAAGAATGTTTAAGTGACTGTTGGGAATATAACCATAAAAAAATAACAAGTTTCGGATGGTTTATTAATGAGGAGGCAAGAGACATGAGGATTAGTGATGTTAATATTGCCTCATGTGTGGTTCTGCCAGTAATTCCTCCTTGGTTTTTTCCCATGCCTTTTATTGATACCCAGTTACACAAAGACAAGCATAATGAGGAGAGTATCCTGGATAGTGTAACAGTACAAGATTATATAGATCATGTATATTATAGTGCCGTCCAGATATATACTGATGGTTCAAAGGATCCTGATTCTGGTACAACATCTGCAGCAGTGTTTATACCTCAATTTAATGTCAACATTTTAAAAAGAACATCAGATCACATTTCAGTATTTACATCAGACTAATAGCAATTATATTAGCATTACAGTGGGTTAAAGAAGTTCAGCCAATTAGATCAGTTATATGCACAGACTCTTATCTGCAATTGAAAGTCTAGCAAGTGGTATCTCTACAGCTAGGCAGGACTTAATTTATGAAATATTGCAAAGTCTTTTTAGAACCAGGTTCTTGGGAATCAGGATCTTTTTCTTTGGATACCAGCTCATATGGGGGTGGCAGGAAATGAAGAGGTGGATAGGTTAGCCAAACAGGCCATAAATTTCCAGAAGTTGACATTAAAATTGCATTGAGTAAGACTGAGATAAAAAGTATAATAGCAAAGGAAATTAGGACGAAATGGCAGAAGGAGTGGGACAGTGGAAATAAGGTCGACATCTATACAATATTCAAAGAATAGTTGGTTCAGAAAGAAAAGTATTGGAAACAGACGGAAGGATGTGTTAATTTCAAGAATGCGCATTGGCCATTGTTACTAATCATAGTATGGTCAGGATTGGGAAACACCAGACTGGATATTGTGACAAATGTAGATCAGAAAATAGGAAACAGTAGAACATGTATTATTAAATGTGAGGCATATGAAGAGAAAGATTTAAATTATTTCAAGCATTAAGAGAAATGGAAATGGAAGTTTTTTCTATTAAAGCATTATTAGGTAATGGTCCAAAGCAATTTAAAATATATGAAGAAGTATTTAATTTCTTAAAAGATACACATTTAATTAACAGGATTTAGGTCAGTACTACCATGATGTTATCCACACTCCAATCCAGTAGGTGGCGGTAATGCACCATTTTAGTTTGGTTTGCCAACTGCCATTAAACTTAAGAAGAAGAAGAAGAAGAAGAATAGATATCATCCGTTCAGACAGTTTTATTGGTTTCACAAGCAATGCGAATTGATTATTAAAAGCAAGTAAAGTGAGTAAAAATTGTGTGAGTAAAGCGCGTTCGCACAGTAACAGAAAAACTGCGTCTCATTTCGAGCTCTTTATCGTGCATCAGTTTATCATTAACACGAGTTCGGTAAATTGTGATGAAGAAACGGAGCTTTTCGAAACTACGAGTCAATTGAATCAAATACTTGTCAAATGATTCCCTCAGTGTTTTGAATCTCTTGAAAAGCAACACCAGAGGCTGCAGTTTCAGGAGCGAGACTGTTTTCATAGCACTTATTCAATTATATATTTATATTTATTTTCAGTAATGATTTGTTGATTTAATTGTTTAAATTTAATTGATATTTTCTCCTAATTCTAAACATATCCTTTGGTAACCCTCTTGAAATATTTAACCTCATTTGTTTAGTTTATGAGCTCCTGAATTCTGGTTTTAAATTTCCAACAGGTCGTGGAATTTCTGGAATATCATGGAATTTTAAAAGGTCTTTTCCAGACATTGAAAGTCAGGGAATTAGTATTTTTTTTTTTTTTTTTTTTGTCCAAGTCATTGAATATCGGTAATATTTGTTTGTCACTTTAAATTTTAGTTTCCATTTATCAAAATGTAATTTTTCTATACCATATTACTTTTTCTGCATTGTTTCACATTTTACGTATTGTTATGGTATTGTTAAGCCTATTTTTCAGGGGCATTTATTCCCTTCCCGCTTGTCAACTTCAGGGCTCCAGACTAACTTTTTTCACTAGGAGCACAGTGGCCCCCAACTGAAAATTTTAGGGGCACAACCAGAAAATTTAGGGGGCGCACACCGTAAATCAACATGCTAACCAAATCTACTAATTTCCATTGTATTACTAATAAATACTTTAATAATAGATGCAGAAATTACAATTTGCTGTTTCAAATTCAGTGTCACATATTATTCTGCACTTTTGAAGATGCAACAACAAGGTAAACTGACAGCACCATCGCTGTCATGACAGTACAAATAGTAAACAAAATACCATACATTCAGAATAAAAAAAGTGCTTAGTAACAAAGTGCTTAGTAACCTTTTGGTCATTTCACAGTACTTAAATGTATGTAAACATTAGGGGCACTGGCCAATAACATTCCACTAGAACATGTAAGCCTAAACAACTTGAGCCTTTACTCACTCCCCCTTAGAGCAGATCCTCCTGTGTTCCACTAGGGGAGGCTCAGAAGGCCAGCCCTTGTAATTTGGCCTCCTAGACCTTTTACCCTGACTGAACCATGTTTGTACAGCTTCCTTGGCATCAGACTCTTGTAAACTAGGTCCCTCCATGCTAATTCGAATCAAGTCCTCCACAGTGTCTACATGCAGGGACCCCCTGACATCAGATTTAATTCTCTTCTGAGCAGAAAATCCCCTTTCACATATAGCAGAGGAGACCGGGAGGACCAGCATGATGTGAACAAGATGTAGGATGTTCTACAAAGAATGGATCATTAGTGTAGGTTTTTTTATTTAATCAAAAAGTAATAATTACTAACTTAACAAGGATATGATCATAATGGGGTACCTTGTAATCAGAGCAGAATGGCAACTTAGTTACCATCATCCCCCATAAGGCATGGTAAGACTTGTCCATGTAGTTCCTAAAAATGAATGTCTTCATGGATTGATACTCCTCTCTAGCCAGATTGAAATCACAGCCATTTCTGAAAAGAGTGAAAGGAAAAACTGACCAAACAATCTAGGTTAAGGATCAAAGTAGATGTTTGAAAATGTTGCTCTGTGTTATACTTTTTATATCTTTGTCTTAACAAGGTGACTGACTCTTTTTAAATAGAGGAAAAGTGGTCTAGCAGGAAGTCCAGCTCCTCTGCACCATAGTCTGTCAGCTCTCGTTGCTCTGCTGGCCAGGAATCATGACTGAATATCTTGAATGACTTCACTGCCTTTGCTGATGCTGATGTAGACTCTTCATCTATCAAGGAATAGAAGTACAGAGTTGAGAGAAAAATGATGATAGCTTATCTTATTTTCACAGATTTTTTAAAATATATAATTCTGTGCTTTCACTTACAAAGCAGACTGCTGAATCTTTGCTTTAAATGAAGCAAAGTGCAGTCGATGGTTGCTCTCACTGCTTGTTGTAGCTTAGGTGTGCTTGCCATGGAGAGTCCTTCCTTTCCCAGCCCAGCAGCTTCACCTTTGATGGTGATCCCCTGGGTTCAAAAAACATTCAACATTTAGACAAGAAAAAAAATAATAAATAAATCAACTCCAAATCTAAAATTTACTTTAAAAAAAAAAAACTGCTCACCTGAAACTTGTACAAAAGGTGAGTCTCCCCCTCACCCTCTTGTTGTCTTCTCTGGGCCTGAAGGTCTGCCAGTAATTCTGCCAGCCTACCACCTGGCTTGCATCTCACTGACATGGCCTCAATAGTTGCAAGGAGATTCTCAATCCCATTCACAGCCTGTAAAACATTTTCCTTGTGAAAAACAAAGGTAAAAGCTACATATTCCTTGATTAAAATTATTTGTTTAACTATATTCTTCTTAACATGTCAACATTACCTGAGGCAAAATAACATCATTTCTTTGGAGAAGAAAGCTGAATTTACTTATGGCCTCAAACAAGTCAGCCAAGAAGTGACAGAAACCCACAAAGCTTCCATCTTCCAACATCTTCTTGACCTGCAAGACATAACCAATTACTAACCACTAACCACCAATATCAGTTATTTTGTATGCCACCCAAATATGAAATCATTTTGAAATTAAATACAGACCTTCCTTGATCTCCCAGCAATATCAGCATTGGTGGATGATGCAGTCAATTGTTCCATGTGGTAATACACCGCTGTGAGCTGGCCAGGGTTCTGCAGATGTTTATCCTTTCCTCCAGGTTTTAGCAAGGTTTGGAGGGCCCGGTTCACATGTGGTAGCCAGCGTGTCCCACTGACACTACCTGGTACATTTACACGAACACCCAACTCCTCTCCAAGTGCTCGTAGTTCTCTCATAGACTTGCTGCTAAAGTGATATGTCTTCCAAACCATGCTGAGGAGATTGTAGACATGATCCACCATCGGAATTTTCCTTTGTACAGATAGCATTGCCAGCTCCAGTCTACAATTACAATGAATTAAACTTAAAAAATTAAACATGCATTTTTTAGGTTACTACCCTATCTTTATTCTGAAGGTTCACATTTAACCTACCTATGTGGCATGCAATGAAAAGGGACAATAAAAGCCCCTGCCTCAGCTTGGAGGAGGGCTATTACCCCTCCTTTATGCCCGAGGTTGACAGCTGCACCATCAGCTCCCATGGCAACGGTCTTCTCTAACCACCCTGTTTCTGTCCCTAGATGCTGAAAGGCCTCTTTGGTGGCATCATATACACCTTAAAATGCAAGCACATGACAATGGTGTACAATTATGTCTTACACTGGACGAAAACACCAGTTGCCTGAACAGTTTTTTCCCTCTGTCATCATCACACCTCACAGCTGAAGTATTATGGCACCTTAAGTGATTATTTAAACTAATAAATATTCACAGTAAAGACAGCTAAAGAAGTTAGTAATAGGTCTAAACAAAATGTGAATTAAAACATACCTTGAGGCACAGCCATTACGGCACCTTAAGTGATTATTTAAACTTATAAATATTCAAAGTAAAGACAGCTAAATAAGTTAGTGATATAGGTCTAAACATAATTTTGAATTAAACGTACCTTGAGCATGTGCATGTTTCACTTCGATGTGGCCAATCAAAATATTCATTGGTTTCCCTTCGTTTAGGATCCTTGCGTATATGATTTTGCATTCCTTTGTTGAAACGTCGGTGTCCCCATCGATCATAATTGATAAATACGGAGCATCCTTGATTTTCGTGTAAGTCTTCCCCTTCAGAGTATCCGCAATTACTCCAAAGAATTGTGCGCATGCTGTATCGTTGTTGTATGTTTCGTTAAGTTTTAAGCCATTCTTCCTTTGAAGGTCGAGCTGGCTTTTGTATTTGGTGAAGGGTAGTTCCTCTTTAGCAACAAAGTAGGCCGTGTTAAATTTCAACATCATCTCTGCCTCATCTGCGCTCTGATTTACAGTCATTTGTCTTCTAAAAGCAACCGGCAGTGGCGTTGCTTTTTGATTTATAAACATGTCACGGCATACTCGATGCTTTAGGCTGAGATTGTGTTTAATCAGTGTATTGTGTTTAAACTGCGAAGTGCCTGTACTATCGGCAAACTTTGTGTTCCCCGCAGTTCTAGGGTAGCTGGTGCAGTATTCGCAGTTCATATAGTTCGACTGCTTATAGTACCTCAGCCAGCTGAATTCTTTCAGCCAGTCTTCTCGAAAATGGTGAGTGCGGGCTTTTTTCGCCACACCAACCTCTGACAGCTGCATCATCATCCGACGGTGACACTGTAGACTCTGGCACTGGTACACTAGCCGCAGGTCGGAAGAACGAATCAATAGTTCGCTTGCTCATAGCTCAGACGCACGCACATATCAGGTTGTGATGATATTTGTCTCCGTTTTCTTCCCACAGATGTTTACGCGCACTCGATTATCTCTAGGCCCCTCCCCCTCCACACATTTTAGCCACTTACAGTGGCCATTCCCTATTCTTCTCACACGCATTGGCCGCCTCACAGACAGGCATCACTCAATGAGACGCGAGTGTGTGCTCGCGTCTCATGAGTATGTGTGCGAGTGTGTGTGTGTGTGTGTTTGCGTGCGTGTGCGCTCGCGTCTTATTGATTATTTCATTGCTCATTTCATTGATCATTGACGTGCCCCTTCCACGTTTAATGTATAAAAAAAATACGGAGGGTGGGGGAGGCAAATTTACTGGTCGCACATGTGCGACTGGATGTAAAATTCAGTCGCACACTCTCAAATTTTGGTCGCAAAATGCGACCATTTGGTCGCAGTCTGGAGCCCTGAACTTAAGTCAAATGCCTGTAACTGTTAATTAAGGCAAACATGCCAGGAAAATGTCTATTTCAAGAGCTTTAGCTACAAAATGACCACTTCAAAGACTGTCCTAACCAGCGACACACAGGATTCTATTTTTGAAATGGTTTCTATATTTCTGGCATTTTGCTACTAATAGTTAATGTCATAGAGCGGGAACAAGGACACAAATGCACAATTAAGTATTTATTACTAACAGTTTGAACATTATTTTTTCCTTTAATTTAAATTATCCATTGTTGCTTTCATAGTGGCTTTTAAAGTCATGCAAAATGATATTCAAGCTCAAACCTTTTTAATATTATGCAAAGCTCAAACAAGTGTATTTCATGACAAAGATTGTCAGTCACTGAGTATGTACGTATTTTGAATAATGTTTTATGGTTTGATTTTCATGTTTAGCTGCGAACACACGCTGTTATGATTGGCTGTGATTTATGATTGATTTTGTCGTCTTGTAGCATTGTCACATCTGTTTAGAATGAATAAATATGAATAAATCAATATATACACACATTGTATAAACTATCAACATTACTTCTGAAGGAAAAATATTATGGTTTTCTGTCTTCAGTTTTGCAGTAAAGGATAATTGGGAGATAATTGATAATCAGTTTCATGATAACGATATATATCTCCATATACACTTTCCTTTTCAGTGTGATGCACACAGCACGTGTTAAAGCAAAACATTAAAGGTATTAAGGATAAGACATCTGTTTTCATTACACATGAGAGAAGCATGTTACAAACAATGAATGCATATACAGCTTGGCTAAAAGTTTTAAACAGCTCTGGAAATATTTTAGGATATTGAAATATAATTAATCTGTAAAAACAATTAAAAGACTAACACTAAAAAGAAAATGAGACGGCAAAACCTTATATTTTAATGCTATAAAGATATTCAATCATTTAGACAAATTGCATTTATATTATTATTATCTTTTTAAATCAATTATAGGCATGTGGGTAGACAAAAATGACCTCAAAAGTTGCTTATGGAAATCATTAAAAAAAATTTAAATTATCAAAATCAAAACCATCATTCAAAATTAAAACAAATAAAAAATCAACCACCTTAAAAAACATTATTTAATTGAACCTGAACTTTTAAATCATTAGGCTAATTTATTAATTAAATTCACTTTAACAGTTGGAAATCAAGCCTAATGTTATTTGAATAATTAAAGGTGCCCTAGAATTGAAAATTGAATTTACCTCGGCATAGTTACATAATTAGAGTTCAGTACATGGAAATGACTTACAGTGAGTCTCAAACTCCATTGTTTCCTCCATGTTGCTAATGTACTGTTAAATGTGGTTAAAGTTCCCATTGTATTCTTACTGTATTCACAGAGATCAGAGTCATGTCATTATTTTCATTCATAAACACAACTTCTTCTTTTTATAAATCTCTCCAACAGTGTGTAATGTTAGCTTTAGCCCCGTTAGCCACACATCCTATCAAACTCATTCAGAATCAATGTAAACATCCATATAATAACCCATACTTACATGATCTGATATGCTGCATGACGAACACTTTGTAAAGATCCATTTTGAGAGTTATTTATATACCAGTGCGCTGACTACTGAACTTGGGAGCTGATTGAGACACACCCAGATACTGACTTTGGATTTATTTTTCTTTGTGTTAATTATTCACATCTTAAACATGTCAAATTGTTCAAACACACAGGAAAACTCCTGGAGAAGCAGCTGAGATCTCGTGACACACTATTATAAAGATGGCGTTTATTAAAGAGGAGAGTGAAGATAAAGATTGAAGAAGTGTTCAGCGTGAAACATGAAGAACTGAGAACAAACAGGTTATTTTCATTTGATCCTGATTAAAATCTCGACCTCTACCAATATAAATATATATTTGAAGAATGTCATACGAGTGTCCATATTAAAGCAGTTTTATTTAACATGGAGCAGGTCGCCTTATGTGGACAGTTTATGTGCATTTGGACACTGAAACTTTGCAGACCTTTTGCATTCACAAACAGTTTTATCACACACTGCATGAAAAGTGTTTAATATATGAATCAAAAAGATGAGGATAATCAGTACAGAGTTCTCTCATATCAATATAGCCCCTTCATCACAGATTTGCGTTGGAAGGTGTGCTTTACCAATATACAGTCCTTTCATTCGTATTCATGCATGGAGTTTTCCACACTGATGGGAGTATCCTGAACTACCTGACAATTGGTTTTTTAGCCCAATCGAGAGGAAAAAACACACGCACAGATCGTTGCTCTCAGTGACTTGGAAGTCTAGGGTTCAGGATTTAACCTATGCAAAAGCTCACTATCCCACAGCCAACAAATCTCGTTCCTGGGGGCAGTCCTCGACTTGGCCTGAATGCAAGCCTGGATTTTGCCTATTCACAGCCGAAGAATTCAGATGTTGGCAGTGTTATTCAGAGTCAGGGACGGCCTTCTCCTAAAAACTTCTCAAAAGCTACTGAGCCTCATGGCAGCAGCCTCCTCAGTAGTCCCCATTGGTCTGATACATATGCGGCCACTACAACACCAGCTGAAGCCCTGCCTGCTTGGGCCGCCTCATTCTCGGGGTGATCCATTGTTGTATCAAAGGCCAGGGGCCTGATGTTATAAGTATTGCTCACCACAAAATGGGCATTAAAATGTGCGTATGCAATTTTCCACCCGCATATCAGGGTTCATAAAAAATAAAGTAGGTGTAAATACTGTATGTGCGCACCGTGCAGACACTTCAGAGTTTGCCCATCCCTGCTCTAGACTGTGCGTACACACCCTCTGGAGTGAGCGAAGAAATCAAGTAAACAGAATGATTTAAACTCTGTTTTACATCTGATATACACATTTAGATTAAATATGTCACTCTTGATAATGGAGTTAAAGGTCCCCTAGAACCCTATTTCACTAGTTGTAATATAAGTCTAAGGTGTCACCAGAATGTGTCTGTGAAGCTTCAGCTCAAACCCAGCTCACAAGACGATCGTATTATTCCGCTCCCGCGGTATACAGAGCTGAAGTGTGGACTCATTTTGGCTTCAACTATAAAGAACCCACTAAGGAGGTCGACAAAAGTCTGTTGTTTGCAAAATAGGCCATGTTATTATCCAAAACTCGGGAAATGCATTGCATCTGAGAGCTCACTAATATCCCAAAGTCATCCGTGCTGCTGAGAGAGTGGTTCAGTAAAATAGTATGTACTGCACGTTTTCCTCTCAGTAACAAAATAAACACACAAAAATGACAGCGTGACAGCATAAAGAAGGTATCTGATCATAGCGATGTGGACATGTTTGCATCAGCTGTTCAGCACTTCAGTGAATTCTCATTTATTTAAATAGCACTTTATACAATAGACTGATTTAAAGCAAACAGCTTTACAGTATTAATATAAAACAGATATTCAATCATGAAATGGACTATGCACTAGTTGTTAAATGGTTTACAAATTAAAAACTGCTATACTGTGAACCTAAAGAATCCTGCAGTTACTTTACTATTTTGCCTTAGATTGCACAAAATAGTGATTTGTGATATAAATGCAAATTATGCTGTATTGATTAAATAAAAGTTGTTTGTAAGGTTTTATGCATATGGTGGTGTGTTCTTTTATGAACGTTTTCTTTCTAAAACTATGTACTTTTTCTAGAAAAACAAGAAATATCACAATATATATCGCCTTTCTTACAGTATCACAATATAATGTATCGTAACCCCTATATCGTGATGCGTATCGTATCACCAGATTCTTGGCAATACACTGCCCTACCATTCACGATCTCAAAAAAATATATACATACACTTATACACACCTCGGGTTGTTAGTGACCCTATTCAATTTTTACAAAATATGAATGGGAAAACAGGCATTATTTTATAATTTTATGATTTTTTCTTGTTATATTGTTTGTAATGAATTGAATGAGGAATACTAAGGAGGTTGATGTCTATCTTTAAAAATGAATGAGGAGGGTAGTGAATGACGTCCTGGGTCAATAAAGACGCAAGGTTAAACGCTCATGCTCTCCGCCCCCAAGCTCGCAGCCTAAGCAGATTGCTTGACTACATAGACAGTATAATGACTGACACTGAAGGACTCACTCAGTGTTCGAACAGTCCATTGGATAGAAAGAATTTGAAGTAAATGTTAAGATAAGGACTTTTTATTTTTAGAGAAGATATGGGCCCTATAATACACCCGGCGCAATGCGACGCAAGGCGCAGCACAAGTGTGTTTGCTAGTTTGCGTCCGGTGCCGTTCGCGTTTTCCCGTTCAGCGCCACGTCCTTAAATTAGTAAATGCATTTGCGCCAGTGCGCCCATGGGCGTGCTGGTCTAAAAAAGAGGTGTGTTCAGGCGCATTGCCGGCGCATTGCTATTTTAAGGAGCTGAAAATAGACTGCGCTATAGACCAACTCAAACCTGGTTTAAAGTCTAAAGTCAATGGCGCATATTTTTTTGTTAGAGCGCGTTGGTAGAAACTGCACCTCTGGGCGCGTCCACAGTGCACGTTGACTTTGCTTATTACACACAGGGATGCCCATCACACAAACATGCCAAATATTAAAAACAAAAGGATTACAGTGTAAAAGAATATTATTGTGTACATAAATATAAAAATGTAATGGTGAATAGTCATTGCGTGTATTAGAATTAGGCTACCTATTTTCAATTCAGCCTATTACTACTTATAATGATGAACGAAATTGGCTAATTAATTGAACAATCGTGCCAATACACACACATATATATTAACTGACTCATCGCGTGTACGCCATGTAAATAGCAATCCGCCATGGCGCGAGCGCATCTCGCTCTTAAAGGGAATGGGAGATGACACTCTGATTGGTTTATTGAACGTTACGCCCATTACTCATTAAGAGAATAGGGACAACCCATTTCAAAAATGCGCCCCGGCGCACGGACCGTTTTTCCGTCGTTAAAATAGCAAAAGTGGATTTGGACACGCCCTGAGTGCACCTGCTCCGTGCGCTTTACACTTTGCGTTTAGATCGTTAAAATAGGGCCCATAGGTTTTATTTTTAAAATGTTTCATCAGTGATGTTCTGAGTCAGACAATTATTTGAATAGGTCTGATGACACAGTAGACTACTGTACAACCTCTGGTAATGGTAACCCCTTTCATGGTTTTCCCAATGTTATGAAAAATACCATTGTATTTGAAGGATATAATTTGGAGGAAATGGTAAGATATCCACGTTTCATTTTTTAAATGTTTTGCCAGTGACGCGAGTCAGACAATTATTTACTCTGCAAAAAGTAAGGTCTGTTTCCATTAAAAATCTATAAATGTCCTAAAATATGTTTACCATATTGCCAAAAAGTATAAATTTGATTAGTGTAATGCTGTTAACATACTATTTGGCCAGTGGAAATGATGAACTCTTCTCTGAAAATTTTCTTTAAAATGTATTTTATACAATTTCATTGATCAATTATAAAACAGGGCATTGTTACATGTGCACTCTGTTCTGGACTCATTGTTGGACTTGTTGTTGTTCCATTTCCCGCCACCAGTTAGTCACCATGGCAACTGATCACCACAATCATCACACCCAGCTGTTTCATATCACCCTCCTTGTTATCCCTTGTATATAAGCCTTGTGTTTTCAGTCCTGTGTTGTCTGGTATTGTTCATGTTATGTTGGTATATGTTCCTGTGGATTCCTGTTTATCTCCTAGTAAAGTCTTATTATAACTCTATCTCCTTGTCGTGTGCTTGATGTACCAGCTACCGTAACAGAATACCGGACCTAAAACAGTTAGACAGATTGCGGCGTGTTTAGTGTTTGTTGTTTTCCGTTTCAGTGTCTTTTCGTGTTTCTCTTTACGTCCCCGTCACTATGTACACACCCGCATAGCTGTTAATCTGCCTTGAGCAGAAGGACCGCTCCCTCAAGGAACACTTGAATGACTTTTTGTTCCTAGCTACATCGACACATTTCCCGGACAGCAGCCTTTGCAACTTTCTGTTTGCCAGCCTGAACACCGCCACCAAAGCACTGCTGTCTGGGGAAGGACCGAGGAGCTTCCCTGAATACGTGGAGTGGGTGCTGGCGTCCTGTGGATCATCGATGACCGTGGGTTTCTGCGACAACAACGCCAGTCCCACTCCCACTCCCACTCCAGCGCCCAGCCAGGAACCCTCTGACGGCGTGGAAAGTCAGCACAACTCCACTGAAGACAGAGAGCCCGCCTCCACGGCGATGCAGGAGCCAGCGACTGAGCATAACATTGCCACGGAGACGGAGCCCAGCGTGTCTGACCAGGTGTGTGAGTCTGTTACCATCGCCGAGGGAGACAGTATGAAAGACGAGGGGTTGGATGGGAGCCCCACCCACACTCCCACCACTGAGAGTGAGTTCCAGGCAAGCGCTATAGATTATGACTTTGGAGAAGATTCCTTACCTTAGTTAGTACTTCCTGAAACTGTCATTTTCATTTTGGATGAAATAGTCCTGCCCAGCCTCCCTCTCCCACCTCCTCTCCAAAACCCTGTTAATGACTTTGTCCTAGTCCCTCTGCTTTTCTGCCTGTTCTCCAGCCCACAACCTTGCCTGCTACCCAGCTTTCACTGTCTCACATCACGCCCTCAGCTCTACTCCAGCCTCCTCTCAGTGGCGTGACTACACCTGGGGCCTGCTGTGAGCCAGCCTCAGGCGATGGGGATCCTGTGGCTCCGCCTCCAACCTCAGGTCACGTCGTTCCACCTCGACTCATCGTCCTGACTCCTCCGCCTCTGCTCCTGCCACCCTCGTCTACAGCAGTGACCATCGAGCGTCGGCTCCACTGGACTCCCTCGGTCCTGCAACTCCCGGGTCAGTCATCGCCACACTTCGCCACAGACTTACGGGTCGTTTGAGTTTCTCCGACCCTCCACCCCTACGGCTCCGTTGGGCTCCACCTTCCCTCAGACTCCGCCTCGGCCCTCAGTCGTTCCAGCTCCACCTCAGCCCTCCGGTACACTGCTGCTGCCTCGGGGGGCCGTCGCGAGGAATGAGTATTGGTGAACTTGCTCTGCAGCTGGCTTGGGCTCTAACCAATACTCATCCCATGCAGTCCCTGCAGGGATAACAGGAATGAGTATTGGTTAACTTGCTCTGCAACTATGCTTGCACACGTGTCAATGCTGGAATGGAAATGCAATGGAAATCAGCGTGGCTCTGAAGGTTGTGGAAAGCCCCTTAGGGCTGTGTGCTCTTCTCCCTCTACACCAACGACTGCACCTCTAAAGACCCCTCTGTCAAGCTCCTGAAGTTTGTGGACGACACCACACTGATCGGCCTCATCCAGGACGGTGACGAGTCTGCTTACAGACTGGAGGTCGAACAGCTGGCTGTCTGGTGCAGTCTTAACAACCTTGAGCTCAACACGCTCAAGACAGTGGAGATGATCGTGGACTTCAGGAGAAACCCCCCTGCTTTCCCCCCACTCACCATCATGAACAGCACTGTGACTGCAGTGGAGTCGTTCAGGTTCCTGGGCACCACCATCTCCCAGGACCTGAAGTGGGACAACCACATCGAGTCCATTGTGAAAAAGGCTCAGCAGAGGCTGTACTTCCTTCGCCAGCTGAGGAAGTTCAACCTACCACAGGAGCTGCTGAAACAGTTCTACTCTGCCATCATTGAATCCATCCTTTGCACTTCAATTACTGTCTGGTTCAGCTCGGCTAACAAATCTGACCTCAGAAGACTACAGAGGGTAGTCCTGTCTGCTGAGCGAATCATTGGTACAACCCTCCCCACTCTCCAAGAACTGTACTTATCCAGAGTGAGAAAAAGGAACTGTTGCCATCTGGACGACACTACAGAGCCCTGAGCACCAGGACGACCAGACACAGGAACAGTTTCTTCCCTCAGGCAATCCATCTCATGAACACTTGACAAACACGGAACACACAAAACTATTATACATTATTTACTTAAAATACTTATTTACATTTCAAATTTGCACACATCATAACTGTACATACAAATTGTCTGTATATTGTTTTTTGCTTTTTTTGCACTGTCTATCTTGTAAATTTGTATATTCTTTTATTATTTTTATTATCTATGTCTTGTCTTGTCGCTGTCACTCTGTTGCAATGTGAAGTTTCTGTCACTAAAACAAATTCCTAGTATGTGTAAACATACCTGGCAATTAAGCTCTTTCTGAATAGGCAGTCGGCCATGCCTGTTTTGTCAGGCTGAAATGCCATTTGTCTGTGCAGGTGGACAGACATTAACCAATGAGGCTTCAGTATTAAGATAAAAATCAGATTTTTCCCCATAAGCATCAGTAGCTGACATAATGAACCAACGTTTCATTACGAACCGGAACATTTTAATTGTTTTAAATCGAATTTATGCATTTTTGCCTACAAGGTAAACATATTTTTTTTTAATAGAAACAGATAGATCTACTTATTTTTTGACTCAGCACATCACTAACAAAACAACTTAAAAAATTAAAACCAAACGTTATCTAAAAAATAAAGTCCATATCTTAACCATTTCCTTCAAAATCTATCTTTAAATTACAATGTTTTTTGTTTTTCATAATATTGGAAAGGCCACAAAAGGGGTTATAATCAGGCTTCTGTCTGTGTAACCTGAATGTCTCCCTCTTACTTTTGATCTGATTGACTAAAAATGCACCTTAATACAAGGTGTAAATAGGTACTTGGTTGGTTTAGATGTGTTGCTTTGTGCCAATAAACTAGGGTTACTTGTATTTGTTTCTGTTTTACTTTAGACCTAATGCAGCTGAAAGAGGAGAGTCAGAACTGAAGGAATTTGAAGTGAAAAATCATTATAAGAAGATCATGATTTCAGAACTGGAGAAAAATCTTTTAATTGCTCTATAAGAAAGAAGGTTTCCTCACGAAAGAGACGTCTGAATACAAAAACTATTAGAGACTTTACCTGCCAACATGTGGAAAATGTTTCGCCCGAAAAGCAAACCTTGAAGTCCACATGAGAATTCACACTGGAGAGAAACCTTTCACTGTCACATGTGGACAGAGTTTCAGTCGAAAACGAAACCTTGAAGTCCACATGAGAATTCACACTGGAGAAACCCATTCACCTGCCACAGTGTGGAAACTGTTTCACTCAAAAGCAAGCCTTAATGTTCACATGAGAATCCACTGGAGAGAACCTTACACCTTCCACATGTGGAGCTTTCAGACAAAAACGAAACCTTGAAGTCCCATGAGAGTTTCACACTGGAGACCTTACACCTGCCAACAGTGTGGAAAGAGTTTCAGTCAAAAACAAAACCTTGAAAACCACATGAGAGTTCACACTGGAGAGAAGCCCGAACAATGTGGAAAGAACTTTAGCCAAAAGAAAACTTCCATGTCCACAGAAGTCCGCTGGAGAGACACCTTTCACCTGCCAACAGTGTGGACAGAGTTTCATTCGAAAAACGAACCTTGAAGTCCACATGAGAATCACACTGAGAAAACCAATTCACACTGCCAACAGTGTGGAAAGTTTTCGCCCGAAAAGCAAACTCGAATCCACATGAGAGTTCACACTGGAGAGAAACCTTTCACCTGCCAACAGTGTGGACAGAGTTTCAGTCGAAAAACGAAACCTTGAATGAGAATTCCACTGGAGAAAACCAATTCACACTGCCACTGTGGAAACGGTTTTCACTTTCACATTGAGAGTCCACTGGAGAGAAGCCTTACACTTGCCAACAGTGGGAAATGCTTTCAGACAAAAACACGAAACCTTGAAGTCCACATGAGGGTTCATGGAACTTACACCTGCCACATGAAAGATTTTCAAAACAAACCTGAAATCCAATGAGAGTTCACACTGGAGAGAAGCCTTACACCTGCCAAAATGTGGAAGAACTTTAGCCAAAAAAAAACTTCAATGTCCACATGAGAGTTCACACTGGAGAAGCCTTACACCTGCCAACAGTGTGGACAGAGTTTCAGTCGAAAACGAAACCTTGAAGTCCCATGAGAATTCACACGGGAGAAAACCCATTCACTGCCAACAATGTGGAAAGAACTTTAGCCGAAAAGAAAACTTCAATGTCCACATGAGAGTTCACACTGAAGAGAGCCTTAAGGCCCTTTCACACAGGACGCGGTATGCGCTGCGCTATAAAACCCATTTGTTTAAATGGCGTGTGCCGCGCGAGAACTGCGTTGACCAAAGCGCAGACGCAGCGGAGCGCAGCTTGCGCGCACGCCGCGGTCAAAGTTCAAAATAGTTCAACTTTTGCCGCTGCGCTCTGTGACGATTACCCGCGCAACCAATAGCAACGGGCATCCAACAATCGGAAAGCAAATGGATGACCAGCTATTTACTGTGTTGGAATTTCCAGAGCTATAAGCTATACAAGTTTGCTGGTCGTATACTGACATCGGGAGAAAAGCTGTGTCATGGAGACATGACAGACATTGTCAAGAGCGCTTTCTTTCTTCTTCTTACAAGCAGGGCTATTGCTATTGCTCACTTCTTAGCACGGCCCGGGACATATACTTTACTGCTGACCGAAAGGTGGAACAACAATCAAGTGACTATGTATAAACTCCCCTACATGTTTGGAAAATTCCGCCTACTGTGCTCTGGCCAGCGCAGCGCAAATTGCTTTGTATTGAAGGACTGCGCTGAACCCAGCGGCGAGCGCAGCGATGCCGCGTCCTGTGTGAAAGGGCTTGATTCACATAAGAAGTCACTCTGAAGAGAACCTTTCAGCTGTCTTCAGTGTGATGTGTGGAGTTTCACATGAAAAAGACTTCAAACAGTCGGGAGTGGAGCCTGGCCATCACGGTTCTTGTTGTGGCAAATTCGATGTCTCTGTGTCCTTCAGTTCTGGTCTCGAATAAAACTCGCAGAGTCGAAGTTTCAGGTCTCAGAAGTATTTAACTTTATTGTCAAGCATAAAAGTGAGATGCCAGTTCCACATTCTAAATCTCTTTAGCTGGGTCACATTTTATTTTTTTATTATTTTTTATTCTGTTTTTTACAAGGATTTTACATATACAGACAAAATGAACAATAAACATAGGGTGTACATATTACAGGGTTACACTGATACAGTTACAGGAAAAGCATTGAATCACACCAAATCTGGTCTTCTATGCAGAATATAAACTCTCCATTTCTCCCACATTTTCAAAATAGACTTTTTGAAGCCTGTTCTGAAAAGTAATCCTCTCCATGTTAAACATTGCATATACAATATGATGCCAGTCATCTAATGTTGGGGATTTGGAATCAACCATTTCTTTGTGATAGCTTTCCGTGCTGCTAAACTCAATACAAAAATAACGTTTGGTCTCTTATTCGTGTCTACTGTGTACAAAAGCCAAATAATAGTTTGTCCCAATTAACTGTCATTGCATTTGAAGATTGACACCTCGCCTGGATTGTAGTCCAGAACTGACCAAAACAGTGAAAATGGCTCACCCCCTGGACCCCGCATTTCTCCAACAACTTGAGGTGCCCAGTAATGAGAGCTTGTGCGGAGTAATAAAATATGCACAGGCTCTTCCATCCAAAACACCTCCATGAATGTGAACTGGTGATTTTCCATTGAAATTCACAGTGTTTTAACCAAATTCATCAGATATTGAGAGATTTGAATCCCTTTCCCATTTTTGTTTAATACTAACCGTATTTTTTTTTAAACCTCTTGAGGGTCCTTGTAAATCCTTGAATCATTTTAGACCAGGCTCAGATTCATAAGCCTTGATGAAAATCTTAAGAAGGTAAACAAGACATTTTTTCTCATCATGAAACCTGTATGTGATGACGGCTGCAAAAATCTAAAAAGTCATTGTTCTAGCTGATATTGTCTCTTGATTGACTGAAAGTCTCTTATAGACCCTTTACTGAAAAAACACTATAGGACGTTATGCCTAGCCCAGGCCAGCCTTATATGTTCCATCTAATTATGGGGTAAAAAATCAGGATCATGAGCACCCATCTCAATACTTAATCTCTTCTTGCCAGTTGTTTTTATATAAATCTTAACCAACGTTTTAAGGGTAAAGAAATCCACTGATTGACTCTTTCGATCTGCTCCTTAATTAATTTTTTGTCTCCAAGTATAGATTGAATTGGACGATCATTAGACATGTTTAATTCTTTTCTTTCCATCTAGCATGGTAATCTATGTTGCACCACATATCAGGTCCTCAACTGGGGCTGATGTGTAATATCTTTAAAACAGGGCAGAGACAGACCCCCCTTCCTTTGCTAATGAAGGGTTTGAAGTTTTAACCTGGACTGTTTACCCCTGCCAAACAAATTTGGATTAATTTTGTCCAGTCTTTGAACTGCTTGTCGGTATGGCGATTGGAAGTGTTTGAAACAAATATCGCAGCCTTGGCAAAATATTCATTTTAACCGTATCAATGTGTGATTCAAAGTTCAAATTGGAAGTAAATCCCATCTCCTAATATCCTTATTTATTTCTGGCATAGGGGCTTCAGGTTTACATAACGAAGCATAACGGACTTATTGAACACCCCTGCCCACTCCTCTTCTAATTCAAATGGTTTTGAGAGAGCTCCATTGACTTTATTCTCGCTTTTGGAGATTTATAGGGCTGAATTATTTATGATGATTGGTGGAATCCGAATTTTCTAATACTTTGTACAAGATGTCCAATTAACCCAATCAAATGCCTTTTCTGCATCGAGGCTTATCATAACATTTACTTTGATTTTTAACTACATGATCAATTATATGCAATGTTCGATGAACATTATCCTGTTCTGTCGCTGTTAATAAACCGATTTGATTCTAAGCTTACTATCTGAGGGAATATTTTCAGTCTTTTAGAATAATATATGTAAATATTTTAAATCTTGATTAAGCACACTATAGGGCGTAGCTTCCACACTCCAAACTATCCCTTCCATCTTTAGCTAACACGGAAATAGATGCTTCATTCCATGGGGAGGTATTATTCCAGTTGTCAAGACATAATTAAAAGAGGTTTTCAAAATCGGAATCAAGAGATCTTCATCTCCTTATACCATTCGAGGGAAGCCGTCTGGCCCTGTGCTTTATAGATTTAGAGTTTGAAATCGTTTTTTAATTTCCAATTCTTTATTTCTGAGGTCAAAAATTTGTTCTGGTCTTCACTTACTTTGGGCAAAATTGTTTTATCAAGAAAATCTGACATACATTTTTCATCCACTTTGGGTTGAGCGTACAATTGGCTGTAAAATAACAAAAGGCCTGTTGGATAGTGTCCAATTTACCAAACTATATTATTTGTTTGGGGTCTCTTATTTGTGAATGGTATTTTCTAATTCTTGTTTCTTTAATTTATAAGCCAATAGTCTGGATGCTTTGCTCCAGCTCGTAGTAACTCTGCCTTAAAAATGTCATTTTTTCTTTATTTCACTTGACAGAATTTGATTAATTTCATCTTTTTTTTTTATTCATTTCTATTTTCAAGTTTGTATTCAAAGTAATTTGTGTCTATCTTCCAGCACCTTCAATGAGCCTGTAGTCTCTTTAAATGTTCATTCCTTTTTCTTTTCAAATTAGCGCTATATCCAATAATCTTCCCCTTCTTAAACAATTTTAGCGCATCCCACAGAATTATAGGAGAAACTTCCCCATTATCATTTTCATCCATATAATTTTTTTATATCCTCTCTAATTTGTTCCCTCATAGGAGTAAAATACTTGTATTCAGCCTCCAAAGGTGTCTCTTTTTTCTTCACTTAGAATTGTTTCCAAATATACTGGGTAGATCCGACAAGTCCATTACTTCCTATATACAATTAACACTCTATGAAAATCTTTCTGAAACCTAAAAAATAATCAAGTCTGGAATAGCAAGAATGTGGGTGAGAGAAAAAAGCAAAGTCCCTTTTGACGGATTCACTTCTCTCCAAACATCCTGAAGCCCAATTCTATCATTATTCACTTTTTTTGTTGTTCTTTTTTGCCTAAATATTCGAGGATTAGATGAATCTAAGGAGGGATTAAGTCTAATGTTCAAATCTCCCCAAAGGATCAAAGTGCCTTCTGCCTCCACCGTAATCAATTCAAATTTTGTAAAATTTCCACTCCGAAACAGGGTGGCCTACACATTAATAATCGTAACCATGGTTCCCTGTAGAAATCCTTTAATCAAAACAAATCTACCCCTCGATCTTTTTCTTGTATACCTCAAATGTAGCTTATTAGGCCATTGGCCATGGTAGGGGATAGAACGCTCCGTCTCCTTGTGGATGGTCGTCCTCTTCTGCCTGTCACAATAATGAAATTTGGGGATTTGTTGTCTGGTGCAAATTTTCCCCGACTACTAATGCAATAACATGCCCATGTTTTTTTTTTTTTTTTTATTTGAACTTGAATCAGAGTACCATAACCAGGACGTATGTACACGTAAATTTAGTGCAAGTATACCTCTTATACGAACGTCATCAATGGGCAAAAGGCGCTCATACAGAGTTGTCCCTGTGTCAATGCCTGAAGTCTCTCTTTAAGCCTCGCTTTGCATAGCGTCTTTCTCCCCTTTTCGCCGCGCTTGTTCGCCAAGTCGCTGTTTTACTCTTTCCAGGATGGAGACGGATTTTTAATTAAATTCACCTGCAACCCCCTCTTCACCTATCCTCCGTTGCCTCCTGTGCCGAGTTGTAAGTCATTGTCCCGCCGCTGTAGTGTACTCTCAACTTGGCCGGGAAGGCGTCTGGAATCGGATGTTATTCTCTCGTAAACGCTGCCTTTGCTGCTGCGTATTCTCTTGTTTCCTCTGTACCTCTGGGGCGTAATCGTTGTCTAAGTGAACCCTTTTTCCTTGGAATTCAAACCCTTTCGCTTGCCATGCTCGTTAATTATATCCTCCTTTGTACGGTATCTTGCAAACTTGACCACGAATGATCTAGGCGGAGCTCCATCGGGGGCTTAGTGGCCATGCGCGATACGCCGTTTCAATTCCCAGCGCTGTTGGCGAGGGGAGCCTTTCTCGAGTAAAGTCTCCACAAAGCTAATTATCGACGCGTTGTCCTCGGGGCCCTCGATCACCCCGTATATTCTGACATTGTCACGCCGTGAGCGCCCCTCTAAATCCATCACTTGATGTTAACTTCAGCTTGACGTTTGCTAACTCCATTAGCAGTCCAGATTGCAATCGGGTCTCCACCGAGTCGATCCGTTCCTCTGCCTCGTCCATTCTTTTAGCAATACTGTTCAAATCTTCTCTCACTGCATGAGTTTTGTTCTTATTATCTTTTCTAAAATTGCGTAGTTCCTTCAGTATTTGGTCGCACTTGGCATTATAGTCTTTCTCTTTAGCGTCTGTTGCACGTCGTCCTCCATGTTGCTACTAGCTTGCGACGATATGTCTTCATCTTCCACAGGTCGATCAGTATTATTCAAGTACTTTTCTTTTGTTTTTTTGGGCATCTTTTATGCCTAACAATACCCTGTTCTCATTGAATTCAGTTTTTTCCCCAATTTCGAGTTAGGTATGTAGGGTTAATCAACTTTGTAGTGGGAGCTCGTTTCTCTATGCTGCCAGACCGGAGCTTGATCACATTTTATACATTTTTCTTATCTGTTTTACAGTGTGAGATCCACCCCTACAGTTATTTTCCATGATCTCATCTATGGGGGCCCTCTTTCCATGTACTCCCCGACCTTTCTACCTTAGTCATTTCACTAATATAATTGCAGGTGTTACTTATTAATAGACATTTTTCTTAGTAAGGGTGACCAACTTCTAGCTACTGTATGTAGAAACCGTGGACGAACCAGACAAATGAATTATTCAGATTCTTAAAACATAATTCCAGAAACCCAACTCAGTCTACAGGAAACCCTTGCCATTTCTTTTATGACACCCTGTTTCTGACAAAAGGAGAGGTGACCAACTGAAGCTATTTGTGACAATCCAAATGGTCACCAGAAGATGATAAAGGGTCTTTGATCTCCAGATCAAAAAGAGACAGAGAGAGAATGCAGGCCTCTTTTTGTTTCTCTGAGTGACTAACTTTACAGAAAATCCACAAAGACTGAAAAAAAAACTGCTCAAACAATTTGAAATGGACTTATCTTTTAACTGCATAATTTATATCATGTCCCACATACTACCTGTGACCAGTTATGCTTTAGAACACCCACAATTCATGTAAATGTGATAACTTGAATGGTTGAATGAAAGCATTTAGTGTACAGCTTGGAATACTGAGCCGGCATTCGGATGTAAACACAGAGGCCTTCACTGTGCTTCACTTACTGCTTTGCTTACTGTGTCCCTGCATAAAGAGAACGACAGAGAAGACAGGAGATTGTTGAATAAAAAATACATTTTTGTTTGTTTTTGCACACAAAATGTATTCTCCCTTGGAAAAAACTGCAATAGTTTTAGTTTTAGGTGGCTTTCACACTGGCAGTTTAGTTCAAAGGGGGTGCGGTTCGCATGAAAATCGCTAATGTGAAAACTGTCATGCAACCCGGTCCTGAACCCGAGACTACACGCAAGGAGGTGGTCTGAGTTCGGTTTGCACTCAAACTGTGCCGCGGTTCTCATGAATGCAAAAGCAACTTACTCAGGTGCGTGCATGTTCAGGAAGTACAGTAACCTCTGCATGTGTTTTTGCAGATTGTAATGTATTTATGAAATAAAACACACGTAAGAGATGATAGTGTTGATGATTTATCTTGGATTCGAGTAGGAGTGATCTGCAGTGTATTCGGTTTTGCGAGTGCAATCAGAGCGGCAAATGAATGGAAAGCAGCTGTCTCCTCAAAATAGGCTGCTTGCAAGCAGCAGAAAACTGTCTACATGACGTACTACAGTTAACTCAAGTGTCGTTTACTCCGCTGCACATAATAGCACCACATTAATAAAAAAAAACAGTTTATTGAACCGTATTCTGTTTTCTGTCATGCGTCTTGCACGTCTGTGATGACGTAGATGAACACAAACGCACCGGGGTTCGATAGAATCAATTTGAGTGTGAAACCAGACCAACTGCGGGGGACACCGGGAACAATCACACCTGGGATTGGACTGTGGCAAACGAATCCAATGTGAAAGCCCTCTTACTTGGCTTGAAATGCAGATCAAACTAATAACTGCAATTTTGCTACAACAATGTACTGTTAACACACTGATTTATTCCCTGTAATTTAAAAAAAGCTTATACACCAACCAGGCATAACATTATGACCACCTTCCTAATATTGTGTCCCCCCATTTTTGCTGCCAAAACAGCCCTGACCCGAGGCATGGACTCCTCTAGACCCCTGAGGTGTGCTGTGCTATCTGGACCAGATGTTAGCAGCAGATCCTTTAAGTCCTGTAAGTTGCGAGGTGGAGCCTCCATGGATCGGACTTGTTTGTTCAGCCATCCACAGATGCTCAATTGGATTGAGATCTGGGAATTTGGAGCCAAGTCAACATCTCAAACTCGTTGTGTGCTCTTCAACCTTCTGAAACCATTTTTCCTTGTCAGGAATATCCTGTTTAGGTATATGCAAGGTCTCCAGCCCGTTCATGTACACTTTTTTGTCATTCCAATTAAAATCATTCCGATTGAAAGAGTGATGGCTGTTTACATGAGACACTATCTAATCCGATATGTGTTACATGTACCCGGCGCTTTCATCGGAATAGCTTGTGACATGCGCTGATTAGCCCATGTCCTTTTGCCGCCTTTTATTCCTGTCAACATGGAGTTCATTACTTCTTATGTGTGCTATTTTTGTGTAAAGTGTTGCTCTTAATCAAGCAATAGCATGAATTTGTTACTGCTGGAAGGAGAGGCAAAGACGGGCACAGGAGCTGACCTTTTTGGCGGCTGTACAACTTCTCAATTCTACCTCTCCCTCCTCTGAAAAACAGAAGTGTGTGGATGAAGGTCCGGAGTAAGGAACTGATGGGGAGCGGGTTGTATTGCAGGAATTTAGTGACCTGGAATAGAAACTAAACTTTTGCATGAGTCGCCGGTCATTCACACGTTTGTGTGGACTGGTAGAGGGATTTATGGCCCCAGAATAGAGATCATCAGAAAGTCCAATTTCCCAATTATGCGTGTTGCGGTTGTTTTATACAAACCGGAAGCTGTGTCGGAATACCGTGTTGTGGCACTTCGGTGTTCACAAGCACAGTAAAAAAATGTTGTATTGTTACATCCATAGGGACATAAGTTACTCTAATCTGTATGATTTAACTTGCCATTGGTGTTTACTCTGTTTCCTTTCTCTCTTGCCCCTCCTGTTCTCTCTGCTTGACTGGCTAATGAGTGCACCTGACTCCGTTTGAGATCATAGCTGGAGTATAAGGAACCTGCAGAGTGGCATCCAGTGAGAGAGTCTTGAGGTGTTTTGTCCTTGCAACTGCCATCTTCCAGTCCCAGTGCTGTTGTGTACCTAAGTGTTTGTTGTTGTTTTACCGGTAGTGGGAAGGTAAAGTTGTTAGAGTGTGAAAAGCAGAGTGTTTCAGCTATTGTTGTAACTGCCTCTGAGTGGAAAATGTTGTAGGGAGGTGGGTGCCATTTATTTTTTTAAATTACTCTTTTCTCCTGTGTTGAGTTAGAGAGGGGTCAGGGAAGTGTCTCTGTACTTTATTTCATTTCTTTTGATGGGTCTTCTTAAAAACCCTGGGGGAACTTTTTTGTTTATTGTTTTGGCCTTTTCCCCTCCGAAGCATTAACTTCAGTATTTCTACCATTCTGTTAAATAAAATACTTTGGTTTTTTGCTTAAAAAACTGGTGTGCTGAGCTTTCTTGTGTACTAGTCCTGGGACTTGGAGACGCAGTTCTCTCAGCCTCTCCCCACTATTTTGTTACACCCTTTTAACCCTAGCCTTTTCAGAGGGACTTGTGACAGTGTATCTCTTCTGCAACGGGCCGAAACAATCTGATACGGATGCCAGGTGAAGAGGAGGATCCACAATTGCACAGAGATTTGAGGAAGTGCATTTTGTCCCTCAAGTAATGGGTCTTATAGACGGCACCTACATCCCTATCCTATCATCTATGGTTATAAAGATTTGTCACCGAAAAGTGGCCTTTGTATGTTCCATACTCCAATAAGGGTAAACAGTTGCCTTATGTAAGGGTAAAAGAAACATTTTATGCCAGCAAATGAGTCTGGGTTTTTTAACAAAGATTGAGGGAGATTACAAATGAAACATTTTTCTTTACAGTTCAAGTTTAATTTTAACATGTTCACTTTTTACAAAAGCTAAAGTTTGTAAGCAACATTCTTGCATTTTTTTTTTTTTTTTTTTTAGTAACTATTCAGGTTTATAGCATACACACAACGAAGAATAATTTTGCCTTTCTCTGGTCCCTTTTTAGTGTCTCAAGAACATCGAAGGAGAAGAAGTCAGGCTTCAATTGTTGGTGACCCTGCCTACCCCCTCCTAGATGGCCAATGAAAAGCTTGATCAGCTCCTAATTTGACCCCAGCACAGAGTCATTCAATGTGTACCTTAGCTCAGTCCAAGTGGCATTGAAATGGCTTTTGGTATCCTTAATTCAGATGGAGGGCTTCTTAAGAGGAACACATACCACTTCACATTCACACCAGCTATGATTGCTACCTGTTGTGACTTACACAATTTCTGCCAAAAAAGAAGCAGATTTTCTGTAACAACAATGGTCTGGGTTGGGAACTCAATGACCCCACAGTAAAGTCAGCCAGTGCACTACCAGGAAACTGCCACTGGCAACACTGCAATGGAGGCTAACTAGATACATGGCCAAACACCTTCGGCTTCATAAGGCACCTTTTTAAACATATGTATGAAAACACACCACATATAACATTTAGGCACATGTTTAATAAAATTCAAATATTCCGAATTTTAAATCAGAAATCTTCCATACAAAACAAAAAGAAAAAAAAGTGGCAGTGCGGTTTAGTGCAGTAACTTAAGGCAATATGTGAAATGACATTCAAAATATTTCTGAATCTCAATTCTTAAGTTTTAAACAAAACAAAAGAACCAAAAATTGACAAGCAGTTTAGTGCAGTACAAAATAATATTTATTCAAGTATTTTTTAACAAAACTGTGCCTACTAAAGTACAAAATTTGGCATCAGAGAGCCTGTACTAGGAACTACAATCTATGTCTGCATTTGTGTGTATGGTTGAGGTAGAATGTGTGATTGTGTGCATGTGTGTGCCGACAAGCTAGCGAAGTAAAAGCCTTTTTCATTAGAAATGTACTCAAGTTAAAGTACCCACATTTTAAATCTACTCTTTCTGATTTTCTTAAATTATAATTAAATTAGTTATGCTTCCAAGTTAGAATTTCTGCACTGTCAGCGTCGGGTTTTTACTTCGTTCATTTTTTGTTTTCGTCCACAACCAGATGTGATGTGCATATATGGAATATTTGGAGTTTATATATACACTGCTGTAACATTCCTGTTAAAATGGCTGTACCCGTGTGTGTTATAACGAGAATAAGTGCACTTAACAAAGTACATTTACTTATACAGTTTACTTTGGTTTCCTCAGATAAGACCTTATTCTTCATCTGGGATCATGTAGAACAATTTGAAGCTGCAGTGAAACTAATTTTGACCTTCAACTGTTTGGTGCCATTCAATCCACTATAAGGAGAATAATCCTGGAATGTTTTCATATTTTTTCGACTGAAGAAAGAAAGACATGGACATCCTGGATGACATGGGGGAGTAAATTATCAGGAAGTTTATTTAAAGTGAACTAATCCTTTAAAGGTCCCCTTGAATGTTTTTAAAATGTATATAAGTCTAAGGGTCCCTGAATGTGTCTGTGAAGTTTCAGCTCAAAAATAACCCTAGTTTTTTTTTTATTAATTTTTTTAACTGCCTATTTGGGGCATCATTAACAATGCACGATTTTCACTGACGCCGCCCCTTTAAGAGCGAGCAGTGTTTCCCTGCACATGAGTTGTTGACTATATTACAGCGCATTTACAAAGTTCACAACAACTTATAACCCTCAAATGGATCTTTTACAAGATGTTCGTCATGCATGCTGCATGCAGCTTACGAATTATGTGAGTAAAGTATACTTGGATTTCACGTTTTATTTTGAGTGAGTTTGAGGCTGTGTTCAGTGGCTAACGGCTAATGCTACCTGTTGGAGAGATTTAAAGAATGAAGTTGTGGTTTATGAATTATACAGACTGCAAGTGTTTAAAAATGAAAATAGCGACGCTCTTGTCTCCGTGAATACAGTAATAAACTGTACTTAACCAACAACAGGTATCCACATTAGCAACATGCTAACGAAACATTTAGAAAGTCCAATTTACAAATAAACTAAAAATATCATGATATCATGATCATGTCAGTTATTATTGCTCCATCTGTCATTTTTTCGCTGTTGTTCTTGCTTACCTAGTCTTATGATTCATCTGTGCAGATCCAAGTTACTGGCTGTCCTTGTGTAATGCATTTGAACACTGGCATTATGCAAATATTGGGGTGGAGCCCCCCTGTTTACGTAACGTCGGTGTTATGTTAAAATCCGAGTTTTCCGGAAGTCTTAAACAAATGAGATTTATAAAGAAGGAGGACACAATGGAGTTTGAGACTCATCACTGTATGTCATTTCCATGTACTGAACTCTGTTATTTAACTATGCCGAGGTAAATTCAATTTTTGAATCAAGGGCACCTTTAAGTAATTGACGCGCTCTGAAAACGAACAGACAAATGCTGAATTATAAACGGTAACAGTGAGTGGTCTAATATCATTGGTCTTAAAAAATACAATGGTTTCCGACGCCCATTATATATATTTCTAATAACATGCAGTCTTATTAAAAGGGTGCCGCTCTCTCCCGCCGCACTCTTAAAATCACGAGGAACTGAGGTAATTAATTTACAGTTTTTCATCAGTTTACATCAGTTAGTTTGGACTGAAACACTAATTATAAATTTGTACATTAAACAGTCATTCACAGTCTGTCCTCTGTTGTATTACATCATTGCATGTATTGAACCCTCTACCGCATGGTTTGCCATATGGAAACACGACTCTTTGCATTCATTCCTTCCACTGTCTCTCGAAGGAACATCCTCATTTTTTGTTGGTAAGAGAAGACCTTAGTTGCCAATGATGTGCTTTGGTTAAGGTACAATCGTAATAATTTTGGCCGCTAGAGGTCGCTAGAAGCCTGTTCAAATAAGGCGTAGCTTGATGACGCCAAGTTTTAGAGAGAATCTTGGACTGTGGTCTCCACCTCAACCCGGTGGAAAAGAATAGGGATTGGACTCTGGAACAATCATGTTCATGGATGATTTCCACAACAGACACACGCCTCACGAGCAGCGGACTTTATTATGACACAGTCGCCGGCGCCGCTTCAGCTTTTCCGGTCAGAGTATGAGGTAACGCGCTCTGTTTATCATATTAGATACATTTGAGAGTGTGAAAAATGATTTTATAACGTTTACTCTGTGCGTTCGCTCGGCGGCTGCTGTGAGACTCTGTTACCACTGCCGTAAGATAGATCGATTTTACAATATCATATTAATGCTGATGATTGGTTGATAAAAGGCATGCAATTAATTTTAAAATGTATTGTATGATGGAGAAAATTATGTATTACTGTTAATACAAATAATTATGTCTATTAAAACGTGTAATTGTTAAAGCGTCTGGTGTTTCCATGGTTTCTACAAAATAAACCTGAAACCGAGGGTAACGCGGGTATGACCCATTGACAGCGACCCTCCACCGTCCCGGAGCCGTGGATTAAAATTGCAATTTCTCACGATTTACAAATAGTTAGAACATTTTGGGATATTGTAGTACTCATAAACAAATATATAACACTGGCCTAGTGGTTTTTGGATATTGTACTGCGAAAATATTACATATTGCACCTTTAAGGCACATAACATGCAATTTTTTTTCTGTGGCGCGATTCCTGACAGACTGCCGTCTCTTGTCTATAGTTGCTGAAAGCAAACTAAAACAGTAACAACAAGGATTCCGCCCATGTCACATTCACAAAAAAATGGTTACATCATCTCAGGTACGCTATGAGGACATATTCCACTCAAAAAGTTTTATGAAATTTTTTTTTGGTAAATCGGTAAAATGTCTGTTGCATATGGCAACACTGCGCAATAATGGAATGACATTATTATAATAGGTTAGCTCCTAGAAAGGCCAGCTGCAGTCTGTTAAGCTGTAACAATAACACATTAATGCAGTGATATATGTTGATTAGTCGTATGTTAAGGACTGCCATGGCATTTGTATATGGATTAATCACAATCAAGATCTGCCTGCCAACTGCCACACAGCCTGTACTACTGGACCAGACCAACCACTGGCCTACCATGGGGTCTCAAAAGGCAGGTGCAAGTGGCTGTAAGTGTATTGTTAGGGGAAGGCACCAAATGTGATGTGTACATGTGTCTCACCCTCGAAAAAAAAAAAAAAACTGCTTTGTGAAGTTTCTACAGAAAAAAAGGTAAAGTTTAAGGATATGGGGGGTTCATGTCATAAACCTTCCCTCATACGATTAGCGTAATGATGAATTTTGTTCATGAACTGCAATCTTTTGATTTATGTTAATGTTTTATAATACATGTGAACAGTATTATATTTGTTTTTTAACTGGTCTACATTTGCATTTTTTTAATAAGATTCTTAAAAAACACGTAATGAAATTAAAATATAAAGATTATTCAGCAAAAGAGAAGGAATAAATCAAAGCACAACAATATGTTGGAAAATAAGTAATAGGTGTTGTTATTATTACTACTGCTAAGCTATAATAGCACCAATTGATTCAATACAAACAACCATTTCTGAGGAATAGTAACTATATACCTTTTTCCACTTATTTTTCGAAGTATTTCCACACCATTATAATCAAAGTACCTTAAAAATATATTTTTTTTTTCCCCATTTTTTTTTTTTTTTTTTTTTTTTTTTTTTTACAAGCACTTCAAATTAAGCATTCTAGAAAGAAAAAGAGGGTCAATTTTTTTTTTTTTCTATAGGTCTATAATATGTGTTGCGGTAGAGGGTTAAACATGTTTGTTCACATTATTATTCACGTCTTTACATATGTGTCCTTTTTCATGTAGCCTAAATTCGTTGCACTTTGTGACCAGGATTTTTATTTTGTGTGGTGTTTTGTGACGTCATAAATGCGTCGCCACGCTATGCTGTATGTTGCTGTGAAATTCGGCTGAAGAAATGGTTGTGGTTTAAGCATCAAATTTTTTCTAAATAATATCATCCGTGGCAGACAAGTTTTATTGTTTCATCACAATCAGGCGAATTGATTATTAAAAGCAAGTAAGGTGAGTCAAAAATTGTGTGAGTAAGCGCTTCACACAGTAACCAGAAACAGCCTGCGTCTCATTTCGAGCTCTTTTTAATCCGTGCCTCAGTTTTTCATTACACGAATTCGGTAATTGTGTTGAGAAACGGAGCCTTTCGTAACTACGATCAATTTGCATCAATACTTGTCAAATGATTCCACTCAGTGTTTGTTTCGAATCTTTGAAAAGCAACACCAGAGCTGCAGTTTCAGGAGCGATAAAAACTGTTTTATGCACTTATTCAATTAATATCTATATTATTTTCAGTAATGATATATTGAGTTTAATATTCTTAAATGTAATTGATATTTCTCCAACTCTAAACCTTTGTAACCCTCTTGAAATATTTAACCTCATTTGTTTATTTTATGAAGGCTCCTAATTCCTGGTTTTAAATTTTTCAACAGGCGGGGAATTTCTGGATATCATGGATTTTAAAAGGCTTTTTTGTGGAACAAAAAAAGACATTGAAAAATCAGGGAATTCGTTTTTTTTTTTTTTTTTTTTTTTTTTTTTTTTTTTTTTTTTTTTTTTGTTTTTTTTGTCGTCGTCAATGTGCGAATGTATGCTACTGGTTAAATGTGGTTTAAAGTTTACCATCGTTTCTCTTACTGTATTCCACGGAGATCCAGTCATGTCATTATTTTCATTTTAACACATTTTCAATCTGTAATAGTTCAAACACACTTTCTTTATAAATCTCCCAACAGTGTTTAATGTTAGCTTTAAAGCACGTTGCCACACTACTATCAACTCATTTCATACTCAAATGTAAACATCCCATATACTAACCAATGCCATACTTACAATGAATCTGTATGCTCGACGAACACTTGGTTAACGAGCCATTTTTGAGAGTTTATTATCATAACAGTGCGCGACTACCTTGAACTTTGAAGCCCCAGGTGAAAAAACGTACAATATACTTAAAGTCTCTATTTTCCGTGCACTAAGTTTTGTACTTATATACTAGAAGCTCCTTCTTCAGTAACTCTTACGATCAGCTTAAGAACTCGATTGGTACTCAACTGTGGCTATTTTGTAGACGTTGCATGAAATTATGAACAAAAGGTGCTTTAGTTAAAAAAAATGTACTATCCCTTGTATTTAAAAATGTATTTAGATACTACTTATAAGCATTGAACCATAGTGTATAAAGTGGTAACTATATATTTTTTGAAGATTACAACAAGTGAAGTTGGTTCTCTGTGTAATTATTATCTCATCCTAATCATAACCAATTGTTCAAACACACACAGGAACTCCTGGAGAAGCCTGAGATCCCTCGTGACACAACGATTATAAGATGGCGTTTATTT